>OY740768.1:69740376-70340376 GCA_963513935.1 Aphrophora alni | reverse complement strand
GAAAATATGGAGAATGTAAGAGTATTAGTTCTTCAGAATCCTCATCGACCCACTAGGTGGTGCGCTCCAACTTTGGGGTCTTACTTTTTGCTCATGACAGATTTTACACTGTGTGTTTCAAGTTTCATCCATACATAATAATGATTACACAAAAGCTTCATGAATGTGATTTAAAGAGTTCAAACTCTTTTGTGAAAAAATGTGGGACATGTTATATTCTGATGATGTGTTTATGATGTCAGATGAGGCTCATTTCTATTTGGACAGCTATGTAAACAAGCAAAACAGCAGGTATTGGGCAGCGCAAAACCTTATACAGTAACACCAGAGGCCTCTTCACAGTGCTAAAGTTAGGTGTTGTCTATCCAAAATGTGAAAGTTGGTCCATATTTTTGTAAAGAGAATGTCACTACAGTTACTGTTAACTCAGAGTGCTTTGTTAACATGCTCAACTTTCTGATACCACAACTTCAAGATTTAAACGTTGACATGGAACAAATATGGTTTTAGCAGGATGGTGTCACACCCTACAGAGTGAGAGACTACATGCATGTTGTGAAACAAATGTTTCCCCCATCACGTCATCTCACTTTTGATGACATTGATTGGTTGATCACCAAATCTGTCAGTATGTGATTTTTTTCTCTGTGGTATCGAAAGTCAAAAGTGTAAGTTCACAAACCTACACAACCATTTTTGTATTATGAATTTAAGTCTAAAGAAAGTGTTCATGATCAAATCGTTCCTTCATTACTTATTTCTAAACAAAACAGCAACTCTTTACCTTAACATGATGGTTCACATATCATACTCAATTTAATCTTTTCTGTTCAAACACATTTTTTATTAAAAAGAAAATTCTGACTATGCCAGACACTCTTTCTTTTCACCCACACCACATCATGAACCTTGGCGTCGTCTCTCACAAGTCACAAGTGACGCTCAGCAACTTAGCAAAACGGAATTTTTTACTTCGACTCCCACCATTTTAATATTATGGACCAATGAGAGTTTGCCTTTCTCATCTCTGATGTCACTATGTCTATTGATTCTGTTTCAATTGGCATCGTAACTTTTCTTCTTTTATGCACAACTCGCGCTCTTTTTGGATTGTTCAATTTTCTATGTTTTATTTTCTTTATTTATTTATTCTTTTTTTAAATTTGTTTTGTCCAAAGTTTTTACAATTTATGATTTTGAATGATACTTATTTACTACTTTCTTAATTAATTATTTATGTGACTAATTATCATTAATACCTTAGTTTATTTATTTTTTATTGTTTGGAGAATGTCCCATGCTTACAGAATGCATTCTTGGAATCAAAGAAGAAAGGCATCAGGAAGGCAGGAAGTATTTCCTAGGAACCCCTTATCATCCTGTTTACCTTTCCCACAAAAATATGGTAAATATTACGTGCCATTCTTAGATATTCAAGTAGCCTAACCAGTACACCCAGTAGGATGCATTCGAATACTTCTAGAATATGCCTAATCTAATTGTAAAAAAAAATAAAATCTATCAACAAAAATATCTACAATTTTCTTGCAGGAAGTTATCATTTAGTCTAGAAAAAAAAATTTTCCTCGTTTTGAATATTTTTGTCATTACTTTTATTATGTAAAATCTTTTTACAGTTTATCATTATATAAACTTACTTTTTTACACAACTTTATACGTTATTAGTTTTTAGATTTTATAAGTTTTTATAAATAAATATTGTGTGCAAGTAGGCAAAATCATAAGGTAAGTGAGATGTAGTTTGTCACGAAGTTGTAACTTTAGGTATTAAATATAGCTAAGTAATAATATGTATACCTAGTTTTGTTGGAATGTGTTGTACCATAAAGTCAGGCTAGGGAAGCAAGTAGAAGGGAGGACACGCCCCTTACACCAGACACACTGTATATCTTGTTTCTTTTCTTTTCTGATCCTTTAGTTTCGTATGTGCACACAAAAAGCATTTTCTCATATCATCTGTCCTTTTTTCAGTGGATGGAACCAAAGAAGGAAATCATTTGTCTTATGTCTTCCAACTGAAATTTCTGTAAACTAGGGTTTTTGCGTTTTTTGTAAGTCAATATAAGTCAAATCAAAAGTGATTTTTTTGCGATATAAGTCAAATCAAAAGTGTAAACTTTCAGCAATTTTCTTACATTTGCAAACTCGAAATCATCATATCTCTTATTGTGAAATCATAACACTTTCATAATTATAAACCGTGTCAATTTGATCCTCTTTGTCTCTAAATAAATTTATATCAATATCGCTATTATCAAATATCTGGTCTTCCAATGAACTCACATCAAATATAATGCTAGACATGGACACCATGTTGATACATTTGTCTAGACTGTAAAAATATTGGTAAAAACAATGAAACCACTAATATTGTACTTTACTCAACAACAAACACTCATAGTTGACTAAAATCCTAATAGATGTCAGTCGCATACAGATAAGTTCAACAACAGTTACAATAAACCACATGAAATGCATCAATATATCTACAGCATGTTATGGACAGTATGCCACGAACATGTTAACACATTTACAGCAGCCAAGGGGTTAATGCCCCATACAACAACAACACAGTTTCCAACGTAACCTAGTTGTTAAAGTAAACAAATATATTTAAAAAATAATCATTTGGTAATAAACGCCAAATTCCTTTACAATATTATAACCATAAAGAAATAATAAAATCCCAATAAAATAAAAATGCCTGAATTTTATTTTTATTTTACAGGAACCACCAAGATCTTGTGATGAATGTGGTCGTGCATTTATTCGTCAAGACTGTTTGTTACGCCACATGAGAACTAAGCACAGAGATATGTTAGAAGAAATTATGGCAGAAGCAGAAAAGAAAAAATTACAACAGCAATTACTCGCAGCTGCAAATGAGGCTGCCTTAGAACTTCCTGATCCTGATGAACCTAAAGTGCTCAATGAAGAAGCTCTAGCTGATGCCATCCGAGAACTACTCACTTTACTTGTAGACGAAACAACATTAAAAGCATTTGGTTTTCCAGATGCTCCTGTTGATCGTTTATTAGAAGCAGTGATAAGAAGATGTGGTCATCAGCCTGCCGGCTTTCCAGATATGATGTATGGTGATAGATTGCGAGAAAATGCTAAGCTTTTGTTTACAGTTGTTATTGATGATTCTGCTGTAAAAACTCTTTTAAATAATCAGACAGTTGATGAAGTAATTTTACACGTACTTAGGCTCGCTAAGTCCTAGGACTTCCGATTTTATTATGGTTTTTATTATTTTGTATTGTATAAGTGATTATGTACAGGTCAGTGCAAAACATGAAATTATTAAGTAATGGGAGTTACATTTCAACGGTAGGTTTTATAACATAACTCTTTTGTAATTATTTCTTAGTGATCAGTTCTCCTATTATAGTGACATCTGTTATTTAGAATTAAATTTCCATATAAGTTATGGAATTGTATTTCTCTTTTAAAGATTTGTAGATACTGTGGATGTCCAGAGGAGATTATTAGATTAGAGAATTTATTCAAGTTTAGATCATTTCTTAGATCGGCTGAATATAGTATATATTTATTTTAATTTTTTTTAATGATTTTATAACATTTATTGGTCAGTGAATTAATAAATTGGTAAACACTAAATCGATTTTTGAATAGATTGTATTATAGTGTTATTTCTGGGATAAACTCCTCCAAAATTCACAATTTAGTAATTGGACCCATATATCAATTGGTTATTGAACAGGAATTACTGAACCGGATAAAGTAAATTTGCAATGCCATACAGAAAAATACATAATGGATCTCCTAAGTTACAATCATACAACATTTATTTTGAAAAATGAATTCAAAATATCAGTAAAAACCAAACCAATGTCTTAGTCAAGTTTAGTTTGACAATGTATTTGTATCAATTATATTTACAAATTATATAATTTATGAAAATAATTTTATTTAACTTCTTTTAACTGAACCTGTATGAGTACTAAAATTAAAGTATTAGTTCAACTACCTCAACTATCTTGCCTAATGTGACAGTCAACTGGGCCAGATAGGAAAATAGACCGGATGTCAAGAGTAAATCACTCCTGTGCAATAAACGCCCAAATTTTGAAAATAATTTATCGTATTTAATTTTTTTTTTATAGGCTTTGGTCAAGGAAATTGTCTAATTATGAAAAAATGGGTTAAATAGTATACAAATATATATTTGTATACATGTATATATGGAAGGGTCCAGGGGAAAAAGGGGGAGAGTCAAAATTTAGGATTTTTCAGGAACGGAGATTTTAGGCTCGAATCTTTTATAGGATGTTCTTTTTGAATATGTAAGTGTACTAAAACAGTTAAGTTTGTTCCATATTAAATGTAAAACACATATCTGTAAAATTAACTGTAAATATAAGTTTTGTTTAATCAATAATATTCAATTAAGGTATAAGATACACATTTTTCCGGGGAAAAAGGAGGAAAGTCAATAATCGCAGCTTGCAATTAAACTCAATATTACTGTCAAACTAACTTTTAATAAGTTTTAGGTCAATATACAACATAAAATTAAACATTCCTTTCTTTTTCTTCAACTTGCTTTTTGTTTTTCTGTCTTAGAGGGCGTTTTTTCGGTCTTTGGAGGCATATTTTTGGTTCTTGAAGGTTTATTTTTTTGTTGGCGTCCTTCTTTAGACTTTGTTTAGTTTCTCCTGGCTTCATTTTTGGAATGTTTGAAAAGAAAGCCTTTGCTTCTTCTCCACAATATTTCTTTAGATCTTGAATATCATTGTACTTCGCCAAAGTTACCGGTATAGCACCTAAAAAATATACATAAACTTAGGCCTAGCAACATAATTTTGTTTTACATAGTAGCGTATGAATGCCAGTACAAATAATGCCAGAGCAATAATTTACTGAGCAGATAAACAATTATTGTAGCATATTAAATTCCAATAATTTAGCCTAAATAATTTTAGATCAATAATGTCGGGATGTGTGTTGAAGAATAAGATTTATTTATTTACCTGTATAAGATGAGTTAGGCAAAAGAAATTCTCCTTCAGGCAGCAGATCTTCTCTGGGCATTGATCCAGGCTCATTCACCACATGACCATCCCAATGACCATGATACGTTGCACGATGTTGTATGAGCCGTGGGTGATCTTTTGTTACTACCAATTCTCTGATAGGTCTCGATTTGAATGGGCATTTTTTAAAGTAATGCTCATCAAAGTGCTCAGTCCACCGACGAACTAGTTCTTTGTCAACTTCAACAATGACAAAAGGTGAAGGCTTTACTCTCGAACTTCTAAATTCATCAAACCAGTCTCTCGGAAGTTCTAGCCACTTTTGTTGGTTGATGTTTGCCATATTTCTATCACATTCCAGATAGGAATGTCCTCTTGTAGGAAAATTAAACTTTACTTTGTTAAATCGTTTTACATGGTGCACTAGGTAATGTGCCATACGAAAAAGGGTCCAGTTTTTATTTTGTCCCCCACAGGAATCACAAAATATATCCAAATCTTTTACTGCAGGGTCTAGGGTGCACATGGCAAAATGATATAGAAAAGAGGCCACTTCATCAGCACCTTTTCTAGCGATCGTCTCATCATACCCATAAAAGTATGAATCACCAGTGGAAAGAATATGGACATTAAACATAATCACCGTCAATTGTCGCTTATAATATACCTCATTTGTTGTAATATTTGGACTCGGCAAGTTTTTTTGAAAATCCATAGCAATTGACTCATGAGCCTTAGATTTTTGACTTGTCAATCTTGATTGTCGTTTGCGAACATAAAATAAGTTGGCCTTTAACAAGTGCAACTTATTCTCCTCAGAAAGCTTCTTCATTTTTTTTCAAACACTACCCTTTCTTTACTGCCCTCTGGAAACCTATTGAGTCCACTCTGAATCGCTTTCACCTCGGCCGAGTAAAGATCACAAGTACTGCATGTATCCTTTCTTGGATACCCAAATTTTATATAAAATTTTTCATTAAAGATTGTGCGATAGTATTCATACGACACAATATTATTAGGGAACTTTTCCTTGTACATGTTGTATAACTTACTGATGCTAAGGTCTGGTGGAAGGTAAGTTTTCTTTGAATCATTTAGTGTGTAGTGACCATAATCCCCTTTATCTTTAAAGGAGGATATGTGTGCAAAGACAGTATCATATGTCTCTTTAGTTTTTTTGTGTTTTTTGTTGCCATGTATCCCACGATTATCGTTTGTAGACCCCCCTTTCTTTAGGTAGTTTTGAATTACTTCTACCTTCTTTTTGCTTATGCCGTGCAAAGAACAAAATGCTTTAAAGCACACTGGGATTTCTTCTATCGAGTCTCCCTTCTTCACTCTTACCCGGTATGAATAGGAGCATTGATTTAATTTGGCTAGCTCCTCAGGTTGCCTAGGCCTTCGTTTTGCAACAGGCAAAACAACTATGAGACCTGCAAGATAACTGTTTTGTTCATTCACACAAAGAGAGTTAAACTTATCAATTATATACTTGCGGTTGCTCGCATCAAGAGTTTCAAAACATTTCAGTCTTGCACAATTGCAGGGAGATCCAGTTTCATGTGTTGAAGCCAACAGTTTTTTACGGACGTCTCTCATTCTCCCCGTTATTTTCCTTTTCTTTGTAATGTTTAAATGTAGAGCACTTTCCGTAGCACTCGGAGATACATCATTATTCTCTTCCATAATTTGCATAAAAACTTAGGTAAAAACATAAAAAGTTTGCACAAACATAACCTCACAAAGTCTAACCACTTCGACTGAGCCACTAAACTGAACAGCAACGAAAGAAAACAATAACAGCTGACAACATTGACATTGACTCTCCTCCTTTTACCCGTGTTTCGCATTGACGTTCCCCCTTTTTCCCCTGTATAGCATATTTTCTATCCTCAATAACTTATAGACCCTCCCCATTTTACTCCTGTAAATGATTCTATCAAAACAGGCTTACTTTCAAGTGTAGTATTTCATCATAAACAGAAAATAAAAATAAATGACTCTCCCCCTTTTTTCCCTGGACCCTTTGTATATGTATACTATTTAACCCATATATTTATTATATATATATATATATATATATATATATATATATATATAATAACATTTATTTAAATAATGTAACAAAGATTAACTTTATTATATTGAGTAACATATTTCTCGTATTTGCTACGTATATGTAATAAATTACACAACTGATCATAAATCAAAATAAAGAAGGCACCAAATAAAAAAAAATTGTGAATTTAAACAAACAATCACGTTAGATATCTTCTGCTAGCTGAGTACTGTAAAATAATAGTGGTGTAATTTTCTTATACAGATGACACAGACATGTAAAAGTTGCCTGTGTCGCTTAATCAATTATGATGATTTCTTTGTCAATAAACCAATTCCAAAGTCAAGGGTCTGTAATTACTTGGGTTAAAAATCTATGCAGAAAACATGTACTGTGATTATAGGTGTATATTTCATAAGACATGATAAAAAAATATTGTAAATTAACTGCTTTATAAACTAAACTTGTTGATCCAAATTAATATCAATTACACTACAATCCGAGCTGGATAGTCTCGTATCTACTATAATTGATTTACTATTTAGAAGTGTGCGAACCTGGATTTTAAATTTGAGTTGTCTTGGATAAATCGAGCCAAGTTTGAGTCTACTAAATTAGAGCTATAATCAATTATGAGCCCTTTGTTTAGCTGTCTAAACCTTGAGTTTTCGACCACGTATAACCTCAGTCTTTTGTCTTGGATTGGACAAATAAGGAGAAGGGAGTGTGTAGAGAAAGGTGAAGTAACTGTAATTGACAGGTGATGCACTCTCAGTACAACAAAATAAATACAAACTTCCTTAGGAATAAAATTGGATTACAAACACATTTCATTCACACATTCTTTTAAAATTACTTTTTTTTTCTTTTTTTTTTTACAAACAAATAATTAATAATTGTGAATAAAAGTTTTCAGTTCGATTCAAATAAAAAAAATTTCGAACCAAGTACAAATAAAAATGTGGATCTCACAAATATAGTATAAATTTCATGAGTATGTAAAATTACTTAATGTGAATTGTGGTAACTTTATTGTATAAAATTTAAATATATAACATGGGAATTAAGACATAAATATATCTTTGTATAAAATAAAAATTTATAATGTCAGAATTGACAAAATTTTCAAAAAGAGTACACTTATCGAATGATAATAGGATTTAATTACTTTGTATTAAATTATGTCTTGTGTGTATCTGTATTACCTAATGAAGAATAAACTACATGGGTTTGTTTCCTTATATCTACTTAAGGAGTAGGATAGAGGTAGAGAAATATAGGACTGGAACACATAGGAGTGGATTATTTATTGAGAGAGTAGATATATTACAAAACTTAGTACACATTTTGATAAAAATATTGAAAATGTGATCAGGGTAAAAGAAATAAGGGCAGTGACAGAAATGGAGAAGTTATGAGGATCGGAGGACAAAGAAAATAATGAATCTATAAGAAGAGAGGAATGGTATAGAGAAAGAACGAATAGTTATTACAATAATAAACAGGAAAATAGAAATTTAATGTATATTGTAAATTACGTGAAATTTTTAGCAGGCTGTTGTTATTTAAAATATGCAATAAGGTTAAACATCTTGTGATTCAGAGTTGCCAAGATGAGTTTAAAGAGAAATCAAATTCCAAATACCATAGTTTTATTTTAAAGGGATTACAAACTTTTGTTTAATTTAATTTTCATTACAACAGAAATTTATTTAACATACTGAAAAGTGATGATTAATTGTAGGTTAAAGTATGTTGGTATTATTTATAATGCTTTATGTATTCTGCCAAACATGCCTAATTCTATATTTCAAATTTATATTCATTGTATTTTTTTTTCATTAGAAATTGTCATAAAACATACTTGTACATTTCATACTTTCACTTAATTCAAACTCTTCATCAGTTTTTCATATAAAACTCTTTGTTAAACAAGCGAAAACAATTTGAGTTAAGATTCATTTCGAGATCTCCAACTTTATTTATTAGTATAGGACCAAATCTAATCACTTCTTTTAGATTTCATAGGTAAGGTTATTTAATTTGTTTCTCATATATTTTATCTTGGATTTTATATACATCATTGTAATTTATCACAAGTGGCTGTGTACAAATATATGTTCTTATTATTTTCCCTTGTTGTTTAAAAGCAAAAACCTTGGTCATCATCGTCTTACAAAAAAGGAAGAAGGGAGCATAAAATGAATTAAACTTACTATGAACAATAGTTATTTTTTATTGTTTTCTAAACTCGAATTTTTGAAATGTTTATATTATTTTATTATATTTTGTGTATACTCAATATACATTTATGTAAGCATGAGAAGAAAATTAAACTAAATTAAACATGCTACTTGCAATATACTTTTTTTTGTTGTTAAGAACTTTAATTTGTGGACATTCAACATTTAAAATATGTTAGTAGTTTTATTGTGTATACTCAAACTGTACCCTTTTATAAGCAATAGTAATATTTTTACAAAAGTAGAAATTTTGAGTTTTATAATTGTTTTGATTACATTGTGTACATATTCAATTTGAATATATTTTTGCTATGAGAGATGGAGGTAACATATTCCTGAAATAGGAAAAGATTGTTGGCTTGTTTTAAAGCAGTTTTTAAAAAGAAAATTACTGAAAATAATAAAAATTTTGAAATGTAGTCTTGTTGTAAAATGGTTGACAGAACAAATTTATATGAAGGTTTTTATTAGAAACTATTATTATACATACATTTGTAACAATTAGATTAAGTAGAAGAAATAATCATAGCCACCCACAATGCTGTGTCATATCAACAATTTTGATAGATTATGTGTCTTTTAACAAGGATGTTCAAAAACATTTAGGGTTTTCCTTGTTTTATGCCTGACTATTCTATACACTATAATATAGATGAGAAATAAATCTGACACCTAGAAAATCTAAAACCACCAACTTAGTTCATGTGTAAGGGTTATTTCTTTTGTCTATTTTAAGAACTCTGTAAAAATAAAATTGTTTAAAACTTCTTTCTTAGTTATACCCTAATCTCTGTAATGAATGCATTTTCATTCATTTATAAACTCAAATGATTGAAGTTTTATTTCTTAAATATATTTAAAATAATCCATTTATGTTAGATAATATGTTGAGGATTTGGCTTCTTATTCTTATTTTCTATATTTGTTCCGTTAAAGGTTATACATTATTACAGTACAGGAACTGTTTACTATAATATAATGATTATAGTTAAATTTATATTAGTTTGTTGTTACTAAAAGTGTTATATTTTTGTAAGATAATTTGTACTGTTTGTTAAATTAATAAAAATAAAGGTTGTATGATTTTGTTTTTATTTCACTAAACAATTTTGAAGTGATATACTCTTTGTAGGCCTATTAATAAATAATAATATGTTTATAAAAAGATATGTTATTAATAATTGAAGTTATTAAGTCGGCGGCGGCTTGTGAGTCTTACCAATGAAGTTTATGTTGGAAAACTAGGATAAGAGATTTTTATGCTTGAGGAATGGTTTTTCCCTCCTTCCTATCTCCAAGCTTTTTAGAAAAGTTAATTTGATCAACTTAATAAATGAAATCTTTTACATTTAAATTACAAACTGACGATTTATGAAATAAAAATAAATTTTATTTATATTTAGAAATAAATATAAAAAAAGCTGTTTTATTGTCAAAATGTAAATAAGAAGCTCATCTTTCTTTTTTTGCGAGAGGTAAACAAGTTATCCATTGAAATTATTTATGTTTTTAATATTTTATTTGTCTGCAATATCACTTATTGTGTGAAAAACAATATCAAGAGCGATTTACTGAGTACTCTATGGAAGTGTACCTCAGTGCTTGGAAAACAGGATTGCCCTCTTTCTCTAAATTTTTTCTGCAATATTAAGCACGTTTCACTGTATTCAACATAAATCTAGTTTTTTAGTAGATTTGTGCTCAAAAATTAAACAATTAAAATATACTTAAGAATAACAATATACCGTATATGACTTATTTAGTTTTATTTTAAAGAGTTAATTTTTTATTTCTTCATTAGGCAGATTTACATGATCCAATGGAGCAGCCACCATACCAATCCTTTCGGTACCTTACTAGTAAACCAAATGTTCTAATTTGTTCTACGAGTTTATATTTGTTATGTTGTGCATCTATGATATAATTTAATATTTCATGAAAGATTTATAAAAACAAATATCAGAAAATGCCATGCTCAGATTTTAAGAATAATTTTGGTGTATAATTAACTAATCACCTAAGAAATAAAAAATGTGTAATCTGTATGAATTTCTTTCTCCGTTTACTTTATTTTTTAATTGCTCTTATTATTTACGTCCCCTTTAGTTTTCATAGAAGTTTGGTAATAATATATAATAATTTGAAATGTCAAGTTCTTAATATTATTCCATGCTAAAAATAGAGAATACAGCAATGACTAATTCAAGATGAATATCGTAAAAATTTGGAGTACACTAATTTACGCAAAATCAATTAAAAAATAATCCTTAAAAAGTGAAAAATCGTATATATCTGTACATATATATTGTGATGTTTGTTGGATCAATTTTAATTGGACTTGGATGGCCCTTATAATTTAGTTTATTATTCATCAACTTTTTCTTTTTCTAAATGCCAATTGTTTTGTAATTAAACCCTAGTTTTTATGTGGTTATATTTAATCTCAAAAAATTTAATGTATTCTGCAGCCATTCACCAATTTTTGATGAAGTTTCATTGTTTACACGACTTTCAGATATTTGACCAACTCTCAAATAGTAAACATTCAAAAATTTACTTTATGAAATAATGCTGTTGCACTATTCTGGAGATCAGACGTATCAAATGACTTCAAATTCACAATTTGTATAAATCTTTTGTGTTCCATTTAATAAATAGATCATGGATGAAAATATTCAGGAAGAAGATAGAGTTAAAAATGAGGTCAATATATGAAGAAGTTAAAAATTTTATAAAATATAATTATTTAAAAAGGTTTTTTTTTTTTTTACAAAATTGTAATTGTTTGTTAAAATTAATTTTTATTTCATTCTAAAAACAACAAATATATACTTCTTAATATTTAACTCTGTGTACTTATGAATGAGATATGATTTAATTATTGTAGGGGTGATGTTATAATTGTGCCTACTAATTATGTAAATTATTCTTCATGAATGTTAGTTGAATGTAAGCTATTAGACGAAGTTACAGTAAGTTAGTAAAATCTTAGGATGATGTATGTAAATGGAGAAGTACAAGTAAATTTTAATTATAAGTAAAAGAAGACTGAATTTAAATTCACAATTTAAAATACCAAACCACTAAAAATTCATAATCACAATTTACTATTAAGTTATAAAAAAATTTTTAATTTGTTAGCCTATAAACTAAACATACCTGAGATATAATAATCCAAAAAAAATAATAATAATACATAGGTTATTTGGAGGTAAATGGGAAGATGTACAGTTATCATAAAAGTATTGGGGGGGGGGGGTTGAGCATGATTTAAATTAAAACAGAATTACTTACAGCTGATGTTATTTATTTATCTAAATTGTCATCTGAAACAGCCTTTTTACATAACTAATAAATTTCTATGTGTGCATCAATTGTCCAATAGATAATCAAGTTCTGCCAAAACGTTAGTTAACATGACAGTTGTCATTGCTTCATTAATCCTGTTCCTTAAGTGATTTATGTCACGAATTTATCTCGATAAACAATATTTTTGATGTACCCCCACAAGAAGAAATCGCTAGGTGTCAGGTCTGGACCAGCGAGCACAGAATAAACTAGAGTGGACAGGCGTATTCGGATAGCATCAAGCAATTGAAGCAATATCCACCATCTTGTTGTAGGTTCTACATCGGAAAACAATGCACGGCTAGCATATGAGTTTAATAGTTAGCGCTTCACTTCAACCAAATTTTCATCCCATTAAAGTGGTCAAAAATTTTTCAAATTTTGCTACATAATAACTTGTAGTATATAGACCATGTCGGTGAAAGAATTATAATTTTATAATATGTTTATCATATTTTAAATTAATATGAATTTATTGAATTGCTAAATGAAATCGTAAAATGACTTAAAATTGTTAGTCGGCTACGGTTTTTCGTATTTTTTGGGCAGGTGAAAAGTGTCTGTGACAAAGTTGCGGATGAGATTCCAAATTTAATTGTAGTGAAGAGAATGTTTCTCTACGACATTTGGTTTGGTTATGGCGTTAAGGTATTTGAACGGAAAAATTACATTTCATTGGCGGACAGCGCAGCGCAGTGTAGTTCGTGCTCCGCGCTGCGAGTTTATCAGGTTTAGTTCAAAGTATTATAGTTTATTGAATGGCAGCTAGTTGTCAAGTAATAGTTATTTGTGCAACTAGTGGGCAAAGTGGCACTTTTTTAAACGAGAGAAAAATGTTGACGCACGAGGCTTGCCGAGTGCATCAATTTTATCGAGTTTAAAAAAGACACTTTGCTCACGAATTGCACAATCATTATACTTTGTCTACAGTTGTTATTTTGTGACAAATAATAACATACCTACAAATAAAATATGTGCTCCAATGAGTAGAAGTTCTCACGTCAAAACTGAGGTTATTTATGAATATTACAAATAACTTAGGTGTATTGTTGAGGAAACGGGATTGCCAACTTCAAAACTCGGCAAACGAAAAATACTCTCCGTGTACATACACTGTCAATCATCTTCATGAATAATTACCTCCTTTTTCAACTTTAAAACGTTGTTTTGTTGTTTATTTATGTTATTTTACATGAAAGAATTAATCTAACCTACATACGGGACATTTCCTGTATATTATAAATCAATTCAAATAAACGTAACCTAAATTTGATTTTGTTCGGTTGCCATTCGGAGTGGGCAAAGTAAAACTGTTGAGAAATCAGCTGTTTTGCAAACTAATTTAAATGAACAAAATGCCACTTTGTCAACAACTTTAGACAAAACTAATTATTCGATTTGTAAATAGCATAATACATACTTGGTAAGGACAAATATGGGAAACAACTTTGCCTCTTTTAACTCC
Source organism: Aphrophora alni (assembly GCA_963513935.1). NCBI lineage: Eukaryota > Metazoa > Arthropoda > Insecta > Hemiptera > Aphrophoridae > Aphrophora > Aphrophora alni. The sequence goes on along the minus strand of OY740768.1, from coordinate 70,326,240 downwards.
TTCTATTAAAAAGTTCGATACTTAGTTTGATTTTCTTTACATTTTTTTACGGTACACTTGAATTAGATGTAACATTGAGCAAATAACATCGGAGTGTGGAATAAAAAATAAAAAAACAGTAGTTTGAGGAATAAACAGGCATTTTATATTTATAAAAAATATAAATTAAATAGCACATATTGCTTTATTGTAAGATGTAGGCCCTAATGTTAATGTAACTTTAGGAAAATAAAATGAAATTGGTAAATAAAAAGAAAAAATATATAACATACAAAATATATTTACATTGTTAAAGAAACATACTGTGTACTTAATATTTTGTTAATATTATTGTACAAATAATACATCCTAAATAATGGAATTTCCTAAATGTTATTGCCCTAAAAATGTAACAGTTTTACTAAGATGATTTCTAATCTTTACAGAATGGAGTTTTGTATTAAATTCTTTACAATAGTAATGCAGCCTAATATTAAAATACTGCAAACATATAGATTTGATTAGCAGATTGAAATAGCTCATTTCTATATCTTGCTCGTAAAAATGTTGGGAGTTATTTTGAAATAAGTTCTGGCCAATACACTTGTTCAACACTGATGAAGTCAGCTTACTTACTAATTTGTTTCCACTTATATTGGGATTCACCAAAACATGAGCTCTTACAGCTGACTCAAACATGACACATATTTTCTTCACGCTACTTGAGGATTGAACAAGACCAACTTTATTTTTAATGTTTATTAAACTCTTGGGTGAGGAATCTGTACTTGTGAGGCAGCAACGGCATTCAGCAAACATTAATTTGTTTGTTAGTTTTCTTGCAATGAAGCCAGCAATATGTTACACACAATGTCTGATTGGACTTCATTTCACTCACCATCATATTTTCTTCCAGGAGTCTTTCCTGTATTGGAACATCCCAGGATACAGCAAGAAGTTGGCATGGTAAAACAGAAGAGTAGAACACACGCATCTAACAAGCACGAAACTACTGAAATGAGTGCAGCGCTGAGAGTGAGCATACAAGTCTGACGCTCGGCACTAGGCAGATTTGTGTACGGTGGCCGCTATCTTGTTGTAGGTTGCCACGCTAACCTGACTTCAAGCGCCGGGCCACCATGTCCACTCTCTAGTTTATTCTGTGCTCATTGGTCTGGACTCATTAGAGGCCAGCGTGTAGGTCCTCGCTAGCCTATCCATCGATGATGTTGAAAGTGTCTGTGACAAATGTGTTAAAGTGTGGGGAAATCTTGTTGGAAATGAAGTTGTTGAATGTTTTCGAGTTCATCCAGCTGAGGAAAACAATAATTGATTAACATATCGAGATATACAATTCCATTAATTGTCTTTTCAGCAAAGAAGACATGCCCTATCAAACGATTTTTCATCACACCACACCAAACATTACCTTTAGGCGAGTTGCATATTTTCTCAAAAATTGTATCTGCGTTTTCAGATCCCCATATGTGTAAATTGTGTCTGTTAGTTTCACAATTGGAGTGTAGCTTCGTCTGAAAAAAATGATTGGCTTTCGTCAATCTTGTCAACATTACAACATTGAAATTAAAACGTTTTGCACCATCAGGTTTCAATTCCTGCAATAGCTGGATTTTATATGCCTGTAATTTCAGTCTTTTGTTTAAAACTTTGAAGATTGTTGTTTTTGGAATACCTAACTCTAGGCTTCGTCGAGGTATTGACTTCTTAGGACTTCTGATTGAAGATTGTCTAATAAGTTCAACTTTTTAGTCTGATACATTTAGCCTGCCAGATGATTTCTGCTTTTGAACTAATCCAGTTTCTTAGAATTGTTTGAACCAATGTATGTTATTTTCATGTGGTGGATCTTTTCTGTATTCACGTCGAAATGCATGTTGCACTGAAATTACAGACTTGAATTCAGCCAGCAACAAACAGAACATACTGCTTTTTCTTTATTAGAGAACATAATAACACTTCAGAAAAACTACCACAACAATGCAATTAAACAAACTTTTAGGTTATAGGCTATCAACGATACCATACAACACCACAAAATTTCTCTACTGCCTTCCTATGAATTAATGAAACCCCAACATTCTTTTATGGTACCGTAACACTGTATATGTGTACAGGATTAACTAGTTAAATAGGAACTAAAAATAGAATGTGGTGATGATAAAAAATTTAACAGAATAGTAAAATAAACATGTTACAGGTTAATGAGGTGAGAATGTTTGGAAATACCAGCCATTGTGATTTGACATTTGGTTCAATAAAGACTGAATTTGAGAAATAGAACAGATGGAAATGATGTGATTGGTTGGAACCATGTTATAGAAATTAGGATTTAAAAGATAATCTAAAGTGAGAAATGCAAAATAAATTTGAATAAAATATAAAAAATAACTGTCTAATTACAGACTAAATTTATATTAAAATTTGTAGTTTATTATTGTAATTTGAAAATTGTAAATAAATTAGAATATACTGTATTCTGATTGGACTAAAAAACTCAAACTGCATTGTGAGTACAAATAATAAGTAACAAGGTATAAAGAAGCACAAAAAAACTGAAAGGATGCCAAAAATATGAAAGAGCGGGACAACAAAAAATGGATGGTCAGGTGAAATGACGCTAAAATTTGTATCCATCAAAAGATTGAAAAAGGTGGTTTTAGGAGTAAGTGAATATATTAAATTTAACAACCAAAAGTCAGTGACTTAAGTTTAATTGAGATTTAAAACAAAAAGGAAGAATAAAATGTGTTAAAACCAAGATAAAATTTATACAACTAAAGTTCAGGAAGTATACTGTACATCTCAGGTATACTCGCAGATCTGAGATTAACAACTAGGAAATGCCAACTAGGAAGAAATTGTTCGTTACAAAAAGAATTAATCAGAAGCACCTACTGGAGCATCCTAGCCCTCTTACAAAAATATTGCTGACACCATGTGCTATCAAAAGACTGTAGTGAGTGGATACACTGTTTAATTAGGGATGATATGGCAGTGGTCCTCTAGCTCCATAATGTCATTTTTCTATGAACAGATCTAATTATAGTTTATGACTGATTATAGAGTTATATATATAATATTAAAACAACCGTCACCATTTTAAACTATAAGGGGGAAATTTTCATTTTTGGTTTATTTATGTTATAATATTTTGGTTTAAGTTAATGTATATAATGTATAATGGTCTTGAGTATTGTATATAGAAAATTACCAAGAAATTATGTTTTTAGTTTTTTGTTTAAAAATTAGTTATCTTTTTTTTTTAACTTATAGCAAGAAATATAAAAAGCAATTTGGTTTTCGGTTAAAAGCTTTTGTTTCTTGTACTAAAAAGATTGGTTGTTTTTGAAATAATCAATATTTTAAACCTACATCATTTTGAAAATGTACAAAATAAAATCTTGTTTTACTGGTAAAATATTATATAAATAATGTGTATATCAAAGCTTCACTCAATATCCTATCTATTTCCAAAGATATGTTTTTTGTATTATCCGTCAAAAGTGTTAAGACGGAAAATTAAATGTTTCCGGACCTATGTTTTATAAACCTTTTTTTTTTCTTATTTTTAACTCTAAAATCAGCTCCCAAATATTGTCATTCAATTTTAAATCACCCTGTATATTTCAAAGGACATACATAAGGTGGGATCAAAAAATGTGGTAAGAGATATAATTTGTTAACAAAATAATAATGTAGAGAAACTGAAATTAAAACAGTTTAATAACACATTAGTAATGGATTACATATATCACTAATATCTAACATTTTATAAATATTTATAAAAAATATGTTTTATAATATAAAATTTGACAAATTCATCATTTAATTATATACATAATGTTGTAGTATGGAATGGTATATTTGATAAATAGAACTGTTAAGACTTGTTATTTATGTAATTTAATAAAAAGAAGTGCAACTAGGATACCACATTCACAAATAATAATAAATACCAAAATAATTTTATTAGTGAACACTTTTCGTGTCATTGCATTTAAGATAGAGCGTGTTTCGCTTAACCCATGATCAACATCAGTAAGTCTGTTACTGGCTCGTAGAAGTGTTTCTCTCTGCATACCTAACTCTGTAACTACTACTGCACCAACTGCTTCTGTTTCTAATGCTGTTCTTTCTGAACGGGCAAGACTTTCAGCTGTCCTTTCCAAAGCTCTTTGCCCTTCAACTAGTGTATCTCTTTCTCTATATTGCCAGGACATTGTTTTCCTTAAAAAATAATGCACATTCAAAATTAATAATAATTTTAATCACGGTTTAACAAATCTAAATAGAAATAAGAGAGAAAAGGCATGGCTCGCTTAGTTGAAGGCTTATATGTCTGGCTTGTTACAGTTCAGACTAGTGAGCTCTCAAAGGTTGCACAAGTTTGACAGTTCCTTTTGCACAATTGGGCTTTTCTTTACATTATGCTAGCCTAATCAAACGTCTTCATAAAGACATTAATGAAGAAACAAAAAATATTTTGATCAGTATTTTCAGGGGTGGCTAGTTGTTAACGTGGAAATATATATTAGTTTATGCCCAGGGTCACTATCTACTTTGTACCCTTGTAGCAATCTTTGATTAAGTATCAATCAAATATTTTAATCAGGTATAGTTGATCTATCAAACTGATGTTTAACAAAAGTGTAAATTACTTTCTGTATCATTTTAACAATAATATTCAAGAGGATATAAGCTACAGTTATCCTCTTGTAGCTTGTATCTAATTGTGCTGATGGCCAAGTCACATGGATCAGGACCTCAGCTATATCCTTTTTTCTCACCAATCTGACACTTTACATTGCTAAACTGATACTCTTATAATAATCAAATACAAAGTGATTTTGTAGATTTGTACTCTAGAGTCAAGTACTGCCTTCACATTAGTAAATTAATAGACCTACCTTAACACGTTAAGTGCCATGGGGGGGGGGGTGATCGGTACGACAGCAAGCCCATAGTTAAAGTAGCATGTGGGCCGATCGGTACGACACTGCCATTAATGCAAAATTTTATTTAGCAGTAAATGTGGCAACCTAGTGGAAAACACATAAATACTAAGTGAAATGTAAAAGATTGTAGCTAATAGCCGTAGAAATTTCATTTTATTATCTTTAAATAGTGTTGAATATGTCAACGAAATAAAATACCTCAACAATATGTTAATTTCATCGTATCGATCGGTACGGCAGCGAAATTTTCATTTGGAATTATGGATTAATGCATTAAAACAAGTAATACACAGTTTGAACACTACAGTTATTTATTTTTATTAAATAAACGTATCAAAGTTAACTACTACGGTAAGAAAACAATAAATTTTGCATATTTTTATGAAAAACATTGAACTATTACAAAATTAGATAGCAATTTTTTAAAACAATGTTATTTATTTACAATCAAGTTTTTTAAATTATTTATATTATTACTGTCTAAACTGTAAGATGAAAGCATTTTAATCTACAGTATACAAAATTATTTAAAAAAATTTACTTATGGGTGGTCTCGAAGCACTTTCTGCAGAGGTACGGCTGCTCTGGACAAGTAGCACAAAATGTAGTCACTCTTGTCATGTTTTTAGCTTTTTTTTTCGGTTCTGTTGCAAAGCGATTTCCTTGTAGCAAACTTTACAAGCTTTTCTCAATCGTCGTTTGTTTTTTCCTTGTCCCACAAAGACGTCTGACTCTTTTAGATAGTTATGGCCTGTCAGTTTTACTGCAGGAACTGGTTCCTCGTCTGACACTTCCATTAGATCCATACACAATTTTTCTTTGAAATCTGTTATTGACAAATATTGGTGTTGTGGTCGTGGTCCTACATTGCTTTTGTAAGCGAGCCAAGCATTTACAATGCAGGTGCCAAGTTGTAAATGTTCTGCAACTTTATGGTACAATCTTAGTGTCTTTCGTACTAATGAGTTGAACTACGACATTTGATCACAACATCGATGCCGGATTTTTGCTCATTGTAGCCTACTCTGTTATTGCAAGAGGCTTGAAAATTTCCTCTTCGATCCCGCTTTCCAGTTTGAACCATGTCGACTTGATGTTTTGTTGAAATGGTTATCACTGGACGCTTATCTTGCCACTTTGTTATGACTATGCCGTCTTTATTTTCAGCAACAACCATCACACCTCGCTTCAGTTTCACAGGCAAAAGTAAGTCTTTTGGAATCCCTACAAGATCTTGTCTCATTGTAACTACCAAATGAGTATTTTGTTTCAAGAGTTGCTCAGCTAATTCAATAGAAGAATAAAAATTGTCAATGTAGATTTAATATAGTTAATTACCTTAGAGGTTGTCCTCAGTCCGTATAATAGTTTGGCTACAGCGCTGTTTCGCCGAACACTGTCGGCTTCGTCAGGCCCGCACTAACACATAAACACGTAACACATAAACACGTAACACATAAACACGTAACACAACGCAACACTAACACATATAAAATCAGAGTATGACTCGTCGTACATAAATAATAAAATTGTTTGTGGCTATATAAAACAGTCATTTTAAATCGCTGTTTTCGGACAGAAATAATTAATTGTGAAAGATAAAAAGTGAAATGTATCGAAAAGAAGTATCAAAATGATGAATAAAACACTATATTGAAAAGGAATTGATGAGATTTCGCACTTACATCGATTGGACAAAATTTCTCCATATTAACCTCGAAATCAAATTAGCGTTCAAATATTTCTAGCCCAAAAGATTTTTAAATGGAATATAATTAAATTAAAGGTTTGCTTCATCTTACCTTTTATAAGGATTCTACTAATAATGGGAGATTGAATAACTTATAAACATCTAAAAGTACTAAAAAAACATTATGCACACATTGTCCGGACTCAAATAAAATAATGGTAAATATGCAGGAGATATGTTCGATCAATTAAAATCCAAAATCTTAGCATTTTGTCTTCAAAATTGCATTTTTTCTATACTTTCGATCATTCTGAACAAAACTAGTAGTTTTTTATCTCTCACAATTCATTATTTACTTCACAATCTTAGAAATTATACAATTTGTTATATATTCTATCATGTAGCCATATTGAATTCACTCGTGGGGCCCAAGTGCACTTCATTCACTAATATAGGTTGATATTACTACGCCTCTCTATGATCTAAGATTAATGATAACTCTCTGAAACCTAGACCTAGTACAGGAACTATAGGTCAAGTAAGGTAAATATATATATATTTATATATAATGACCGGTAAATATCCGTTCTACATTGTCCTTCAATTTGTCTATAAAAAATATGAAAACAAAGTAATAACCTTCTAATGTAAGGATCATATTATATTATGTGGCATAATAAACATTTCAAGTCCCAAAATGCATTACTCGTACTTTAATAGAAAATGATATCTACAAAAGTATGAATTCCAATTTCGTAGGTTACGAATGCCAATGTTAATACCAATGACTACTGTCATCAAGTCACTGCATCTATAATTGGTTGTTCTAATACCTCTGCTAGGTGACTATAATATATATATTTATTATCCATGCGTATTACATCTTATTATTATTAAGTTGTATGATTGAAGAATCATGTCTATTAATACACACACACATATATATATATATATATATATATATATATATATATATATATATATATATATATATAACCACCTGACTTGACCCTGCGTTATGTAATTTACGTCTTTATTAGGTCGTCAGGTCACCTATAGGTCTTTATTATAGCCATCTAACGACCTCACCAATGTAATTTACGTCCCATTTTGTAACTTACGCAACTTAGATGCAACTAATTGTGAAGTCTAAAAAATGACTTACGAAATAAAAAATGATCTAACTAGATCTAATTATTTTAAAATAAGGTAGTCATAACAAATACACTAATGTAGTCATACATTAATAATTAGACTTTAACCCAACAGCTGTATTCTCTTGTTTTCTATGAGTTATTAAATAGTAAAGAAATGAATTTTGGGACTTGAAATGTTTATTGTGCCACATAATATGATTTGATCTTTCATTGGAAGGTAAATACTTTGGATTTTCATGATTTTTTATAGAAAAATCTAAGAACGATCTAGAACCGATTTTTACATAATGACCTTCCGTAGTCATTATGACTTGTAGTTCTTTAACTAGGTCTGGTTAGGTAAACATATTTATATAGTTACCTTCCCTTACCTTAGTAGTTTGCACTTATTACAGAACATGATTGATACTAAATGGTACATAGTTTGACAATTCTTAAAACAGAACTATTTTCCGCACAAAATAAAAAAAAAACATCGATAGATTTGACTTAAAATGATGAAATATGTGTCAAATAACCTCATAATGGCATAAAACAGTCATTTTAAATTGCTGTTTTCGGACAGAAATAATGAATTGGGACACATAAAAAGTTACTAGTTTTGTTCAGAATGATCGAAAGCATCGAAGAAATGAAATTTTGAAGACGAAATGCCTATATTTCGCACTTAAATCGATCAGACATGTCTACTGAATATATACCAAAATAACTAATAAAACTAACCCAAACTAAAGGGTTTAAAGAAATAACTACCTATGTATTAACTAAGGTTATGTTTGTAATTATTTCTATTCTAAAATTCCATTCCTACCTTTTGTTTTAGTATATATATTTATCTACGATTCCCCTTATTATAGGCCTACACAGAAAGTAATTCAATAGCTCCAAGAATAATAGTAATAGTACAAGATCAAGAAATGTAAGTCAACCTACAAATATTATTGTCACTGTTTTTATTTGCGACACAGACAGAACTACTGAACTAATATACTACTCTACAGAAAATAAGTTATTTCTTATTTAAAGACAAAAAAAACCTCTAGGGAATCATTGGCTATAAAAAATAATAACATAAAATCACCTAAGCCTCTAATAATCTAAAATCTAATAAAGTCAGCTGTTTATTGTAAGCTGTTAGCACTTAGCAGTAATAAATAATAGGATTGTTGTCTGTTGTCTAGTCGCCACGGATCTTGATTCTTGACCTTGACTGATGGTACTCACTGATGGTAGTGATGGTTTGGCAAGCGCTGGGTTAGTGCGGGTACTTTCCAAAAAACATTAGTGCGGTGCGCGTAGAACTGAACATAGCGGTTATTTACATCGGAGTAATGAACAAACTAGAAGTTCTATCAAAAATATTTTCGAATACATTTTTAAAGATGAACTAATTAGCTACAACTTCCTCGCTGGAAGTTTGTTTCTACCACAAAAATAAAAAAGTTCTCGCTTACTGACTTTTTCATGTCATTTTGATTCAACTTTCTAATATTTTTCATTATTAAAAATTACACATAATTTTACAACTAAAATATATTTATTCCGTTGTATGCGGAAATTCATGCAGAAAGGCATATATAAGTTTCATTGTAGTTTTATTATTCTCAAGATGTTTAGGAACGTGTAAACGACAACGCGCTCACCGCTCTGGATTACTCCGTTTTGGCGTATTATAGCCAGATGCGCGGACCGCTGGTTCGCTGTTTTAGAATGGCTAGTAGCGCCGATTCATCGGTCAAGATCTGTGGCGACCCTTATAGTTGTTATTGTTTATTGTGATAGGTTTAGTTACAGTATTATGAAACCTGGTGAAATTGTGTTGATTGCATCTTTTCTATAATGAATGATTTTTTTATTGTGTGTAAAAATGAATAACTTCACGACAAAGGGGTACTGTAAAATGAATTATTTTACAGGATGGCTCATTGCGATGGAAAGGAAAATCAGAGATTATATGCTGCGAATTTTACAAACAGAAGATGTCCAAACAATAAAACATATAGTGGTGTTCACAATCGACTGAGGAATGTGTAAAGTAAACATAAACATAAGTGGTACAGGACGTGAGAGATCAGTTTGAAGAACATGTTTTTCAGCGGTTTAAAGAAGACTGGAAGACAAATAATAGAGTAGTAGACCGTGACCTTTTTTGTAGTAAGAATACTATGTACAGAGAAATGTGTTTTGCATGAAATGAGACTTTAACCGTATAAGCCCTAGGAGTTGGCTGCTTTTTCTATACACTGTATCGAAACTTGACGGACTTCAACTGTTTCGAAACAGTAAAGCTTCATGTGTCGAAACAGTCGAATGTGTTTTGTGTTTCTGATTTTTTGTGTTCCATTTAACGAAAGTCGAAACAATGAGACAATCTCGTTTCTCGACACTCGGGACTGAAACTGCGCAGTGCTGCAATCCGCACGGTTTCAAATCCTTGCTTGATGTTTCTGTGATTCTTTTTCATTCATGAGTTAGGTTAGGGGTAAGAAGTTTTTATTCTAAAAAGTCCTGTAAACCATGAAATTGGTTTGTCAAACTTTACGTTTTCTTCAAAAATCAAATCAAACGTACCTGTAGTTTTTCGCTTTTCTACCTTGAGACGTGGCGTGATTATTGTACCGAGCGCAACAATGAGTGTTATTGATACAGATAAAGCATTTTTAGCATTGATTCTAGCACTGTGAATGAAGAAGAAAAAAGTAGGCGATGGAGTAGAGAATGGCTAAAATTACGAGAAAAATATATCTACGAAAATTTCTTACAGAAAATATTACGCACAGAGCCTGATGACTATATCAACTTCCTGCTCATGGACCATACAACTTTTGAAGAACTACTATCATTACTACGTCATCGCTTTATTAAGCAGTACGTGCGCGAATTTGCTGAAATAATGAATTATTTACATAAATAGGCCAAGTTATGACTTCTTTCTACGTAATGCATTTGATCGCTATTTTCTTTTAAATTATAAGTACAATGTGCAAAGGTGTATTTTGTAAAAATGAATGATTTAAACATATATACAATGTATTTATGTACAATATTGCCGTACTAATGAGACAACAAGTAGTATACTAGTACACCACTTTTGTTTACGTTTTGTTAATATGAGAATTATTTAGTAACATCAAACTCACCTTAAAGTTATAACGAGCTTCTCCTCGGGTGGAATATTTGGCCTAAAAAGATTATCAGTCCCAGTAATGTCATTCCTTATGTAGGTCAGTAATTCTTTGAATGAAGGTAACGACATCCGAAAGTAGTTGAAGAACTTCTCTTTATTAACACAAAGGTCGTCAAACAATGTATAGTACAAACCCTTTTCCATACGAGAACTTAACATAGGGTGGATTCATATCTTCCTTGTTCTTGATCGACGTCTTTTTTTTTTTAATTAGTAACATTAACCATAATAACTCCTCGTCACTAGCAGGTGCCATATTTGACTAGCGGCCCAACAGTACTTGTGTAAACCACTCTAACCCGAACAAAAATAGCATTCATTTTTAGTGACCGTCACAGTGACCGGTGCGGTGACCGTGGATGAAACAACATGGGTCACAGCCTGAGTCACTTCCTGGTCACAGTGACCACGGTCACAGTGACCTAGTGTGAAGGCGGCCTTATTGTTTATCAAACCTAGTTAGTGTTGTTAATAAGGCTGTTGTTAAGACAATAGCCGAGGGTGACGTTTGAGCGAACGATTCAACTTTTGGATGATAAAATAATGTGTAACCTTAGTACGAGCACGCTTCCAACTTGTGTTAAGTTCCTGATTAGTTAATTTCCCTTATAATATAAATTCCTCTAATAAATAACACCCCCACAAGTGCACGTTTTCTTTTAATAATATCTTTGATAATTTACACTAGAGTATTAAAGTTCGTTCTAGCCATTCGCATAAAGTTATTGAGCAGAATATCTTAATCGAGTTGCAATCCTCAGATTCTGAAATTTCGTTTCTTTAAATACTCCCTTATCCATTTGGAAGGTACAGGTTTATTTCGAGTTTGCAGTAATATATGAAGGGCTCAGAATACAAGTGGACCAAGTCTACTTTTTGTCATTTTTGAGTTAGCAACGCTATAACATGCACCAACTATGTAAAATTTCAGTGTACTAATGAAACAAGTCCTAGTTCTAATAATATTCGCTAGGCAGCAGCAAGATCTGGTGTTTAGTGACAGATTGTTATTTTCTTTCAGAATACTACTGAATCAAGTCCAGGTGAAGTTTGTTTACTGTGTACAGTTCTATGTTGACGTGCTTTAAACCCTTTATTTAGAGCTTCTGCCAGTTTATTACACATTATTTTTGTTGGCTAGTTGTATTCTGCAATGGATATTTCATCTGGATCAGGTGAAGATTGGTTGCCAGACGAATTTGACACAGGTAAATACAATGTTGTTATATTTTAGATTATGATTGCTACTCAAAGTGTTTGATATTGGTTGAAACGTGTAGGCCTAAACCAAATACCCTGTGTAATGCTCAAAATGTTTAAATATAAAACTAAAAGGCCCAGATAATTATACTGGTTAATTCTTCAAACGCTTTTTCAACTAAATACATCATAACTGAAACCTACCTCATAACACAGTCTCGCTTAATTTGTACTAAGCAAAAAGACATGGACTTTGCCTATCATAAATTGATAATAGCCTATCACAGAAAATCCTGACCTATTGCAGTAAACATCTAATTTCATATATATTTTTTTTTTAGAGGGTGATACTTCATCTGACGACAACAAGACTATTTTGTCGGCCAAGTTGAAACGGAGGCGTCCGCCCAAGAGCCTGCTAAGCGAAAACATTTCTCATGATCTTCAGGAGAAATCGGAAATTTTAGTGAATCGGAAATGAGATTCACTGTAATTTAATTTATTTACTCCTCCTTAACTATCATAGATTGCCTGCGCCCCACGTTTTTCTCTTCAAGTATTCCAAATATATCCATAGCCACTAACAATCCTCCCTCAAAATTGTAGAACGGTCATGAAAAATTATTTTTTACTTTTTAGTCCGTTTTAAAAACGTGGTATGTTAAAAACTAACAATCCTCCCTCAAAATTGTAGAAGGGTCATGAAAAATTATTTTATAATTTTTAGTTCGTTTTAAAAACGTGGTATGTTAAAAAAAATTATTATTATTATTATTTTCTGTTTTTTCGTTTTAAAAACGTGGTATGTTAAAAAAAATCTTATTTGATTTATAATTAATCCAATAACTGTCACAAGCCACGAAAAATTTGCATAATCCTACCACAATATTCCGCTTACCATTCATCAAAAGCGATAACGCTGTTAAAAAAATCTATCTCATTGGCCAATTTTTATTTGTTGAAAAAACTTTTGTTTAAACAAATGTAGAGACAAGAAACCAACTGAATATTGTATTGTCATCCAATTCTGACCTATGTTCAAAATGTCAGGTCTCTAGCTTATCAGGAAGTTAGTTTAAACTCGATTGCAAAACTCCACCCGGACAGACTGACAGATATGACGGAAACCGAACTAATAAAATCGCGGTAAAAAAGGAGGACATGTTGTCCCTACTGCCTTACATACCCCCTATTCATCATGGATACTTCAGAAACTTTTCAGGGAATCAGACAACTCGTCAAACCCAGGACGACGAAGCGACTGAAGGAAATGACACCGATGATGAGTTTTTTTATGTCAATTAACTTTACCTTTCAACTAAGAAGTGATATTTTCTTTTTATATTTCTAATTTGATCTCTAAGCAGATGTATAAATAAAGTGTATTAACAACACTTGGATTTGGTTCATTATCTTCCTAAAAATCTTTAGATTACATTTGAACCAAGTCCACTATTTTGGATTTTTTGGAGTTATAACATGAAATTTGGCCAATAAATGCTATGTAAATGTCTAAGTTACTCCTTGATCTTCTTAAATTGAATATATACTTTTTATAAATGTTAACAGGTAATTTTGTTATAAAGCTATAACTCTAAACCTCTGTAGCTCAAAAGAAGCTAAAGTGGACTTGTATTCTGAACCCTCCATATATATACTGCCGGAGCTGGATTTCGGTTTAGACTAAGGGATAGAGGTCCAATCGTTTAGGTATCAGAAGTGTTTCACCAATATACGTATTCAGTAGGAAACGACGTGGTAAGAATTTGGAAAGGAGTTATCCCGAAGAGATCAGTCCTCAGACAACGAAGGAGGTAGAGTGCGTTGGGATCGGCCGGACAGCCAATCACAGAGCTAGTTGGCTTCCGTGGGGGTGGCGTTCAAACTGGTAGGACGATTGTTATTTATCTTCAGCCATATTTTACTTATTACGGACGTTGGTTTTTTATTTCTAACAAATTATTTCTATATCTTAGGGTATTATGCTGACAACTGTTCAAATGTAAAGTTTTCTGTTTAACACAATGGTAGTCTTCTTTTTTTTAGTAGAGCTTTTGTTTTTTGGTGGTTATAAAAATTGAAAAGTCAAGAGCCTAGAGTTCTAAAGTTAGGACATTTTACTCTTATTTTAGAATTTAAATACTTATGTTGCAATGCTGTGTCGTGTTCTTATATTATTTTTCCTGGACAGAATCGATATTTTGGATGATTCTGATATTATTTACATGGGTCAATAATAACGGAAATAAAATTTTATTTTGTATTTTTGTGTTCGAATGACGGAAATTTCCTATGATGGTTGAAATATTAGTTTTGTGTCATTTTATATACGTTTTTGATTCAATGAGATATCTAAATCTAAGATGCATTTTTAATAGGCGTTCTTTTTTAATAATTGTATTTGGAATTGTCTTTTGTTAGAACTATATGCGCTGCATTTATACCCTCACCTAATTAACAAGGTCCTGATATAGCTTTTCTAATAATAAAGCATTCCTCATAATTAATTAAAATTAATAATGAAACCTAAATAAACTGAACGAGAAGCATGCTATCAAGAATTAGTTTGGCTGTGAAGAAGTAAATAATTATGGTGTGCCTCTAAAAATAAACGGCAGTCGAAACTCGAAAGTGGTATCGAAGGCGAAAGCGGTTGAATCGCATGTGACTGACGCAAGCATAGTAGAATCGAACTAGTGTAGGTCATAGGCATAGGTGTAGACTTAGCATCCCATAGCCTAACGTCTAACCATTTCCATTTACTGAATATCTAGACGACAGAAGATTGTTACTTATCTAATATCTAGTATTGTAATAAGAATACCAACATTACCAACCTTAGTTGAAGTTTTTATTGTGTATCATTTCATTAAAACAAAGTGATGAAAAATGTCAGTAACTGCAAAAAAATCAGATGAGTGTATTCAAAGTGATGATCTAGAACCATCAGAATTAGGCACAAAACAATAGTAAGTTTACCTTCTCTTAAATATATATATATATATATATATATATATAATTATAATTATAATTATATATATGGTAGTCTTGAGAACTCATTTTTCAATTTGGTAAATATGTATTGTTGCGATTTAGTATAGAAATATCATATATATATATATATATATATATATATATATATATATATATATAATTATATAATTATATATATGGTAGTCTTGAGAACTCATTTTTCAATTTGGTAAATATGTATTGTTGCGATTTAGTATAGAAATATCATGTTTTACATACCTCATTAAACAAATGGCTCATCCTTTAGCTGAGAAGAACCTTTTCAAGTATGAAAATCCATTATTTCTGTCTGAAATAAGCAATTTAAAAGTATGAAATCCTAGCCTTATTAGGTTAAGCTATCTGTTTATGGTAATTCATAAAGGCAAAGATTGTGAATATATTGAGTGTCTCATCACTCGATGTTTATGTACATCTATGCAAAGCAAATAGGTCGGGATAGGTATTAATGTATATTTAGTAAAAGAAAGAAAGTTACCCGTATTTTTGGTGAATTAAAAAAAATCATATACATACCTTATTTCTTAATAATAAAATAAGTTTTCAACAGAGCTAACTTTTTCACCGAAAAAAAACATAATTTCAATTTTTCTAGGTTAAGGTCCATTATGTGAATTACATGTTAAGATAGGTTTGTACTTGAATTTTTATATTATACCTTACCTGACATATTTAAAAAAAAGAAGAAATTGTGCGTGGGTTCAAAGTGGTTACCCATCCAAGTCTTAACTGCGCTCAATGATCCTTGACTTCGGTGATATATAAATGCATTGAATTCTGTAGTTTTGTGGAACTCTTATAACCTTGTGGAAATTTCCAAAGGTTTGCTAATGGTTCAACCTTGACTAGTCATTCAAAGTTAATTAAGAACTTGTAATTTGCATACACATTGCATCAGATTTTTGCTATCGTAATTAAGGCGTATTTCTTGGCACCGACCTCCGAGTTTTTTTCCAATAATTATCTTGACTTTAAGTGCCGTGCGCAAAAAAATAAAAAGTTGTTTTCTAAGCTATTGTGCGTTCAAGGTTTTCTCCTCTATCAAACCTTGTGTGCAGACGTTTTTTATGATCGAAGGCCAAGACAAGTATATAACTAGTTTGAATTTTTTCTTTATACTTCATCTGTCCAACAGTTCTGGTACAGTTCACTGCTTGCAACTTTGCCTTTGCTACACCATTAGTTCACTGCAACTTTACAAGTCGCAATCATCATCACTATTTCTGCTGCTTTCTGTTTACTGTTTTTTCTTCAAATACCACTAATAGGTGAGTTTATATGTTCACCCAAATTAAAAATATTTTTTTTGTGAGAATACAAAATCACGTATGTAATTCTAGTAATTTTTTTAGTATTTGTTGACTTAACAATTATGTTTGGTCTTTCAGTCATGAATCAACAACCAATTTTAGTCGTAAATTAACAACTAATGCATTTACAACTAAAAAAGGAACGGCTAATGCTGCTGGATTTGATCTCAGAAGCCCTTACGATTATATAGTTCCTAAGTTAAATAAAAAATTAATTAAAACCGATTTAGCAATTAGTTTACCCAAAAATTGTTATTGAAGAATAGCTCCCAGATCGGGGTTAGCATTAAATTATTTTATTGATGTAGGTGCTGGTGTAATCGATAAAGATTATACAGGCAATATACAAATAATTTTATTTAACCATTCATGTGAAGATTTTGTTGTTAAAAAAGGAGATAAAATAGCTCAGCTAATTTGTGAAGTAATATTATAACCTAAATTAGAAGAATTTTTTTGTGAATTCCCTGTTACTGAAAGAGGTGATTTGGGGTTTGGTTCGACTGATAAAAAATAGGTTTTTTAAATTTTTTCAGTAATGACATCCCAACAACTTTAGCAACCATCAGGAGAAATTGTTTATGTTGACTGTACGGTTGACTGTCCTCCAACGAGGAATATAATTCAAAATTTGGTTGCGCCATCTAACAGTCGATATGAGGATAATAGAATGATAATTAACGTAATAAATTTGTTGGAACAATTAATTTTAATAGGAATGACAACATTAGGAAAATGAGAAGTGGTTGTGAATGATTTAAAAATTAACCCTGATGTATGTAGGCTAGTAATGCAGAATTGTGCAATATTTTTTTTATAATTAGAGCTTTATTTATAGAATTATCCAATGGGATTTTATTGCAAATAGAATCTCAACATAAAATATTTGCGATTAATGACAAAGAAATGAACTTTGAAGAAATTTGTCAAATTTTATCTATACCTTTAAGGAGGAAAAAAATCAAAGATAAACTTTTTCCTCTTGAAGCTGTGCAAAATTTTATAAATATTATTAGAGCCATTTTAAGTAGAAATTTTGACATTAAAAAAGATGAAGAAAAAATCTAGAAAACGCAAATTATCTAAAAAAAAATAAAAGACACCATTCAATGTCTTTGTCCAGTTCTGTTTCATCATCATCGTCAATATCAGAATCAAATTCAGATGGTGATGATGATAATGATAAATTTGAAAAAAATGTTTAAAAAATCTAATAAAACATTCTAGTAAATTACCAATAGTCAAACAGGTTGTGCAGTATGTAAAAAATGGTAAGAGGAGTAAAATTACAACTCCTGGTGAACAGGGTTCGCATTTAATTAAAATAGAAGTAACCGATTGTAAAGATATTAAAAACTGTTTAGAAAAACAGTACTGGACGGAAGTTTTGAAAAAAGCATATTTTCTTGCCGAGAAATCAAATGACCCTATATTAAAAAGAGTTAACGATCTATTAGTAGATGTAGGCTCAAAGCTGCAAAGTTTTGAGCATGCAGCTATTGATGTTGTAAAAATAGAAAAATTTACTCGTTATAATTAAGTTATTTCTTTGTCAAAATTAGATATTTTAGTTATTAAATATTATTATGTTAGAAAAAAATTACTCATTATAATTACATATTTCAGTTTATAGTTATTAATTATGTTAAAATTGTATATTTTTTATATAAATAAAAAGCGATGTATTATAGTGTACTTTTCTATTTTTTATTTTTTCCTTTACAATATATTACATTTAACTCATTTCATCACTATCATCATTTAATAAATCTTTTGACATTTGATTTTTCAATAATTCTTTTAATGAAAAATGTCCATAGGCTAATGTTGCAATACCATCGTCACAAATAAATCTCTTATCATCACCGGCACCAATTGAAATAAACTAATAGGTGATGATGCCATTATTGAACAGTAAATGTTACTAGTTGTTCATAATGCAATACATATATATTTATTCGTTACCATATCTAGTCACTACTATTAGAATTCACTGGATTACGATACTATAGTGAAGTAACCCCACTAAAAACGTGGAGTATGCAGCTATTGATGTTGTAAAAATAGAAAAATTTACTCGTTATAATTAAATTATTATATTAATAAAAATTAGATATTTTAGTTATTATTTATGTTAGAAAAAAATTACTCATTATAATTACATATTTTAGTTTATAGTTATTAATTATGTTAAAATTGTATATTTTTTATATAAATAAAAAGAGATTTATTATAGTGTACTTTACTATTTTTTTCCTTTTTTTCAGAAATGAATCATTTTGTACAAGTTGAAGGCAAATGGGTTGCGTATGATGGAGGGTTTTTAAAACCGATAAAATCTTTTATTACAGAGTCGGAGTTCATCTTTTCTTTCAAAAATGATGATGAAGTGAACAATACAACGGTTATCACCAGTGACGGAAATTTGGACAAAATTCAAACATTATTCCAAGAAGGGGCTATAGAAAACCCGATAAAACCAGCATCAGCCTTCGGATTTATAATATTATATAATTGTATTTTTTGTTTTAATTTATAATCTTATTTTCCTATCATCAGTGTTAAAGTAGACTTCATACAAGTCGAACATGGGTTTTGTATTTATCATTATCATCATCATCATCATCACCATCTGAATTTGATTCTGATATTGACGATGATGATGAAGCAGAACTGGACGAAGACATTGAATGGTGTCTTTTATTTTTTTTTAGATAATTTGCGTTTTCTAGATTTTTTCTTCATCTTTTTTAGTGTCAAAATTTGTACTTAAAATGGCTCTAATAATATTTATAAAAATTTGCACAGCTTCAAGAGGAAAAAGTTTATCTTTGATATTTTTCCTCTTTAAAGGTAGGGCCTATAGATAAAATTTGACAAATTTCTTCAAAGTTCATTTCTTTGTCATTAATCGCAAATATTTTATGTTGAGATTCTATTTGCAATAAAATCTTATTGGATAATTCTATAAATAAAGCTCTAATTATAAAAAAAATATTGCACAATTCTGCATTACTACATACATCAGGGTTAATTTTTAAATCATTCACAACCACTTCCCATTTTCCTAATGTTGTCATTCCTATTAAAATTAATTGTTCCAACAAATTTATTACGTTAATTTTCATTCTATTATCCTCATATCGACTGTTAGATGGCGCCTCCAAATTTTGAATTATATTCCTCGTTGGAGGACAGTCAACCGTACAGTAAACGTAAACAATTTCTCCAGATGGTTGCTGAAGTTGTTGGGATGTCATTACTGAAAAAATTTATAAAACCTATTTTTTATCAGTCGAACCAAACCCCAAATCACCTCTTTCAGTAACAGGGAATTCACAAAAAAATTCTACTAATTTAGGATATAATATTACTTCACAAATTAGCTGAGCTATTTTATCTCCTTTTTTAACAACAAAATCTTCACATGAATGGTTAAATAAAATTATTTGTATATTGCCTGTATAATCTTTATCGATTACACCAGCACCTACATCAATAAAATAATTTAATGCTAACCCCGATCTGGGAGCTATTCTTCCATAACAATTTTTGGGTAAACTAATTGCGAAATCGGTTTTAATTAGTTTTTTATTTAACTTAGGAACTATATAATCGTAAGCGCTTCTGAGATCAAATCCAGCAGCATTAGTCGCACCTTTTTTAGGTGTAAATGCATTAGTTGTTAATTTACGAAATCCTAAAATTGGTTGTTGATTCATGAATGAAAGACCAAACATAATTGTTAATTAAATATATTATAAGACTTACCGTCACAATAGTCTATGTTTGTCTGTAGTTATATCACTACGGCCGTTTCGGCTATTCAGCCATTTTCAAGTGTTATGCGGGTATTACCGTTGTCTTAGTTTAAAATCAGAAATTACGAACACACGACACATAACAAACACACAAGTTCTTTAAACATTTAAAACATGATGTAGTAGGCCCACTGTCACAACGCGTACTCATTACGCGTTGTGAGTGGGCCTACTACATCATGTTTTAAATGTTTAAAGAACTTGTGTGTTTGTTATGTGTCGTGTGTTCGTAATTTCTGATTTTAAACTAAGACAACGGTAATACCCGCATAACACTTGAAAATGGCTGAATAGCCGAAACGGCCGTAGTGATATAACTACAGACAAACATAGACTATTGTGACGGTAAGTCTTATAATATATTTAATTATTAATCAGTAGTCGGAATGGCGAAAACAAATATGTATAATTGTTAAGTCAACAAATACTAAAAAAATTACAAGAATTACATACGTGATTTTGTATTCTCACAAAAATTAAAAAAAAAAATTGGGTGAACATATTAACTCACCTATTAGTGGTAGTTGAAGAAAAAACAGTAAACAGAAAGCAGCAGAAATAATGATGGTGATTGCGACTTGTAAAGTTGCAGTGAACTGATGGTGTAGCAGAGGTAAAGTTGCAAGCAGTGAACTGTACCAGAACTGTTAGACAGACGAAGTATAAAGAAAAAATTCAAACTAGTTATATACTTGTCTTGGCCTTCGATCATAAAAAAAGTCTGCACACAAGGTTTGATAGAGGAGAAAACCTTGAACGCACAATAGCTTAGAAAACAACTTTTTATTTTTTTGCGCACGGCACTTAAAGTCAAGATAATTAATGGAAAAAATACTCGGAGGTCGGTGCCAAGAAATACGCCTTAATTACGATAGCAAAAATCTGATGCAATGTGTATGCAAATTACAAGTTCTTATTTAACTTTGAATGACTAGTCAAGGTTGTATCATTAGCAAACCTTCTTTTTAAATTTCCACAACGTTATAAGAGTCAAGATATTTGCTAATTGAAAGTCGGTACAAAGAAATCTGATGCAATGTTTATGCGAATTACAAGTTCTTAATTAACTTTCAATGACGGGACAAGGTTATAATCAAGATGTAAGCTGCTACAAATTTAATGAAATAATTTTTAAAAACATTTTATAATATTTTATGACCTGTTTTTTTCGGGTTATGTACCCAAAAATGAATTACAATCATCAAGTATAATAAAACCTGTCTGGAATGAAATTAATAATATAAACACTTGTGCCGGCAAGATGCACTAAATCAATTATGTTTTCTCGTATGCGATTAAAATCTTTGATTGAAAATTTTAAATAATGGTGATATAATACATTTATCACACCAATTTATATCTTTCCATATAATGTCAACTAACAAGTCATCACTATACACAAAGTCATAAAAAAATACAACACATGCTTTTTTTATATCAAAATTGTCTTTGAAAAGAACAAATCCGCGAATACATTCACGACACAAAAAATAAGGCTGATTTCCATATAAAAAACCTTGTATTATTATATAATTTCTATCGTAACCAAATTTAGGTTTCTCTGGAAGATGATTCATTAACATGACAAAGTCTGTATGCGAAACATTATTCAAGTCTATACTTTCATATAAATAATCCTGTGTATCACATATAAAATTCATCCATGTTTTCTTGTAAATTGTTTTTAAATATTTTTGAACAGTCACTGAAAGTTCCAATTTATCAATATCTTTAAATCGTTTAACTTGACCGCAAACTTTTACCGAACACAATTGAAATAAACTAATAGGTGATGATGCCATTATAGAACAGTAAATGTTACTAGTTGTTCATAACGCAATACATATATATTTATTCGTTACCATATCTAGTCACTACTATTAGAATTCACAGGATACGATACTATAATGAAGTAACCCCACTAAAAACACCATTTCATTGTCACTAACGTCGCCACAGATACGCAAAATACATAATAATAATAAACTAACATGCGTAATTCGTGTCGTCAATAGAATAGCAAGTCACAACATGATGTAGAGGTTTACACGTTACTGGTGTAGCCACATATATGCAAAAAACATAAACATCACCATACATCATTGTAACATACGTAATTTGTGACGTCAATAGAATAGCACGTCACAAAATGATGTAGAGGTTTACACGTTACTGGTGTAGCCACATATATGCAAAAACGTAATAAACATCACCATACATGTATATCAGTTTAAAATTAAGTAGGAGTGACATCATTGCAACATACGAAATTTGTGACGTCAATAGAATAGCACGTCACTACAAGATGTAGAGATTTACAAATGAGTAGAAGTGACATCATTATAACATACGCAATTCAAGAACTTGTGTGATGTCACTAAAAACGTATACCAGTACGACCAGGGTTTCCCAGGATGACGTCACCCGATGACATAGACTTGGTGGCGTCACTTTGACCATGTCACTATGACGTGCAGTGATGACGTCACTGTGTGACGTCAAAATGATGTAGGGCTGATGACATCAGGGAATTCCCCCGGCGTGATTGGCAACTCCTTACTACTCCTTGGGGTTGCAGACTAGCTGCACCTAATAAGAGGGGGTTGCTACGTCCCTTTCGGTCCCCAGTCAAACATTCACCCACTCCCCTAACACATGCAGCTCTTAAATTATTGATCGAACAACAGCACCTTTAAAAACGTAGCATACAGGTCCCATCGACTCCCCACCGAAAACCGCTGAGAATACGTAACATGTCAAGTATTTTATTGCACTGTGTTTTTAGATTTGACAAATATGGAATTCAAGAAAGTCTATGATCAAACAATAGGCCTAAAAATGTAGCAGTTACTGTAGTTTGAAGTTTTGTTTCATTGAGAAATAATAAAGGCTGATGGATCAATTTACGGCGACTAAAATCAATACATTGGGTTTTTTGAAGCAGAGAATTTAAATCCAATCAGTCTTGACCAAGACTAAAGTCTATTTAAAACAAGCTAAAGGGCTCTATCAGCAGTTGCCATACCTAGAGAAGCCACATATATAGCAAAATCGTCAACAAATAAAGAACAGGGGACAGGGCACTACCATTAGCGGTATTGCTGTTGATTGCCAAACAGCAAAAGGACACCATTCTCTAATGGATAATGTTCAAACAACTTAGTTCCAACACTCACTCTGAAATATCTGTTGCTAAGTAAGTTTTTTTATAAAAGAAAAAAAATATTGCTATTTATATTCAACGATTTTAAACTATTCAGAATTCCTCTTCGCCAAGCCATATCATAGGCCTTTTCCAGGTAAAAAAATACTGCAACCAGTGTCTGATGCAAGAAAATTGCATTTTTTAACCAGCTGGTCAGAAAAACCAGCTGATCAGTAGATGAACTACCCTGCCTAAAACCACATCTTTATTTTTCATTACAAAGCAGCCGAACACTTTCAAGGTACCAAACAAGACATCAATTGACTATTCTCTCTACTAGCTTACATAGCACACTAGTGAGAGAAATTGGACGGTATCTTGTTAGTTCGGTGTACTGTTTAGTTGGTTTTAGAAGAGGAATTACTGTTGCCTCCAACCAAGGATCGGGAAAACATTGCTCCTCGTATATAAGATTATATATTTTTATGAGAGTTGGCTTTGTCGAAGTTAGAAGGTGTTTAATCTTAGAATAAACAATGTTGTCAGGGTCTTGAGCGGAATCCCGTCCCGATGACAGCAGATTCTAATTCTGTAAGGAAAATAGGGTATTTAGTGATGATTCTTCCGACAGACCTACTGTGAAAGGTATTTTTTCTTGACATCTCTTATGCAAATGAAAATCGTCGTTGTAAGCAGTAGTTGAAGGAAAGTTAGAAAGTGATAAGCCTAAAACATTAACAATTTCATAATTATTTGTAGTCAAAACTCCATCCTGCTGCATAAGTTCCAATAAGGGAGCAGAAGGAGGAGGACCACAAACAGAACGTAACTTTTTCCACACCGTTGAAGTAGGTGTGGTTCTTGATATTGTTCCAATGTACTGGACCTATGATTCTTTCCTACTCTGCCTTAAACATCTACATGCTTTGGCTCATATCATTTTATATCTTTCTAGATTTTTACAAGTAGGTCTATGGTTAAACTTCCTTAGCGCTTTACAGCATAGACAGATAGCATTACTACATTCATCGTTCTACCATTGAAGTGATGGGTGTAGTAGTCTCATCGACGATTTCGGTATGTTGTTGTCCACTACTGTAAAGTTGCTGCTGTAAACCCATGTTCTGCTTCATTTATAAGAATATTATTATTGTAAATAGGTGATACAAATTCATTAGTGAAATTTTCTCATCTTGCTTTGCGTGAAATCCACCTGGAAAGGCAATAATTACGATGAGAGAAGTCGGTGAAAGTAAGCATCACAGGAGCATGATCACTACTGTATGTGTCAAGTTGAACAGGTCACTCAAATTTAGTGGCCTTTCACAGGCTACAAAATGACAAATCAACAGTTGTCCAACCACCTGTTGAAGCCGCCAGATGAGTTGGTGAACTCTCATCGAATCCTGTAATAGGGTTCCCTCTAGGGCTGTAGGTGTTTGATCCTCATGTATAGTGGTGAGCATTAAAATCCCCCACCAACAGAAATGGGGGAGGCAACTGTCTGATCAGGTCAACCAGTTTTCCACTTCTTCAAACCTGTAATTAGGTGGCAGGTAAAAACAGCAAATTGTCATTTTGTATGGTGTAGTTATCATTATTGCTACTGCTTGCAATGAAGTCCTCAGGTTCACAAATGTACCGCAGATAGAGTTGTGGGCAAGTATTGCTACTCCACCCTTAGCTCTGTCTGGTGTGACATAGTCATTTTGAAAAACTGAAACTCCCTAACAATAGAGGAGTTGGGATGATGGAGGTGACTAAAGGGAACGTATCACATACAATAACCTTAAATGTGACTTCTCACACCATTAATGTTCCATTATATCATGCTATTCAAATTTAAATTTCAGGCCATATTTTATGATTGAGATATAAAAATAATAATAATAATGGATTCGTTAATAATTATCAATTAAAACAGGTTAGGGCCTGTATTATTCTTGGCTTGGAAGATGCCCGAGGTAATTTTAGGAGGGGTTTTGAAGAACACACCCCAACATTATTATTGTTTTGTGTAGACTTAGTAGCGCCCAGTGGTGTGGTGGTTTTTCCTCGAGAATTTTTATTCTGAATTTTAACAAAAGACGAAGATTGGCTTCATAAATTCATTATTTTAGGATTTGTTGCAGTTACAGACCAAAGCTTAATTTTAATTTGAATTTATTACTGCAAGATTTTATTAGTTTATTTTTTATTTTTGCTGATATAAATATTATGTATGTTATGTTATATTACAATTTTTGTATGTATAAATAATTATTCTTTGATTACCGAATTTGTACGTGAAGCAATTCAATAATGTCATTCCAATTCAAATCAATAAACAAACCTAAAAAAAAGGGAAAAGTTTTTTGTAATTAGTAAAAAACAAAATTAGTACACAAAAACCAACCGCCACGCCCCATGCGGATATCTCATCAATTACTTTTAACAAGAAACCCTAGATTAAGAAAATAATTCTCGATAGGTGTCCATAAATTCGGTAATTAAATATATCCAAAAGCCTCAGAAGCCATATAAACCCACATTAAAATTACTTTAGAAGAATTCATCTTATCATATCAATTAACCAAATTAAAAACATTTACGTTTAAACACAGAAATTACCCTTTTAATTTTGCATACAATATCAAATAGCGACATTTGTAGTACATAACCAGTATCTTAATTGTATGCCTAAACGTAAACGAATAAATCTTATGGAAAATGACCAACATCATTAAATTCATCGAAGAACAGACTATTAAAAATCTCGTTTACCTTTTGGAATGAAACATACTGTTAAAAAGTATTCCAACAAAACCACACCAAAAATCCAAATCATTAAAATGGAACAGTTCCATTGTTTGCTTACGTCACCAGTTGTGACACCCACTTTCAAAAGCAGCTCTGTGATTGGACGAAAGTTTCATGCATATTTTCAGATGGAAATAAAAGACAGTTGCATATCAATGAATGAAATTATATAATTAATAATTAATTTATAAATTATAAAGAGAAGTTATTTAGCCCTAAAATATGTAATTAAGCCTAACATTTCATTTATAGCTATTTATACATCACTGCTTGTAATGGCTATGCAGTTATTCATAAACCAAAAGGAAGATGGAATAAATTGATGGAGGATATTAATGTTAAAACTGATTGGAATAAAGCACCAGTTGAATGAGGAAAGTCTAGATTAATATTGTTCTTGAGCCAAATACTTCTAGTGACTTTTTGTTTTATTTTACAGCTGGGATTCTGAATATGAAAGAGAAATTAAGAGTTTCGAAACTCATGGAGATCATGGAGAAGTATGGTTTGGAGAGGAGAGCGAACTCAGAATTATTAGGTTAGGTTTTATTTTAAAACTTCAGGATTTTTTTGTTATATGCATTTAGTTATATTTTCCAATTTTTATGAGTTTTGTAATCTTTATAATTAATATTAATACAATATAAATAATTTTGAAGTTATCTCCAAGTTGTTATAATTATTTGTTTTAATGTTTTATCTATAATTAATGAAATTAAAATTTTGTTTGGATTCCAAATATGAAGGGGTATATGAAACTACATTTCATTTGCAATATTTTAAATGTCAACATTAACAGTGCAATACAATTATTTTATTATTATTATTAAGTAGGTACTGTAAAAAATAATTTGAAATTTTCACACTTGAATTTTAGTTTTTTTATATCTTTTAAATTTGTTTGAAGTTTAAATGATAAAAAATGAGTTTTTAACTGTTGTGTGAAGATATGTGTTTTGATAAACGAGAGAATTTAGATAATCCAAGTTAATGAGATAAGCTGTGGCCAATATGTGTGAAATTTTAAAATTTGGTATGGAAATATTGCGTTAAGAGGGCTTATAGCCACAAAGGTGGCATGCTGAATTCAAGGAATTCTGTAGAATATTGTTTATACTGATGAGTGATGTTACTTGATAGAATTCTATGTTATTCAAATGAAACACACACAAATTCTTTTGTAAATTCTACATTTATTAGGGCTAGCCGACCATGGTTTCACCAGTTACAGCATTGACAAAGCTTATACAAAGACTAAATCTCCTAAGAAGAAAATATTAATCACATTTTGAAACCAAGACTACAAATCCCGTTACATGACAATGGAACCTGTAGTCGGGAAACCCAGTAAGTCATAAACAATTTTAGACATGCTTGGATAAAGGTTGAAGTAGTGGAGAATTATGGGTCTCAAAATGTGTACAATATTTTCATCTTATGTCATTTAGTTTTTATATAAGCCTCATCAATGTCGTAACTAGCGAAACCATGGTTGGCTAGACCTAATAAATGTTGAAATTATAAAAAAAATTGTGTGTTTTATTTGACTTCTATAGAAGTTAAAATAAAAATAGCAGAATTCAGCATTTTTCATTCAAACTTTTTTTTACATCAATATTGTGAGATCAGATCAAAATTTTGTTTCCAAATTTCCAATTTGTTACTTATATTAAAAATTTATTGTGTGTATGAGTACAAACTATCATTGTTTTGTGTAACATTTTCAATATGGATGACAACTTTCAGTATTAACTTTCTATCTTGAATTCGTTTGTGAAATAACTGAAACATTACAATTTTTGGAAATGTTTTGACTTCATTTAGTGATAATCATTATATAAAGACTTTTTTAAGATGTAACAAGGTAATTCTGTATTTAATTTCAAAGTATAAATCATATGAGTTACATCCAGAAAGTAAGTTCCGTTTGGTAATAAAATAAAAACTAGTACAGATATAGAAAAACTATTTATGGCAAAAAATCCACAAAGCTTAAATTATTTTTCTACATAGCTCCCACTATTTTGTAGGCACAAGTTTTTGTATAACTTCTTCATAAAATATTGCTGCTTGTGTTTTCAACCATGTGTTAATAAGTTCTTTGAGGTTCTCATATGGTAGTTGTTGAAGTTTTGATCACCAAGATGAAAAAAGAGAAAGAAGTCACTAGGGGTAAGATCAGGGCTGTAAGATCAGGAAGGGTGGTCAAACTGTTTCCAGGCAAAGTCCTGTAAGAGTTGTTGTGTCACATTTGCAATGTGAGGTTGGACATTGTCAAGAATCAAAACAATACCGTTTGTGGGAATTCCTCAGTGCTTGTTTTGTATTGCTTGACAGTTTCCTAAGCACCTTGCAGTGTTTGCATTGATTGTTTTACCTCACGGTAAAAAAAAAAAAAAAAATCCACCAGTAGAATAGTAGAATACTGTGTCTGTCCCAAAAAACCTGTCACAAAGTCAAGTGCACTGCCTTGACGCTGTTTTTTTGTGTAACTCAATATAGGTTTTTGACACCCAACGAGCTCATAGTTTTCGAAATAGCAGTTCTACAGAAACAATTTCATGAAGAAGTGATCTTGAAATTTGTGGAAACTCCATAGAAAAACAAGAAATTGTAAACTTATGGCTTTCCATAATGCTTTCTCATACTGGACAAATGAATTCATCACTAACCGAAGATGGACGCCTACTTCGTTCATTATTGTGCACTTGGTCAGTTCTTCATTGAACTGTCGGACCCATCTCCTTACCATTGAATCCCTCATCACATTTTCTCTGTAATCCTGGCATATCTGTTTATGAATGTTGACTGGTTTAGTGTTCTTAGGATTCAGAAAACAAATTACAGATATAATCTCACAAGCAGCGGGATATTCAGTCAACTTCACCATTCTAAACAAGCATTACAAAGCGTTAACAACAAACAGTGATGTCAAAATGGCATCATTTCCTTCTCCTTGACCCGGAGCAACTATCACACATGTGCCAAACTCCGATCACAGCACCACCCATTGTTATTAAATGCATACAGTTGGACCTTGCTTATTACAACCTCTTTAAATTAGGCAATTTTGTTCATATGAATTTCAATTTGTTTCTCTTGATAAAAAATATTGGTTATTCAAAAAAACTACGAACTTTATTCAAAGACTTTGGAAGGCTAGGGTTGTCTTCTACAATTTGAAGTCTACCTCTTTATAGCGAAAATTATTGAACTCTTGAACCTTTAAAAATTGAAGGCATATATATCAAATAGTGAAAATAAATAAGTTTTCCGGTGTTGCCCTCTCTCCTTCATTTTTGCTCTATGATTGTCTTTTGTTAATTAGTCCAGTGGATGAGTTAGTGATGACATAGTATTAGGTATTATTCATCTTACAAGTCTTGAATTAATGAAATACAACAAACCATTATCAAATAAATCAAAATTTATGGGTTTTCCAATTCAAAAGAAAGGCAAGATATAGAACCAGAATCTGAAGAAGTCGAGGAACACGAAATTAAATTGGAAGTAGAGTGGAATGTTGCTCCACAAATATGAAATTAAAAAAAAAAAATTAAAGACTTTCTGAGTGTTGGTGATGATGTAGCAGTGACGAGAAGATTGATAGATTAATATATAAGGCATTGATTAACGAAATGGAGGCAGATAACAATGACTTAGAAGCGCCATCAGTATCAATCAACCAAGAAAACAAGCTGCTCAGTGTTCAAATCTTTCTGGAAAAAAAAAAATCAATGCTATTGAAGATAACACATTTTCAGCTATTGTGATGTTTGAAAATGCAATAGATACCCAAATCATCAATGTTTTAAAACAACAAATAATAGAGACATTTTTACAAAATAAATATTGAAGTGTTAACACCGATTTAAATAACTTTTAAGTATACAATAATATACTACAGTACTTTACTATAATTGATTCTATATTTGTTTAATTAAGTTTTACCATACGTTACTGTGCACAGTCAGTTTTCTTTATACATAATGTATTACAGTACTGTATTAATAAATTAGATTTTTCGTCTGTCAATTTTTTTTTCTCTATAATTCAAATGCTCCCTAAATCAAAACTCCCACAATTCAAAGAAATTTGATTTTTCTTAAATTTCAAATTAGAGAGGTCCAGCGATAAATAAAAAATTTTTTTTTCAGGTGGTTGAAATCTAGTGATATGGTTAAATCAAATGACTCTATAATTGATATTGGATGTGGCAATGGGATGATGCTTCTTGAACTAGTAAGTTGATCATATTTATAAAATATCAGTACAATATTAATTAGAAATAATTAAGTATATAAATGCCATTAGTCAATAGTAGCCCTTTATTGTTTATGGGTTATTACTGTTATTAGGAACAATTGTTTTGCCACTCACTGTGGAATTT
Organism: Aphrophora alni; assembly: GCA_963513935.1. Lineage (NCBI taxonomy): Eukaryota > Metazoa > Arthropoda > Insecta > Hemiptera > Aphrophoridae > Aphrophora > Aphrophora alni. The sequence goes on along the minus strand of OY740768.1, from coordinate 70,295,553 downwards.
TCAAATCAAAACGTGGCATTATTTGAACTACATTACACACATGAACACATTAAAACATTAAATTTGTTTAAACACATAATTATATAACCCCCAGATTTAAGAAGATTTAAGAATCAATAGTTTGAAGGACATATAATAGCCATATTGAATTGTTTAATTTCTGAAATTTAATTTATATTATATATATATATATATATATATATATATATATATACACAATTATTTACATACATTTACAGTCGAACTTCTATAACTCGAATCATCAAGGGATAAAAAAAAAATTCGAGTTACAGAAATTTCGAGTTATGGAAAAATAACAACAAAGCAGTTATTGCATCTTGTACAGAAGATCAGAAATCTATGGGCCAATCTTACTGCATTGATAAATTCAGGTGTAAGCCTTAAATGCAGTATGTTGCATTTAGCTTAGATATAGGCTATTATGTTAAATGCTGTATATATTGTATACATTATTGCAAAATTAAGCTACATTTTCATTACATTACATGCTGAATATTGGTACATAGTACAAGTACTTACACTTAATTGTTGATCGCTGGAATTTCTGGATTCGGCACGATACAGTAGGATTATCAAGAAAGAATGAAAACTCACAAAAATCTCACACAACCTATACACAATTTTAATTACAGTATTTTTTGAAAAAAAAAAGACATTAAACAATAGACTACATTTTAAACGACAAATCTTAATTGTTATTGTACTAAATCACATACAGTATTTTTCGCGATTTGAAACAACTTCTTTGCATTAATTACAACTGTACTAACTAAATAAAAAATTTACAAAAACAAACTTTAAACTTTAAAAAAGTAGGTTATTTTCTTTTGTTTCTTCTGCTGCAATCTTTTGTGCTCGCAATAGTTATCAAAATTGTTCAGCATTTTAAAATGCTCGTCGCTCACGTCCTCTTGCGACTCGAAAAATGCACGAACCTTAGCGAGTGCGGCGATTGTTTCTGTAACACCGGGAATTAAGGGTGAATGATCGTCATCACCCTCCACGGCCTCATCTTCTTCTGATGAAACGGCTATTGAAGATTGTTCCCCTCCAGGCTGCACTTCATGATTTGAATTTGAAATAATCAAATCCGAATCTGCATCAACGAATTCTGCGAAGCTGGCGCTAACCTCAAACTGTGCTGTGAATTGATTCCATTCTTCCATAACAAATTCATTCATTGTTGTCCTTACATCTTGATCTTGTTCGCCAATTTCCGCACTTTTCACAAAGCCACCCTTCTTAAAGCAATGTATAATTGTATCTTTTGTAACGTCCATCCATGATTTGTCAACAAGATGAATAGCGTCCAATAGATTTAAATCTTCTTCAGTTCCTTGCTCCCATCTTTGCAGAATCAAACGGACAGCTCTTTTTCTATAGTTCTGTTTGAAACTTCGAATAATGCCTTGGTCCAAAGGCTGCAATTTGGACGTTGTGTTTGGAGGAAGGAAGACAAATTTAACTGCTGTAAGTTGCTGCACTAAAACTGTTGGGTGAGCAGTGCAATTATCCAAAAACAGAATAATCTTTCGTTTCTCATTCATGAACTTGCGGTCTATTTTATGAAGCCAGGACTCAAATAATGCAGCTGTCATCCATGATTTTTTGTTGTTTTCATAGATAACAGGTAAGCTTTTCACGCCGCTAAAACACCGTGGCTTTTTAGATTTTCCAATTACCAAAGGTTTTAATTTTTCGCTACCTGACATGTTGGCAGCCAAAAGGACTGTCACTCGAAGTTTACTGTGCTTTCCTCCAAAGCAAGTTTCACCTTTGAAAGCTAATGTTTTTTGTGGTAGGCACTTAAAATACAGCCCAGTTTCGTCTGCATTAAAAATGTCATCTGCACTGAAACCGTCTATTAAATTGGGCAAAATGTTATTTCTGTAGTTTTCACAATCTTCGTTAGATACCGACTCACTTTCGCCGCATATTACTTTTTGCACAATCCCATAACGATTCTTAAATTTATCAAGCCAGCCCGTACTAGCCTGGAAGTTTGTGTGGCCGAAATTCTCTCCTAATTCGTCAGCTTTCTCACGTAAAAGAGTTCCAGATATGGGAAGATTTTTTTCCCGAACCTCCCTCATCCATTTTAAAACCCCTTCATCTATTCCAGGAAGAGTAGACTTGAACCTTTTTTTATTCGAGTTAACATAACTTTGCTCAATTGCTTGTGTAATCTTGTCTTTATTTTTTAAAATGGTAGACAGAGTATTGGCTGGAATGCCAAATTCTTTTGCAATATCCTTCTTCTTTTTTATACCTTTTTCAACTTCTTTAATCACTTTCAGTGATGTACGGTTAAACTATGACACTGCCGTTTAGACATGCTGCTGAAGTACAGTATAGGCCTAATAGTGAATACAGTACTGTAATTTACTTAAAACTTAAACACTACAAATACCGGGCTTTGAAAACGTCTAACTGAATACTGTACTGAATTTAAAAGAGCGATTGAAACACGCACTGTACTTTATTAGACACACAACACGCTAACGGAAAAGACGGTCTCATGAAATCACTGTGCACTATGGAAGAGCTGTTTACAGACTGAAGGTTTATTTTTACAGGTAAAAATTGAACTCGAGCTATCGGCTATACATCCAGTCGGCCTACAGTTGCACAGGCTTTGTTCTATTGCCGACCACAAATTCTAAGAAATTCATTGTTCATTGTCTACACTATTTTTACGGGCAAAAATTGAACTCGAGCTACTCTTCCTGGAACTCGGCTATACATCCGGTCGGCCTACAGTTGCACAGGCTTTGTTCTATTGCCGACCACAGATTCTAAGAAATTCATTGTTCATTGTCTACACCTCTAGTCCTATTGACTACTGCATGCTTTTATGGTCAAACATTTTTTCTTGTAATGAAAGAATCAGCACTGTACCTAGATTTTTCAAAGACTGAAAACGCTATTTCGAGAACTATTATTGTCTAAAGAAACAAAATAAATAGTTCGACTTAGAGAAATGGCGGAATCCGAGTTATAGAAGGATTTTTACATGTTAAATGCACGGAAGGTTGACAGGAACTGAAATTCAATTCGAGATACAGAAAATTCGAGTTATAGACGTTCGAGTTGTGGAAGTTCTACTGTATATACATCCTAAAATTATGATACATGGACATGAAATATCAATTATATTGTTCGATACTCAAGTTTATAACGTTAAATTATTAATTTGAACTAGTTATCAGAAATTATTATTAAACAAATGTTCACTTTATGTTTATAAAAAAAATTAAAATTACAACAAGTTCAGGTCTAATTTCATATTAACCCTATGGTTAATTTCAAATTCAATAGGCTTTTTTGACGCTTGGAGTCGTTAACTGTCGGTTGTCTTTAATGAATCGCATTCCATGCTGCATTGATTTATTTAAATAATTTGAATAAATTGTGAGTTGTCTCAATATAAATATACACACATATACAAATCTAGGACACACCACAATAGATAAAAAGTAAAACTGTACACAGGTTATCATTAAGTAATCATTCTAAAAAAAAAATCCTCCACATCATGCCCACTTAGCAATCAAGTTTTGATAATTTTTAAGCTTTTAATTAAGGACAAGAAACTTTAACACTCTATAAACATAAAGCCTTCTTAACAGAAGAATTTCCAATCGCTGGAAAAGAGGATAAGAAGGAACAACTCTGTTTTGTTTCAGCATTATTTTCAATATTATTTTCTGGAGATTAATAAGGGGTTTGAGATTTGTGCAATGTATTCCACCCCAACAATAAAGACTATAAGAAATATGACAATCAACATTGCCATAATGAACCATTCTTAATAATTTTACATGACAAACATTTCTCATTAATAAAATATCCTTGTAGCATTTATTATTTTTAGTCTCATTTTATAAATATGTTCTTTCTAATTTAAGATACTATCAATTGTAACCCCTAAATATTTACAAAATTTAACTTCTTTGATATATAATCACTTGCATACAGAAACATTATCATACTCCACTTCATGATACTTTAACTTGCTTTTATTTTCATAATTTCTTTTGAGATTAAAAACAATATATTTAATCAACTTTAATGTAATAGCAGATATTTCTTGTTGAAACTCCATATTCAAGGATAAAATAAAGCAAAAGCTTAAAGTTTCAAATATTTAATAGTATAAATGAGCTACAATTGTTTCCGAGCTAAGTTGCCCGACGATGCCGCAAGGCGAATCAATTGTAGTTCATTTATACTATTAAATATTTGAAACTTTAAGCTTTTGCTTTATTTTATCCTTGAATATATTTAATTATATCACTCAGTGTTAAAAAAATATTATCCATCCAATATCTTAATAAATTTGAATCAGATTACATTTTTGAAAACGTGATTCCTATGTGTTCGAAGAATATGTTAATGCAGTATCATCAGCAAATGCTGTTAGCTTACCTTGGAATCTTCCCATTAACTGTTGTGGTTTATGTTTTAAGGTTTAACTTTAGGCCTATCCTACGAGTTAAATTGTGAGTAAATTTGTTTTACTATCCATGATTCAATGAAAATGATAAATGTCACTATATCTAAAGTGTCTCAATAAAATTTTAGCATAATGACATAGTTATGGGCTCTTAATTTACCAGGAAATATTTACAAAACTGGAAAAATTGGTGCCAAAGATTTTTCTTATGGTTGTCAAGTTAAATGCAGAAAATGATGAAAGGAAAATTGCCCTATTGCTACATAAATTGCTTAATTTATTCATCTTAAGTTTAACCAAAGTTAAAAAGTATGAAACAATATTAACAAATTTGAAACTTATTTTCTTTAAAAAGAACTTAACAGTTGTGAGAAATAACTTTGTAAGATGTATACAAAATTCAATTGAAAATACATACTATTTTGACACTGATTTAATTAATAAAAGTATTAATGTGAATTTGGTTTCCTTGGAGAGGAAATGGTATGTGACATTTTGATTTGTAAGCTTCATTTTAGTCTCAATATAAAACATCTCAACTGTTAATTAAGAAATGTACATGGTGTTGTCAGTTTCATGAATGATTGTGTGTATTTTTTGCACCAAATATAAGGACAGAAGGTTGAAACAGATGTTGAAAATAACCTCTGATAATGATATTAAGTTCAATTAGTCAAAACGGAATTTTGAAGTTTCTAAATTTATATTATTAAGTATTGCATTTTCTTAAGATGGAGTTTTACCTGATTTTTCAAAAATCAGATCTTTAAAAATGCTTTCTCAAACCAATAAAAGAAATGGAAAGGTATTTAGGTAGGCCTACTACTAATTATCTCTGTAAATTGATTTTGGATTGCTCTAGCATAACTACTCCCTTGAGAATGCTATGTGGCAAAATATTTTTATTCTAATGGCATAGTATATATCGAAAAGTTTTTGAAGAACTTAACAAATATTGATAAATCCACTTGTTATAATCTACTAAAACCCTAACAAAGACTTATTTTAATAGATTGTTTTACCACAGTTCTTGGTACTACTGACAGAAAATAAACCTATTTGTTATACTTCCTGATCATTGGGAGACATTCAATGTAATTATAGTGAAATTGAAAAAGAAATGCTAAGAATAGCATTTTGGTGTACAGGTATTCATTAATATATATTCAGTATAAAATTTTGTGTCGAAACGAGCCATAAAGCCTCTTGAAAGTTTAAATGCAGCTCCTCTGGCATTACACCATATGCTTTTTAAAGTTAAAAAATCTGACTTATATTAAAATATAACCCTTGAAAATATATGTGTATAGGTAACATATACAGTACACCTTTTACATTGTCCTTTTACTACAGATAAACTAGAACATATAGACTTCTTAGATGAAGATTTGTCAAGTAATAGTGTTCATAAAAATTTCTTATGAAAAATTTGAAATATTAAAATGAATAACTAATCATTATGAATGTCTAATTAGTAACAATAAATAAAAGAAAACAAGCTCTACAAAAGTATTACAATAAGACAGTCAAGTAATTGTCTGAGCTAAATAAATATTTCAAATATTATGTTTTATTTAAAAAAATTATTTTGTTATTCTGGACCCCAGGAAAAGTAGTTAGTAAAGAAGCCATACCAAACCTTGTTTCTACATTATAGAAGACGAAAATGGTCAAAAGTACCAATGTAATAGAATGTTTATTATGGTTTCTTCAGCTTATAACAACCCAATCAAACTACATCTGTTGGAAACAACACTAAACTAGATCAGATAAATTGTTAAATTCTGATCTTGATAAGAGTTTTCAAAAAGAAGACATTGTAATTAGGCAAATGGAGGAATATATTACTGAAAGTGGTAGAATAAAATATTAAAAAAATTGTAACATTATCATATCCACTAACCTACTTTAGAAGTGAACGTATTGTAATTTTGAAAAAAAGTTTGTTGTAAAAAGTTGATAATTTGTTTAGTTTGTTATAAAAGAAGAGATAATGTTAGATTTTAGAAGTTTGTGAAGTCACTCCTATTTTATATATTTTTTGTTTTAAAAAATTTACAAAAAATCTCTCTTTTGCTAAATGAAACTGTTACAACTTGACTATTTCTCTTAGTTCTCTTATATACTAATTACAAACATTTAAATTTTATTAATTACTATGAATCCAGAATGACTATAATTGTTATGACTCACAGATCTGATTCTACGTTATATTTTATAATGATTTGTCTCTGAAATAATTACAAGGTTCATACACGAAGTTTGCACACCCTGCTTGCCACTCTTATGGATGCTCGACCGAACTCTGAATACTCCTAGGAAACTCTTACTCGCCAAGTCCGTCTGGCTATCTTCAAGAAATATTCTCTCAGGAAGTTCTTACTCGCCAACTACGTCTGGCTATCTTCAAGAATTCCTGCAGCACTTTCCCTCGATCAATCTTAGCCTACTGACCAAGTTTCCTCCCACCCAAGAGTTTATATTTCATTGTAGCATCAATGTCATCTGCCTTGCTTGCAAGGTAAGAAATTTCATATAATTTTTCCAGGTCTGTCATAATAATTGATGTCATACTGGCTTCTTAAAAAGAACTTTGACTTTATTTCTAATTAAAACTATCCTAATTCCTAACACTGTACTAAATAAATATGTTTGTCTAACACAACACATAAAGTCTTTACTCTGTCTGTTTAATAAGAAAAGAAAATGGTTAAATTCAAAATGTTTAGTAAGAAAAGTAAATAGTTTTAAACTCGGAGGTCTACTTCATTGTCATGAATGAAGACATACAATTTAGTGACATACTTGATAAATTAGTTTATACCTTGATCATTGCTGGTGTTAAAGTGAAGATCTTTTCAGTTTGCAAACTCTGAATCGGAAGTTGGCGTCACTATGGAATCCGAATCAAACACACACAAACACAGTTCACAACTAATGATTATAGATACCCGTTATTATTATTATTATTTTGAATATTAATGTTATATTAAGTTTCTAAGTCTAATAGTCAGCACAATCAACATTTTAATACTTTATGCAAAGACGGTGTAACACTTGCATGTCACTTGTGTTCAGCAAGTCTGTTAAGAGAAGCAGTTTAGATAATTTATTTGGTTTTATCTTGATTAATTCGAAATAAAGCGGTTGCACGATGGCTGATGCGTTCGTGAATCTAAATAGAGTATTAGCACCATGACGGAAGCGACTGTGATTATAAAAATAGCAATTTCGAATAACGTGAATTTACGTACACAGAGGTCAGAAGTCAATATTGAACTGAGCTTGGCTAGGGTCAAGGATCCCTTACTCGACCTTAAAAATGGAACATTTTGTGCCAGGTGACTAATTATTGGTTGTCAGCAATGACAACGAAGAAGGACAGGCTAATTAAGGACATTGACCAGTATGAATTTAAGAGTAAAACAGAATTTTCTGCCCTAGTTGTACTTTTGCTCATTTAGGTGGAAATATGAATTTGAATATGTTAACGGTTTTGGTTATGACTTGAAATAAAGATACAAAGGATGTAATTAAAGTAAAAGATAGAAACAGTGTCTGTCATTACACCAACAATGTTTTAGTAAAAGTAGAGTGTAATATAATTCAAATAATGTGATGTGTTTCGACTGGAAAATGCCACAGTAAGTGGAGAAACAGTTGTCGCTTAATAATCAGTAATCAAGAAGATTTTCTATTTATTTAAGGCATTTAAGTTATATAATTTTAATTGGTCATAAGGTATAAAACTAAAATAAAATTAGAAATGCTACGAAAGTGATTTATTTTTCTATTTTTATAGGAAAAAGAAAATTTCAATAACCTTTGTGGTGTTGACTATTCTGAAGCTGCTATTAAACTCGCCACTGGGATTGTAATGGCTCAAGATCTTTCTCAAATTAAATTTAAGGTAATTTTATTAAAAATTTCAAGAGCTAGAAAGGTTGTGTGTTCACCAGATTTTGTTGTTAAAAAAATATCCTAATATCCTTTAAAAAATTTCTTATAAAGACAAAAGATGTGTAAATGAATATCTTGTTTAATAAAAAATGTCAGGACATAAAAAGAGAATGGAAGTCTAGAGTAAAGGTCAAGTTACAGTGACTAATTGTCCGATAGCATGTCTTGTCTATTCAATGTTGTTATCATGTATATGTAATATCAGATTATGTAGAGTGATTGAAATAAGGTCAAACACTTATTTAAACTAATCTGAGAGGTTGTCAGATAAGGGCAGCAAAGCTTGGTTTTCTTTGGCTTGTCTTAGGGTTTTTGTTAGTTCTTTGACTGTCTGCAACAGGTTAGTAAAATAAATAGCTCTATAATTTTTATTTCTGGAAACATTTGAATAGTTACAGACATTTTAAAAATTACTATAGATTTAATTTAAATATAAATGTTTGTACTGAAATATACAGATTTAAGATTGATGTACACAGAAAAACAAAATAATTTTATATAAACTCATATAGGCTAAATTTAAATAAAATTTTCAATTAACTTCTATGAAAAATATTTGTCTGCATGATGTACAATCTGAATACAGGTATAAAATTGCAGATGACAGTTTACTTTATAATATCAGTCTGAATACTCACTTTAATAAAATTTATTTAATAACACGTATACAAATATACTGTCCCAATGGTCTGATGTTTTTATAATGGTGTTTGAAAATCGATGTACTTTTATGTAAATATTCCTGTGTTTGTGTTATTTTTTTGAAAACATATTATTTCCTAATAGAGTGAACATAATTGGTGTACAAACATTGTCTTAACTTTCTTGCAAATCCATACATAAAATTAAAACCGTAGCAAACAGTTATTCCTTATTATCTCCCAAAAATTAAAGTTTGGAAGTAATTGATCAAAAAATAAAATGAAGTTTAAATATTTTAAAAAAATCTGTCTAAATGATATAGATAACAATTTTTATTGATTGTTAGGATTATGACTAATAGTAATCAATATGCTGAATTGATACTAATCTGGCAAGTACCAAAATGAACCTATCAGCAGTCAAGGTTCATTTTGGTATTTTCAAATTTATTTGTAAAAGAAAAATTCTGCTATAGCTAATTTTATCCCTTCGCATGAGGTAAAATTTTGTTAAAATCGTTAGTAATGCAGAATTTTTTTATTGTAGGAGTTTAATTTGTATCCCTTTAAAATCTCAAACTTTTTTAGTAATACATTTTTTTTTTATTTACACTTTTTAGTTATAACGAAAATAGTATGCATTTAAAAATAGTTTTTTTTTGTATGATACACTTCAAAGCTTGTATCTGGATGTGGGAAGGGCTGTTTAATGTATACTTGCAGAAGTATATTTTCTCTTTGTGTTCGCCACGCCTGTAGCACATGGCATTGGGCAGATCGTTTTTCCTCCTATATCATCGGGTGAAGTTTGCCGTCTAATTTTGGTTAAAATGGACCAAATGGAAGGCATCTTCTTTTATGCGTGTCTGACGATGTAAATTATCAATCACAAAGCTTTCTATAAGTTTCATACAGAAAGCTTTTCAAATTATTAACAATGTATACTGATTTGTGTTGAAGATACACATTTATAGTTCCAACTTCAAGCAACCAGAAAGTGTTTTATCTATACCAACCACACCATTTTTTTATCAGTAGCAAGAATTGGTAGTTGGATATAAAATGCTCAGAACGGTTGACACCACCCATTTCCTTGGTATAATCAAGAATTGCTTGTGGTTTCAATGTGGGTAGATTGATTGAATTATTATTTGATACATCAACCATGTAAAATTTGTTGCCTTTATGTATTGTTGACAACATAGTCACTTATCTTTTATCTTTCCAAGTAAGTGTCTTCAACTGAACTTTCGGTATGCATGCAGAGCATTTTTTTTCATTTTTCGATTATATATATATTTTTTGATGCATATCTTTTTATTTATCATGACACTCCCAGTTGTAACAATCTCCATATTGAGAAGTTCGTGAGCACCTTCAGGACTTGTATACTACTGGTCCGTATAAACATGGTAGCCGTTAGGAGGAATTTCAGAATTTTTTTACCATAGACTGACATAATCTAATAACTACATAAATAGATTTCACCAAGGTGCTTCCTTCAATCAAAGTTACTTTTCTTATATATGACAGCAAATTATAAATTTACCCATTACAACTATCAGATAATACAAACAATTTCATACCAAATTTACATATATTTTGGGGTTGTAAATACAGAAACTAACCTTGGGGAAATTAGGATTCTTGCCAATTGTCATTTGGCAGATGGATTGTAATATAACATACTGTACATTTTTGCTATTATGTTTGAGAATAGGCCTAATTTTGGCATTTTTACTATTAGAAATACCACGGTAGAAATGCATATTCCAAAATATCAAGATAAACTTGTTTTTTAGGAAAATGTCAGAAAAACTATACGAAAAACCCATTTCGTTGTAAAATATTCTTCAATTTAGGTTTAGGATTTATTCCCTTGTTCAAAATCATTAAAAATGCTTTTAGGTCAGTTACATTTATTACATCCAATCCTTTGAACTTTGTCTTCAGACTCTTCACATTATATTTTCACTGATCAGCATAATTGTTTCTGATGTACTGCATGAACTCTGATAAAATAATTCAGTAGGTTCAGAATGTATGTTGAAAGAGGTAGGTAAAGTGGGCCCAGGATCATTTACAGAGAAGTCAACTCATTGATTTCTATTTAACAAGGGAGTGTTTGTGCGGTTATCAGATTCACTCTTTACAGTATTATTAGTATCACTAACCCTTGATTTTCCACTTCACTAATACTTTCATTGTCTTCATAAAAAAAAACAAAAAAAAACTTCTTCTCTGCATCATCATATTTCCTCTGCTGTCATTGATGTATTCAACAAATCTATAATATTATTAGAAAAACTGCATGTAAAGGGGCATTTATAAAACAAACACTGAACTGAATCATGCTTTGTCTTAGACACAACTGATTTCAGTTTAGAACCCTCAGGGGTTCACTTTAGTGATACAGGTTTGGCAATCTTGAGAGGACCTAACTGGATCTACACTTTTTCATGTAGTCTTGGGTTAGATCCCTCTCTTTCATCTTTCCTATCCGGTCTCTTCTTTCGGTCTCTGGTCATCTTCTTTTTCGACCTTAACATTATTAAAGTATTCAAGGTTTAGGAGTCTTTATTTTATGTTATTATTATTATTATTATTATTATTTTTATATAAGATGAAGACCGAGAGATTTTTTGCCTTTAAACAACAAGGGAAAAGTTAAAAAACTGCTGTGTAGATTAATTCCACCTACCAGAATTTCCCGCGCTCAGATTAGTTATTCCTACGTCTTCACTTATCTCCTCCACTTATTAGTCTTTCCATCATCTTAAACTTTTATGCATTTAAAGAAATAACATATTTTCTGTTATACATTACATCAAACATGATCAACAATTTCATTTTTGTGTTTTTAAACAATAATAGTAAATACTCTGTAAATACAAATTTATTCATCCTACATGTTTGGAATGAAATATATGATGTGGATACTCTCGTCATACGTGTGGGAAGGGTTGAGACTAACCAACAGCTTACATCTGATGACCTAAATAATTGCTAAGTTCTTAAACGTATGAAAGTGATTTCTTAAAGCATTGATGTCTTAGTTTAGTCTGTTTCTTGAACTCCCACTTCACTACTAACTCGGATGGTTTTGTTCTTATTAATCTTCTAAATGCTTACTTATTGTGGAGTAGTTGAACTGCTTATACATTCGGGTGTTCATGCGATCGTCCATCATGTAGCTATCTTTCTTATTTCCTTAGCTACTTTTTTGGATTTATTTGTATGTCTGAATTACATAGATATCAATGATTTTCCCTAGTACTTTGTTTTAAATATTAATTGCATTATTGCTTGGTTTAGAGCAGGTTTTAGTATCTCTTTGTAGATTTAGTATATTGTCTAATAATAGTTAAATTTTTCTCTCTATTTAGCCAGTTAAGTTTTCTGTATTTGATTTACCCTTTCCTTTTTTTTTATTTTCTCTATGAGTTTTCCATTTTAACTTGACATCAAGATTCAAGCGTAAGTATTTTGTCTCTTTTACAATTATTGGTATTCTTTTACCATTTATTTCTATTGTTTATTTATTTCTAAACCGTTTTTTTTAACACGTGGGTTGATACATTGTTTTGGTTTGTAAACCTTCACATTTTACCAAATTTGATTCAGATTACTTGGCTGATATTCAATCTTATTGGAAAGCAATTGTGCTTTTTTATATTTTTTCCTCAAACTGATAATTATTTTTGTGAGATGTGACCAGTATATTTTATTTGAGTTGTTAAGAGCTATATGTTATGCATATTTTATCAAAATCGTTAATAACAGATTTTTAGAGAATTATAATTTTGTATTTGTATCTTTTGACAGTTCCTATTAATTTTGAGTTACCAAACAAACTATAGATTTCCTATAATATGTTCACTTAGCTAATTTATCTAAATTGATCCATGTTGTAACATACTGTGTGGAGCACAGTTTTTGACTCAGGGACTCATTAAAAAAAAGAAAAATAACTCAAAATAATTAGTTCTTCCATTGGTTATGCTTATGGGCTATGGGTGTGTGATAAAGTGAATATAATGTTTATTTAATCTTAATACAAAGTTATACTATACTTAAATGTAAAATACATTAATTTTCCATATTGCAGTGAAAATTCTTTATAAAAAATTCCTTATTATTACATAATATATTTTTAAGTTGAACACAATTTTATAACATATTGCAAATAATTTAACATGTTCATCTATATACCAGGTACAATTTTTTTCTACAATTTCAGAAGATTTTAAACATTTTTCTCTAATTTTTATACACACTACAATAAATATGTTACTGTGAATTTTTAACCTTACAATAATTACGAGTAATTAAATAGGATCTTACTATAATTTGTACTGTACTCATAATCAGTCAGGAGACGTACAAGGCCATTGCATCTCTATTATTCTGGCCTTGTGTGTAAGACTTTTAGTAGAGTTCATTTACCTTTCCTTGTTTCACATTTATATACTGTAAGAAGTTAACATATTGGTATTAGTTTACTTGATTTTTTTCAATTTCAGGTGTGTGACATTGTAGAAGGAGATGACAGTTTAAAAGACTTTAGTGTTGCTTTGGACAAAGGCACATATGATGCTATTTGTTTAGACCCTGAAGATTCTCGAAGTAAAAGATTAATGTACAAAACCAATGTTTTTAAATTGTTGAAAGACAATGGCTTGTTCATTATAACATCTTGCAACTGGTCAGATAAGGAATTGGTTGAATATTTTGAGAGCCGTAAGTATTGTTTTTAAACAAACATGTTATTGTCATTAAGTACAAAAAAATTTTATTGAATGTTGTGGGAACTTGCTATGTACACCAGCTTGTCAACACATTTTATTCCATCCATTATCAGAAGACGATTTGAACTAGAAAGTGAATCTGATGAAATGTGTTGCCATTTTCAACAGCTACAGTAGTTTTATTATTCACAGTAATATTTAAATACAGAAGAAAAAACCATCACTCCTAAATCATTTATCAAAGAGAAGAATGTATATATCCACAGAATATGGCCATTTTTTAAAACCTCACTTATTTAGCAAATTGGCTATAAATAACATCACTCACATTCAGGAAGTGAGAAAGGATTATAGATTAAAGGTTGTGGTTATCTGAAGTAGGCTACTCCATCATAGTTGACACCTTTTGAAGAACTCTGTTATGACATTAGGTATTATGCTGACAGAATATATATTAAAAAAACTTTTATAGTAATTCTCGGCTCTTTATTTGACTGGGTAAATCAAAATGTCCTGGGATATATCACAGTGATCTGGTGTGGTACACTGATGCATTACTTATAGACCAGGGCTGAGCTCGGAACTTGGATGGCCCTGCACTATATTCCAATCAGAAATATTATCTATTCTAGCTTTTGCTAACATGGGATTGGAAAGGGACTGATTAGGCAAATCCTGATCTTGTCAGACTAGTAGGGAGCACTTAATTCACTTGAAGTTAATTTTAGACTGGTTTCAGAGTGCTTTCTATTCCTAATAATGCTGTCATATCTTTATACAGTACAGGTAAGATGGTTGCCAGAAAATCAAGGGGAATGAAAAGGCTGACATCCCCTCAGACAAAAGCTGAGGTATAAATTTTGCAACAACATGACGCATGTCTAAATTTTTAGTTAGAATTTCTTGGCAGCTTCCATAGCTTGTGTCGACATTTGTACACGAATCATTGATTGTTTGACGATGGTGTTTGTGAATTTTTCAACATTTTCATCAGTTTTGTTCATGGAAGATCGTTCTGAACGATAATCATCTTCAAGAGAAGTTCTGTCAGCCTTGACACTAGCGTACCACTACAAAACCTGTGTTATCTTTAGGGAATGATCTTCAAAAGGTTCTCGAAGCATTGCAAAAGTTTCAATAGGTGATTTACCAAGTTTAACTTGATGTAAGCTCATTGATCGAATTTATCAGCCATCAAAAATTAAAAAATGAACCTTAACACACAAAACACAACTTGTAGACCGAACACGACCTTACAATGCAACGAAACTCGGCACACAACTCATTAATCGGACGCTGGCATCCCGGCTGTTATAGTCATATACAGCAGCTGTGATGAGTATAGTCAATAAACTTTCTAATAGCACCTTGTATATCAAAGTCAAATATATATGTTCATTCGATCAACATGCCTTCAGGCCAACATGTAATGTTAAAATTATGTTAACCAGTTGCTACATTAGTGTGACCAAAATGTATACAATTTATAATATAGAATAATTAGACCTACAACTTGTGTTTATGGAAACTTGTCTTTTACTTTAAATATAAAGTTTGACTAAGCTATGTAGATAACAGAGCTGTGGGGTAGAACAGACTTAGATATCTTGCAATTTCAGTTTACTTCCTCATGACTGGTGTTATTTTAAATAGCTGTTGAAGATATATGTGTTCGTGCATTTCAAACTATAGTAATGAAAATACAAGATTTTGAATTACTCAAATGAAAAATTCATAGAGTACCAACATACAAATTATTACTTATTACAATACTACCTACATTATATTTAAAATCTTTACTACCTTTGTGATATTTATAATAACAATTACTTTTTCTGGAATTATGTAACATTAAAATAATTTGGTGTGTTTTCATTGTATAGGTTTGGTGAAAAAACTAACTGATCATATAACATTGTAGAGGTCAGACTATGTTAAAAATTAAAAAAAAATATATAAATCGAATAGATTGTTTTACATACACTGTATTCTAGGATACCTTTATCCTTAATTAATTAATTCATTTCGTACTGCCAATGACACCACAACTATTTACAGTAATTTTCAATTGGCTAATGAAAAAATCTGAAAATCAAAAGTTGGTATTTTACTAGTTTTTTTTTGCAAATTTTCAATTCACAATTTTTTCTCAGATTTTCACAATTTTTTTTAAAACTGTGAATTTAATAATGGCATAGAATATACAGTCACATAACTATAATTGTAAAAGTATAATTTGATTTATATAAAAATTTTATGTTTGTAAAATGTTATTTTTGGACTTTAAATGAAGAAACTCTTAATTATTTTGGTCAATAGGACTTGTGCCCTTAATTTTATAGCTTTTCTAAATTAACAATTTCTAAGAAAAATCTATTTTTTGTTGTTGTGGATATTCAGTTATTATTTATGGAAATTACCTCCTTTCACAACATTTATACATATACAACTGCATGATTTGAGTTATTATTATTAATGTTGCATTACAATTAATTACTTGTTTAATATTGGTGTATGGTACTTATAGCCGTGACCTTTTTATCTTACTTTAATAATTGGATACAAAGTACACAACATTCTTTATTTTTTCTTTCTGTTCTTAGATTTTAAAGTAGTAAGTAGTATACCTGCTCCTTCGTTCCAGTTTGGTGGGAAAACTGGAAGTTTAGTTTCAACAATGATTTTCCAGAAGTCTACATAAGAAAGAATATAGACAAAGTTTAATTAATATTTTATAATTATTATATTTATGTAATTAAATTCTTACTGATAATAATAATTGTATTTAATTTTTACTTTTTTTTCATTATAATGAATTTTGTGTTGTTTTACTCTGAACACCTTTAGTATCAATTCGATATCCATATCTTACATCGCTATTTTTTAATTTTTCATGCAACATATTTTGCTGTTACACTGATGTAACATATATAACAAAAATCACAGATTATGAATACTATTTGTATTTGTATATAGGGTGATCAACTCAAGGTGACCACCATTGGGATCTCGGAAACTCAGTTTCTTGAAAAACTTTAAATTGGGAACCTTCCCTGGATTTATACGTACATTAAAATTACGGAGTTACCGTATTTTAAATCTTCGCCATTTTTCCAATATGATCATCATCTTAAATTTTTTAAATACAAACACTGCTTTTTGTGGTAGAACATATTATTTTATGACACTTTTGTTCTTTA
The DNA here is from genome assembly GCA_963513935.1 of Aphrophora alni. Lineage (NCBI taxonomy): Eukaryota > Metazoa > Arthropoda > Insecta > Hemiptera > Aphrophoridae > Aphrophora > Aphrophora alni. The sequence continues at coordinate 70,278,527 of OY740768.1, read as the reverse complement.
GTATTTTTCTCTAAACCTAGGGGTTACGGAGCTACGGGCTGTCATGTGTAAAAACAACTATTACCACCATATGATATTAATGGAACTTAATGTAATGCATAATTTGTTTCAATACATAATTTTAAAATAAAAGTAAATATAGTATAAAATTAAGACATTTACCTTTAGCAAAGTTGTTTTATTAATAGTTACTCTCATCAGTGAGAATTTACAATGTTAATTATAATAGATTTTCAAGTGTCCCCCATCAGTGTAAATGCATGCGGTCGCTCTTCTAAAAACATCATTAACAGATTTCAACAATGTGTTGTGATGAATGTTGTGTAAAATCTCTTCGATCTTAATTCATATTTCTTCCACGGAAGCATACTGAAATTTATACAACTGGTCTTTTATGTAACCCCACAGAAAGTAATCTAACGGAGAAAGATTTGGACTTCTCGCTGACCAAGCAATATGGCCTTGGTTAGCAATCCACTTATTATGGAAATGTGCCTTTAAAAATTCCCTTACCCAACCAAAGTTTTATGCTGGAGCTCCATCTTGTTGAAAATAAATTATTTAAGATAGCAACAAGTTATTTAACCTGTTTACGAGTGCGGCCGTTCCTGAACGTCCCAAATAGCCAACAGCTGGTTAGTAAGTATTTACAAGAAAATTGTTGTCAAGGAGTAAGAAAAAAAAATTTGAAAATAGTTGTTTTATTGGTTACAAATGTATAATAATATAATAATATTGTGTTAAAAACTTGTAAGAATAAAAATTTACACTGATAAATGTACTTTAAAAAAAAATTTGCACTGAAAAATCATTGTCACCCGTCGGTATAGCAGACATACACACACAAAAACGTTTGATGGGCCGCTTTTTTTCCACGAATCAATTTAGTATAGCCTACATTATGGAAAATATAACATTTCTTTTCAGTTTTCTTGGAAGCGTGTGTTGGTTTCGTTTGCTGATAGCGGTATCCCATTGTCGGCGGCATAAAAACACCGTGGCATTGTCACCCGTCGGTATAGCAGACATACACAGACAAAAACGTTTGATGGGCCGCTTTTTTTCCACGAATCAATTTAGTATAGCCTACATTATGGAAAATATAACATTTCTTTTCAATTTTCTTGGAAGCGTGTGTTGGTTTCGTTTGAGACGCGGCTAAATGTGTCAAAAGACTAGACAGAGGGGAATCTGTAAAAAAGCTTTGTAGTGTTTAATTTTTCATGTTTGATGTATAATATACGTAACATAATATAATGATACAAATCACTTATACTAGACAAGGAACATAGGCACAGGTGTGTGTAGGGGGGAAACAACCGCGGAGAAGACGATGCCATCGCCTACATTTACGCGTCAATCAATACGCATGGTGAATTCTCCTGAAACCACGCCCCCTGGAGTTGTCCTGCCTTACAATTGTGAAAAACCCGATTTCATGTGTTCTTAGTACTATTTCTTGTTGAATTGTGACAACACAATAAGCCATGACTAATTTGTTTTATGATAAATACTTTTATTGCTCAGACGTAACCTAAAATGTTCCGGAACGTCCATACTCATTTACGCAAACAGCACAGAATACGTTCAAGAACGGCCGTACTCGTTAATCGGCATTTCCCTGTACTCTTCAACAGGTTAAGAATGACTTTTGGGACTTGTTATGAATGATACTTTTCATCATACTGCAAAATTAATACTACTCCACAAAGTAGACGGTTTGATTTGTTTAGATTTTGCTGATAGATATACTAACATCACTTCATCACTTACTTGGTTTAATGTGAAATTTTGTTTCTTACACCAATCACTAAACTTGTTATATTCATCTTCATATCTACCACGAGATTTTCCTGGAAGTAAATTGACTGTTACATTTGCAGCTTTTTTTAATAATTCGTTTGGCAATTCCATAATATTATTTAAAACAATAGCTCTATTCAAAAATAAAATCATTCTAAATAATATTATTCCATAATAAACTTTCTCAACAGTTAGTGTTTGTTTTTAAGTTGATACGGGAGCGATGATTAGAAGCGAGATAAGCTATTTTAATACCGTACCTTAGAACTGAAGAGAAGAACACTACCACAGACAGTGTTAAAAACCATAACTAGAGTCCAGAAAACTTTCGGTGCACTTGCTGATTTTCGGTGCAGTTATAAAACTGAAATCAGCTGTTTTAAAAATCTTTTGTAAACGTCGAAAGTATCTACTTTCACTGCAGTGTGATTAAATATACTATTACAGTAATCATTTTGCAAAAGGTACCTGATCAGTTTTTTGTGTGCCAATCAGTTTTTATTGGTGTGTACGTACTTATTTTGATTTATGATCAGTTGTGTATTTTTATACCTTAATGTGAATGCCAAATTCAAGAAATATGTTGTCTGATATATGTTTTCATTGTTACATTCATTAAATAAATGTTAAAATTTTATAAATACTTTAATTTTCCATTCTTAATTAGGTCTAATTATATTAATTCTTTGATCAAATTATATAAACATATGTTTAAATATGCTATGAAACACTACTGATGTTTAGTTATCAGAAATTTGGCCGTTGATCACATTGGAAGTCATTTACCCTATCTGGCCCTGCCGAGTGCCAGATTAATCTGGATAATTGCAAGCCTACTGTATCTATAAATCTTAAGATAAGTATTAAATATTTAAGAAGTGTCTTAAATAAAATTAATAAACATATAAGTTTTTAGAGATGTAGTTGTGATATGTACAGTATATATCAAGCTCTAGTGTATTTTAATGTGTTAACACGTTCAACGCGGATGTCATTCTGGAATGTCCGGTGGGATTCACTTGCGGTCGGATATCATTCCTGAATGTTTACGTCGTAGGCAACTTGAATAAGAGCTGGAGGGGGCACCATTGGGCGGAGCAGCTAGAAAAATTGTACTGACCATCACTTCAGTCTTGTGTATTGTATTGTGAAGACCGATTTTAATTTGCTCTCTCCTTTGAAGAAATATTTTATTTTAAAGGTAGGTGAAAAATAACTCATTTTTTGTTGTTTTCTTAATGTTGTCTTAATGTTAATTCTTAATGTTTTCTTACAAGCATGTATATTACTACTAAAAACAAATGAAAATTGAATGATTATTCATATATTTTAAATACTCAAATAAAATAAAAAAATAAATTTATTTAATTAATTTTTTTTTTTTTTTTTTTACAGATCGATCACAAAATAAATTAAAAATCATTCGTTTTAAATTGAAAATGAGCTCTGATCCTGGTATGTTTTTGTTTTATAAATATAACTGTTTATTCTTTTCAATTTTTCAAACAATGTTTTAACAAAAATGATCTATTTTTCTTCAGAAACCTCTGATCCACAACCTGGAACAAGTAAAAGTGTTTGCCATAGGAGAAAAAGTGCCACAAGAAGAAAAAACGAACAATGGTCACAACAATTTGTGACCATTGTGAGGAGTCACAATCTCTAAAAATAAAAATAAAATTATATTAAAATATAAATTTTTTTATTGGAAAATTATTATTACCTAATGTATAACGTTATAATGGAAAAATTGGTTAGATTCTTTACAGGTTTGCCTAAGTAGGATTCCCCGCCATGCGGATGTCATTCTGGAATGTCACACACAAAATCATGGTTTTTAACTTTAAAAAATTCGATTTTTAACTAAACAAAAAGTCACAAAAAACACTTACTTAGGAAAAAAAAAATCCGATTTCGGGAAACTTAACCTGAAAAATTCCGCATTGAAAGTGTTAAAAACAATTCTTATTTTTTAACATATTATTGTTTTATTGAAGTGTTTACAGTATATATAATAAAAATATGTGATCTTGAAGAATTATTTATTAAAAATTCCACTCCTCAAAATCGATTGCAAATAATAAAATCCTTTTAAGTGCAAACAAAAGTTATTAAAAAAAAGAAAAAAAAAGAGAATGCACTAGTGTCAATGATTATTTATATTTTAATTGTGGAAATAAAGATCTACAATTGGGGTTTTTTGCACAAACAAGTCACTATACATACAAATAGTTTTATTAAACAAATTGAATAATAAATTATGCTTATAATAATAATACTATAGAACATGTCTAACTATTATAATTTATAAGCAATAAATATATAAAACAAAGCAAGAAATCGTTTTAGAAAAAATGACAAAAATGTAAACATTGTGTCTGTATTTTTTGGTGCATCACTTGTTAGAGGTATTCCTGAGTTTTACAACCTAGATAGATAGTTATTTTTATTTTAACAATCATTTGAATATTTTAGTTAAAAATCTAAATTAGTAATTCATTACCAAAATGTTATTGAATTTATACCTAGGGAAATGTCAACGGTTGATTAATCAATTCTATGTTTGAACATTAGAAGTGATATTTTTTTTATAATTAATTCATGAAATATTTGTTTAATTTTATCACAAATGATTTTTATAAGTTTGTACACAATTTCACTCTTTGTGATGGGCTGACTTATAACAATATTGAGGTACTCAGAGCATATATTACATGGAAGTTTCTTTTGACCTTTCTATGTTTCCTATTCTGAATTTGATAATGCAAATTTAGGTATTCACTTTGTTTTTCTCTACAATTCTTTTCAAAAATACATTATATATTTTTAATATAAACATTTTCAATCGATGAATTTAAAAATCTTACAAAAATTCAGGTTTTTGTTTTACAATCTGGAGCTTATAAACAAAACAAAAAAATCCCAATGTAACAAATAGTTTCTTATCCAGTATACTTCAACCTCTTTTACAATGTAAAACATTGGTTTTGATTTTCCTCGCCACAAGAAGTTACGTCAACACACCGTTATGAAAATTAAATTTTAATTTGGATACTTGGTTGCTGTATTTCAGTTTTCTGGTTTCTAAAATCAGGGTATAATGCAGAAAAAGTATGATATTATAGAGACATGTAAATTCCTTGTAATAATGATTATTATCCATAGCCTTTCTTCAAAGCATTCAAAGTAGTTCAGTTCTTAAAAAAATTTTTTTTTTTTACAATATGAACTCAAATATAATAGTAAACTTCTAAAACTATCTTCTATTTTACATAGATACATTCTTCTAATATAACTTAACACCATACTGTACACAATTGACTAATACCAAGATATCTAGGAAATATTTTTAAATAATTTTTTTACATCTTTTACTTGGTTGATAATTCCCTTGGATTAGTTTAACTTAGACTTTGAAAGTTTTATTACTAGATATAAAGATATTTATGATATACAAAAAGTTTAGATCTAAGAATGGAGTAACTTATAAAAAAACAGACATGCAATGTACAAACTAAATACACCCAAACAATTTAACGGCCATGGACGGTGCTCGATTTAAATTTCTACACTTGTGTACTTCTAGTGACAAATAAAGTTGGATTCAATTTGTTGAGAAAATGAAGAGGACTAATGAAGAGAAGACTATCACTGAAATTACAGCATTTCTTGCCAGACCCTCTGAAACCATAAAACAGAAATATTTTATAAAATTGTCGAAATAAAATATATTATGTAATCATCTGCTATTAGAGGTGTTAATTATGGTGTGGCTAGGTTTTACAACTTTGTAGGCTAAGTATCAGCAAATGGATCACTGTGACAGATGCAGTTCAGAGTTCTTTTATATTACATCTTACGATGTTTCATTAACACTATGGCACTTTCTATATTATCTCTCTGTGTCAATGTCATAGTTTAAGTAGCTTAAATACAAATGTGGTATTTCGATACTTGTATAGTAACTACTGTATTAGATTCTGAACTGTAGATCCGGGTTCGAATCTGTTTGGTGTGAAATATATTAAATGAACTCAACACAAGTCAGGAATTATGGAATTTTTCCAATTTATTTGCACATTGTATTTTATTTTTAAAATATTTTATGTAGTCAAAACCCTTTAATTCTAAAAATTGGTTGAAATCTTTAGTACCAGTTTTGAGATATTAAACCTACTAGGATTACATCCGTGCTTCATTTTTACTTTTCAACAGATCATTCTGGAATAAACTTATATAAACACAGTTAGTAGAAAGTCTGGAAATAATCAGCTTCAAGATGACAGGAAGGTGGAAAAAATGGTGTTGAAAAGCATTGGTCCAGGGCTATCTACAGAGTGCTTTAAAACAAAAATCAAATATACAGAATGTTCCAAAAATTATAAAATGTGTTTTTTTCTGTGAATTTTTAAATATAAGGATAGTAATATTTTCCATATTCATTTTCCTTTCCACAAGATGAAAATTTTGGTTGAAAAAAATATTTGTATAACTATTTTTGTTTTCAATATATTTTGAGAAATAATCCACAATATAATTAATTGTTATATTGGCTCCTAGATGACATAGAAAGCCATAAAGAACGGCATTGGAAAGCTCTATTCTAGTGTTATCTACAGAATGCTTTGAAACTAAAAGTCACAGAATGTTCCAAAAATTAAAAACAATATTTTCTAAGAATTTTTCAGTATAAGGATATTAATTTCTTTCAGTATTAATTTTCCTCTCTACGAGACAGGAATTATGGTCAAAAATATATTTTATAACTTATTTAGTTTTGGGGATATGTAAATTGCACATTCAAAATGTGAAGCATGCAGTGAATTGGAAATGTTAATAAACACCAGGGTGGTAATTTGATTACCCCTATAGACACTGAAAAGGACAAACAGTCAATCCAGTTGTTAAACTTTACAAGAGATTAAAGGTTAGGTTAGGTATTATGAATTCTTTTTATCTGAAGGAAAGAAAAAACTCGTATCTGTTCACCACTTTCTTTCATTTTTAAAATTAAGGAAGTGTTTGTTATACGCTAAAAAGTTTAAACTAATATGATACAGTATTTGTTGTTAATGTAGGTTATATTGTTAAATTTACTTTTTGATATATACACAGAGTGTACAAAAAGTCCTGCACCGGTTTAATATTTTTTGTTTAAATGATACTGGAAAACCCGGTGCAGGACTTTTTGTACACCTCAATATATGTATGTATATAATTACAGTATGATGCTAAACTAATTGTAGGATTGAAGGAAATTTCATGAATCTGATATGGATATCTGTGTGGAAGATCTCAACAACTAAAATTTGCTGATAAATGGTGATATTTATTTGGTAATGAATGCTAAAACAAGCATTAGACTAATTCTCAAAGTAATTTTGTAAATAATTAGAAATAATGCATTATATTTTATTGAGGTTCATTTATGAGAAAAAGAGAATCACTAAAAAATGATAACGTCCACAAATAAATAACCAATACACCAAGATGACATTTCAAAGTCTAAGTTGCCATCTTCAGTTGAACAATGTCCATTCTCTTGAAATTCCCAGTCTGTGGTGAAGTCATTTGTAGTAAAAGTCGATTTGCCTTTAATGATTTAATATTATTTTGCAATTCATAGAAATAGTCAAGAATCACATATTTTGAATCTTTTTAACTCAAAGGGATTAGTAACAATAAATTTAAGTTTTGTTTCTTAAATAATTTATATAAAACTAATTTCACACTGTTCTAAGTAAAATTTATAAAAAATGTAAGTTTTGATAAAACTCTGTTGTCGTATGTATTTAATTACACAATACACTCTGTATCGAGTGTTGAATACGACTTTGTTTACTAGTGAGATTACAAGTTTTGTATATCAAAATTAAAAATACACTTCGTAAAAATGTCTTCTTTTTTTCATTACTTTCTTACCTATGTATAAAACATACATAAAAATCTCCATAAAAAGTGAGCAAGTGTAAAATGAGGAACTTCTAGGAACATGTATATTGTTCATTATAATAAAAAGACAAAGGACATTTTTGGGGAAAATAAATTCTAAAGTTGTAAAAATAAATGGGGGTTATGCCTGTATATTAATAAAGGCCACATTTTAATATATGGAACATACATTTTAACAAGTTTTGATTTTGTAGTCTCTTTTTGGATATACGTGGTCAATTTTTCAAAACGTATAATATTTTTTCAACTTTTACATGTGATATGTCAAAATATGTGTTTTTTTAAGGAAATAAATGTTTTACAAGTATTTTTTACTTAAGAGTCCATTTTAGACTATTGAGGTTCTATTTTTAAATGTCATACACCCATATGAAGAACTAAGTTTGCCTAAATCCAGAGATTTAAAAATGGTCTTTTGTTTTTAGGCATACCATAAGGTTTTTTATAGTTTAAAGGGGAGAAAGCTATAATGTTTTTGATGTTGATGTTTTTGAAATCCATACAAAACTATAGTAATTTTATCTGCAAATATATTTTGTACTGCCATTTTCTATCATTTCAGAATCACTAAATAATCAGAAATGGGTCTCGGATTTTAAAAAGAAACAATTTTTTTTAAAGTCACAAAAAACTCCATTTAAATAACTTAACTTGATGACATTTAAATAATCTAAAATGACATAGATATTTAAAGTGGAGTACTATATGAGTAAAGTAACTGTAGCCTGATTTCATATTTGAACTTGAAAGTAGTTTTATTACAAAAGAGGCAGCTAATGTAGGAAACAATGATTAAAAATGTACTTGTAACAAATGGCAATCACAACTTTGTTGGGGTTCATGGCCCACAGTGAAAAACCAATGTCTTAATGTGACTACAAATTTTGTAGAAAATAAATTAAAAACAAAATAAAGACTCATCCTTTTAAAATTCCAATTGCACCATCTTTTTTAGTATAAAAAGGCGGTGTTATGACATACACATGACCCTCTTCATCTTAAAGTTGACTCCTAGATCTTGGACTTCCTATTATCCTCTAATTTTTTTTAACACTACAAACTTTAGTTCTTTTAGATGTCTAACAAACAGCTTGTAGGAAAAAAGTCTGGTGTCAACTTTTAAAAAAGTAGGGCGGTAAAAAGTGATTCTGGTTAAAGTAGTAAACTTTAAAACCCTATCATTTTCGATAAACCTTTTGAGTTCCGTATTGCGGAACTGTGCTCTACTAACAAAGACTTTTAATTTGATGTACATATTACTATGCTCTCATTTAAGATTTTCTTCTGATTTCCTGTGGGCGTCTTCCATTGGAGCTGGACAGTCAGTGAGGGTATAAAACCAAAGGTCCAATATGGATATGCGGTGTTTTAATTTTCTAACTATATAAGAAAGGTAGAGGGGAAGGGACTTAAAACTCACACTATGTATGTATATATATATATATATATATATATATATATATAAATACTTAATTTTTTGGTAGTAACTGTTAAAGTATATATACTTTAACAGTTACAACCAAAAAATTACCTTATAAATTCGTAATTTTGATGGAAAAAAAAGTTATTAGTACATTATAGTGAAGTTAATAAGGATGAAACAAGAGTCTATAAATTAAAATATAAATTTGATTTATTTCCATATGTAATAATTTAATACGGATTTTCATAAACTAAAGCTGTATAATAAATATCAAGTAATAAATATCAAAGCATAAATGTAACAAATTGATGAATAAAAAATACATAATGTAAAAAGTTTCATTAAAATCATGTGTTTAGTTCGTGAGAAAATTTGATTTAAAGTGTAAAATTGTAAAAATTAGTTTAAAGAATATATTATACGAGGATTTAATAAAGTATAAATGATGCTTAAGGAATTTAAGGAGATATAACTTTAGGACAATAAGAAATATACATACGTTTTTATTTGGGGAGGATGAAATTACACACAAAAAAATATGCCAAATTGTAAAAAAAAATGCGAATAACAAAAGCGCTAATAAATTTGTCAATAATGTAAATTTGTGAATAGTGAAAAATGAGTTTTTATTTTAAATGAAACTGAAACAGAATTCGCATAAAAAAAAAAATTAAAAAATAAGATAAGACAATTAGTGCTAAGTAGGGAAAACAATTGTGAACGTTAAATGCTCATAACTTTAGTAAAAAAAGTTGTAGAATCATAAATAATAAAGCATTGTCGAAGTCTAGGGAATGATTCAAACAAAATGATTTAACCATGCTTCAAATTGACAAAAGAAAATGGTTATGTGATACAACCAGTAGAATATGACATTTCATTAAGTAGCCTACAAGCTAGAACAGTTTAATTTTGCTCACGCTTCTTGACGCCGGTCTACGTGTGCTATCAGGAAGGGTTAAGTTAGGTTAAGTTTGATAGCACACGTTGAAACCTAACTTAACCTATAGACAAGGATTATTGAGCATGAAGTTGTGGAAAATAACAGTAAGGACTAAGGAAGAATACAGAATCTTAAGAGAGTACTAAATGATTTGTATAAAACTTAAGAAATTCTTCAAATAAACATGATAATTAAGGTAAAAAAAATATATAGGTTTTATGTACAATTATCCTACCAAGTCTAGATAGCAGAAAATGCTGTAGGAATTGCTGACTGATCGTCATCATAGATGCAGACAAATTATCTCTCTTGGTTATGTAAAACTTGAAAAGATCAGTGATGTAATAGTAATACTGTAGTTTATGGTGGTCTCAAATTCACCGCCCGTAATTCTGTCTGAAAAAATAGCTTAAAGGAAAGTCCAGTTTTTCGGATGTACCAGGTATGTCTAGAGAACCTATTTGAATCTGAAACACAGTGTGGCTATACACAGTGTGCTTCGAGGGACCGAGAAGGGTCTACTGGCTCCGAGGTGGCTTCATTAAAAAGAGCAAACATGAATTGCAGAAAAAATGAATTAATTACGTAAATAGAATAAAGCATGGCTTGCTTCTGCGTAAAGCGTTTGACCGCCATTTGCTTCTAAATTATTAAGTACAATGTGGAACGGTTTATTTTGTATTTTGGTAATAGTGTATATCAAAGCTAGCTAGTGTTGTTAATTAGGCTGTTTTGATACAATAGGTGAGAGTGAACATTTGGGTGAACGATTAAATCTCTGGGTGATGTAACATGTTTAATCTTAGTACTGTATAAGCACATTTCCAAATTATGTTAATGTCCTTGATTAAATAATCCCCTTATAATTAATTAGATCGAACGACCCTTCCAAGAGTGCTCATTTTATGCTAGACATGGTATCAGATGGCATTTTTTTTTAAAGTGGTTATTCTGGCTTTGTCCTTTGTCCTCGTATTAGTGTCTCCCTGATTTCATCTCGCCGACACATTTGAGCAAAGTCGAACCTCGTAAAAAAAATGGTTAAACGATCACGATACCACTCTATATCTAAATAATTTTTTCAACCTTCAATTTTTAAAATTCGTTACCATTTTCCTCCATTTCCCGTTAGTTTTAGATTTTAGACCAGACTTCCTATGTTCCTTAATATACAAATTAATGACTATTTTTTCGTAAGTTTTTTATACAGGGTAAGTAACTTTTACCTTTTTCTGTCTTATCAACAAAAAGATAAGTAATTAAATTTACTCTCTATTTAACCAACTATTGTGGGTATCATGGCTATTGTCTTAATCCTAGACCACACGCGCACAACACACACACACACACACACCCCATACACATACACATATTTATATAATGTCATTATATTAGATAAATGTTCTTTTGTTTTTCCATTGTTGTTTCCATCATTCATAATTCACATCTATCTACATTGTTACTTTGGCATTTCTTAAAATTCTTTTCCATTCTTCACAGTAAGGCTAAAGTGTGACATTAAGGCGTACCTCTACTACATCTACATAAGGCCCTGTATGCTGGAGGACCAGTGGAAGTCCTGTTTGTTACCTTTATTCTTTTACCATGTAGACATTTGAAGCTGACTATACCGCAGAGAGTTTAGTGGTTTTCTGATTGGTTATTGGGCTATTTTTCCCTTTTTGAGCAATAGACTATTATTTTTATTTTTGTGTTTCTATTTCCCAAATTATTTTTCCATAATACACCCAGCCACTGGGAACGTCCTTGGATTACATCATTACTAATCTAGCGTTTTCATTTTTCTCCCAACAAACCTCCATCATCCTAGCACGATGCCTGGGAATACTCACCACAATTTCTTACCACAGCCTACGCTACCAAACTTGTATTAAACATCTATTCAATTTCAAGAACTCCTTTCTTTCTTATCCTTCAATGGCAAAACTTCGAAGAATTATATCCCCTGGAGAGTAACTACATGCTTAGTTGCTTAGGTTCCATTAGTCTTCATGTCTGTGGAAACACTAATTTTTGTTACTTGATTTAGTGTCATGTTGTATGTCGTTTACAAACCCATTGTCTTATTGTTATAGTTGTTTCCCCAGTGTCATAACTGTTCAACGCGATTATTCTTAAGAAGTTCTTAACGTCCTATTAATATAGGCATTCACCAGTATCACAATCATTATATATTTATTTTATAACCTTCCCTCTACAAAGCTATTTCTCACTTATTCTCATTTATTTGTGGTTATGGTCAGTAGCGCTGTTGGGACTGCAATTTGTTTTTCAATTTTGTAATAGCAGACTTCAATGATATGTAAACCTAAATATATGAGTAAATAAAATCCTCAACATTAATAGATTTTCTTACCACCACCTAAAGTACCCAACAAATTACTCAAGCTGTCAACCACCTTAGTCTAGTGATTTCCTCAACTACCCTTTAATCTGTAATTCCTAAATTAATATCTGTTTTAGTTTTACTTCCACTACAATTAAGTAATAATTTATAAAACTCTTGAATCAATCCCTACTCAAATTAAACAACCTAAACCATAGAATACAATAATTTAACAACTTTTTTTCACTGTTCTTCCACTCATATAGGCCTACTCTAGTTATAATTAATTAAATAAACTGATAACTGATGTTCAAGTGAGTCTAGGGTGCCAATTTTACCTAGTATACCGTACTCAAGACTACCCTCATAGCCAATACTATCATCACAGTTTTAAAAAAACTTTAAGCCTTACAACTACAGTTGTATACATGTCCCCTTTTTGCAGTAAACTGAGTTTCATAATTAGTTTCAAGGCTCAAATAACTAGATTTTTAAAAATAAACAAATTTTTTATTAACCACATCTATTTATCCATGTATTTTGCTAATATTAGCAATATTCGACATTTTGAAGGATTTGTCTACTCGACTACTTGCTCTTATTCATTATTTTCTGTTGAGGGCCACTCTGTGATGGCATTCCAAAACTCCATCTTGTCCTGAGGGACATAAATCATAGTTTTTTTGAGGTCTTCCATCTTGTTCTTGTCAATGGGCAATACCGAAGTATATACTTTTCTTGAAGGCAATTCAAAAGGATTAACACCATTTCTTAGAGTGAAAGTATCCACTGTCAAGTCAGCAATATTCATATTAGACATTGCTTTCCGAGGATTTTCAGCTAAAAATGTCATTTCTTGATATTTTGAAACACCGAATGTTCTTTTGAGGTGTCTAGAAATTTTTTTACCATAAGAACTGTCAGAGACAAGTTATTTTATAGTACTTAGGCCACCAGTCTTTGTATTTCATCCAGTCATCAACATGCATCTTTACGATTGAAAACTTGTTAGGGTTTTTTGATAAATTCTTTATCAGTTCAACAACCTCATCCACTGTGTAATACCTTTCCTCCTTCCTAAGTTTTCTACTAATAATTCCAAATTCCCTATTATTGAGCATAAAGAATGCCCTCTAACAGGAAAAATAATATGGACTTCATTGAACCTTTTAGTTTCACACAGCCCTATCATCATTTTAACCAGAGAGTTATTTTTGTTTTGGCCTGAACAGTTGTCCCCAAACAGGTAGAAGGAAGTTACATCTTTGCCAATTTTATTTTGGATGTACCAATTCAACATTGTACACACTTCATTCGATCACTTTCCTCCCTCACCCTCGTGGTACACAAAAACCGTCATTTCCCTTGTAGCAAGGTTGTGCACACCAAAAACATTAACCGTAAGCTGCCTCCAGTAGTATGTATTCTGGACAGGAATGCAAGGTATATGTTGGCCATATAATCATTACTGATTGCAATTTTTTTAGGGTTCTCCTTACATTTTGCAGTTGTCTCCTGAAGGGAGGTGTAAAACATTTTAGCTCTATGCTTGTGCACAAGAAGTTCAGCAACAGCTGCTCTCTTGGCATTGTCATTGAGAAAGGGACTTTAGCCTTTTTAATAATGTTCCTTTTGTACTTGTCTTGATTGACAACGCCTTTTTTTCTTCTTTTAACCACATCTTCTGAGCTACTCATTGTATCAAGTGTGAAATGCAATTTTACTAAAACAAAACCACTACAAACAACAACACAGAAGAGGTTAACTTGGCAGCAGCTTTAAACTTTAAAACAACAGAGCTTAGTACACAAACTAGCCACCTAGCGCTACCAACAAAATAGTCTTTACTGCAGACAGGGAACTTGTCCAGGACATGTTCCCTTTCTGAAGTAAACTGGAAATTGAAGGCACTGCCAGTACTGTATTGTTGTCTGGACTAGTATCCTTTCTCTAGTAAACGATGCGTTGACCAACATAGACCTATAAACATCAATAAAAGGAAAATGTGTAAATGTTGGACTAGTTGCCTTTCTGCAGTTAGCGGTTCTACTAGTGTGCACTCCTAGTGACCCCACCCTCTAATACCCAACACAGTTAATTTCTGAACATATCTGAAAATTGAACCTGTTTTATTTCTACCAACTTTATCTATTTCACCTCCTTCAGCTTATTATCCTCCGTCCTTTCAACAAGAGAAAACGTCTTGTTGAGGTTACGAGCTCTACTGCATCTATTCTTCTTGCTTCTAAACCAAACCACATTAAGAGACACGTATTCTGAAAGTAATATCACCACAAGAGATAAAAATAATACCTATTATACGTCTGACCCCCAATAACAGACATTTCACAAATGCAGTGATTAATTTAGTTAAATTATTGTCTCTACAATAAAATCGAGAAGAAAGAGAAAATACTGTCGTGCAATGTTCACGAGTCACAAGCGTATGTAGAAATGATGGCATGCCAACCTCCAGAAATATATCATACACCATTTTTACAACAAGGTGTTATGTGTACTGTATAATACGACATCTCTTTCACAGTTTATTTATCCTCTGAGAAATCAAAACATGAGTAGAATTGAACAAAACTATTTACGCGCAGCAGTTGAAAAAGATCGGAGTAGAAACCGGTCAGAACAAACCGATAAGCAACCTATCTTGACTACCAAAATTCTCTCCTAATTTCATAAATACGAATCTCGCCTTTAACAATAATAATTCTACTTCTAACAATAATAATCCTCCATTTAAAAACAATATTCTATTTTGAACAATAATAATATTCCCCACAAAAATAACAATCGTGCCCTTTAAAATAATAATTCTGCCTTTACCAACAATAATCCCGTCTCAAACACTTTACTCCCGAACCATAATACACTTTTTTCTACCCTAGTATTGTACAGCGAAAATCCACCTAGTTAATCAAAAAATACGGCTCAAAACCTTTCTCTCAAAAGCTCTTCCGTCATACCCCCTTCTCACTTCAGTAACTATTTTAAAATGTTTATATAAATTGTAACCTAATTTAATTACCTTTGTAGAGCAATCCTATAGTAGAAAAATAATAAATAAAATTATATATAATTATAAGGATTGAAAAACTATCAAACAATATTATAATATGTAAGGTTACAATTTGGATTAGTACAAATTAAATTAGTAAACCAATAGATGGTAACAAAATATTATGTAAAAACTAATTCATCAACCATCACTTTATTTTCACCACCGAGGGAATTTTCACCATTTTTTACTATTAGATTAGAAACACCTTATGACTCTAATTTGTTTTATAGTTCTATTCTCAGCAATAAAAAAGAAGAAGAATAAGGAGTAAGTACAGATTATAATCTGCAATAACAGGCTGTTTTTTTCATTTTCAACTAGAGTATCACGCTCCCATCACTCATGAGAATAGACACCTGAATCTTTTAACGTTTAACCATTTCCGCTGTTGCTTCCATTTAATTTTGTATCAACCTTGTTTTTGTCACGTTTGTTGCTTATATTACAATCGTCCATCCTGCAACCTTTATCAACCGATAGGATGGTAACTGTGGTTATTTTAAATTCACTGCTCGTTACTTCCGTCTAAAAAAAAAGCTTACGTTATTTCAAGGTTAAGCATTATTTAATACTGTATTTCAATGATGGGGGTAACCCGAAACCGAGGAAGTCACAACTACATAAAAACAAGAATTGGACAGACAGGTAAAAGATGTTTACCTAATTTAACATTTGTAGCAGTATGTTGTTGCTGAAAATTTTTAAAAAATGCATAAAATGTGTCGAAAATGTGTATGCGTGCGTGTGAGTTTATGATCTTCGTCAAGGTTCCAAACTAACGAATATTTAAAGAATCAGCAAATGAAATTAGTGCACTATTAGCGTCTCGCTTGTTTGCTGAGTATTTATTTGTATTTTTCACTTTTATACATTCAGTGAGTAACGTTTTATCATTTTATGTATTAGAAAAGTCAGGCCTGAAATACGCGTAGGTAAAATGTCTGGAATCACAGTTGAGATTAATCGACTGTAATCCAGATTCAACAACCTTCAATTTAATAAAACGTGTTTTATTCAATTAAAAATAATATTTTGCAACACATTCGTTTTTCTTAATATAAAAGGGGTGATTCCTTGCAACAAAATAACACAAAACGACGCTATAATTACATGCATGAAAGTACCGTTTTAATTTTATTTTTCACAAGAGTACCAAAAACAAAGACTTTATTTCATATATTTTTCAAATGGCGGCCGTTAAATATTTTTCTGAACTTATAAATTATCTCTTGTCAAACCTGAAAAAACCAAATGGCGGATAGACGGAAAATAAATAGAAATATTTAGTCAAGTAAATAATAATTTTCATTCAAGTAATAATTCCAAAAAAACAATAACTTTGATAGACTAATAATACCACGCATACATCATGATCTTGATTACTTTGTGAAATAATATTAAGAATATTTTAATAATAAGAAAGAAGATAAAAAAATGTATTTTACTTTATTGAATAAAAGTTTATAATATTTATTTGAAAATGTTTGTCACACACATTATATAAACATTATTAACCTTATATATTTTCCTTAGCTAATATTAAGTGTAAAATTATAATATGTGTGTGTCCTAGTTAAAATCAAATATATAATTTAGCACAGATCACACAATAAATTCGAGGTATAAAATTATTCCAAATCCAGGAAGTTACTACGGCAACAAATTATAAATTATTAAATGAGTTATTTAAAATTATTAATAAATCCATAAACACGAACTACTGACAAAAGGGTAGTTGACAAAAAATGTACAAATTATTTTCCAAAACGGCATGCCAATTATTGTTCTTGGAATTGAAGTGAATGGTTATGTTAGGTTAGGAATGGTTATATCCATCATAGAAAAATAATTTTTATTTGTAAGTGCTGGACCACATTTCACAGTACCTGGATCTAATGTATTGAAATCAATATTTTATAATTTTCATTTGAGTGCACGATTTATATATTATTATTGTATTAACATAAAATTATAATTATAATTTTCAATAAACTTCTAGTGATTTTAGTTGTATTATGAAAATTGACGAGGTTTTAAAAATTTATTAATAGAAAAAAATTAATTAATATTTTAATTTTACTCAAATGTTTTTTGAGAGGTGAACGGAGGTTGATTTTTAACCCAGCTGTTCTATTAAGTCATCCATAATTAAAACAGTGTATTTATAGAAAACGTTTCAATATCCAGAATGTTAAGGAGATCTTGGACAGTTAAGTTCCAACTTATTAAGGTGTTTAGACAACCTACACTCACTTCTAGCTAAGGTAAAATCCAAAAACATTAGAAGGATGTTCATATTATAGAGTTGAAAAGATTTTAATGGGTTTTTAAGCTCCATATTTCTTTCCTTTTATATTCGTGCTCTACGAATTCTGATGTATTAAATGTTTGTTTTTTGCATTCGTCTCCTGTTTTTTGTCACTTCCGTTGCAAAATATAATATCATCAATAATTATTAAATTATCAATTTGTCTGGTTAGTTTTTGATGCTCAAAATGAAAAGAAAAAATGTATAACTTCTTTTTTCAGACCATTCTAAAAAAAATAGTAGCAAAATACTGTATAACGAACGCATGATGTTCACCTCACTGAATTCTATTAGGTTTTCACAATTATTATCTTCCGGGTTTATACTAGTTCTCCAGGTTGAAGACCGACTTTTGAATTTGAAAACGAAAACGGTTAATTTTTATATTTTGTGATAAGATTCTACAGCCAGTAGCGCAATAAGGTTTGTTATACAAAAGGCCTTATAGATAAATATTTAGGAATTAAAAATAAAAATTACTAAGCAAATAATACATTTTAAAGAGGAAAGTAGTAAAACCGTACTATGATTTGATAAAATAATACATTTAAATTTAAAAAAACCCTGCTTTGTGTACCATTCACAGCACAGGCGAAACGCTTACTGTATTTCATGTTACTTTTCACAATGAAATCGATAATGTTACGGTAAACCAATTTATTGTTACTGGTGAAGTGCTTAGGGCGCTCAAATAATGCTAAATAGTTTTCGTAAAATATTCAACCCTGATGTAAAGATTTTTTAATTTACAATGTTAGAATTATTATTATTTTTTTTTTTTTAGTTTTTAATTTTTGTTGTTGTTTATGAACAATTTTAGCGAAACTATTATGATTTAATAGAATAATATTATGCTTCTTTGAAAAGTTAAAAATTACTGATTTATTAAATAAATAACAGGATTTTTTCCGTTATTACTATAGTATCGTTCTATGTTTATTTCCTTCAACTTGTAATGAACATTTGAAACAATAGAATGTGTATAATGACAACATAAAACTCATTACAGTTGTAATAAATATTGAGTTTAACTTTTGAGTATACTTAATGGAATAACACTTGAACACATATTCTCACAACAGTTTGTTTATTTTATTCAAACGCGTTTCAACGACAAAGTTGTCATCTTCAGTGATGCAGAAACTACAATAACTAAACCTAGTACTATGCACACCCCTTGTTAACACCTTACTACTGTGAAGTAGGTATAGGCTTCGCCTCTTTTAGTTCTGTATAAATAGGGAGTGTGGCTCGTAATTATAGGTTTAGTTATTGTAGCTTGCCCATCACTGAAGATGGCGACTTTGTCGTTGAAACGCGTTTGAACAAATAAACGTATTATTTGTGAGAATTTGCGTTCAAGTTTTATTCTATCAAGTATACTTTCTTTCAAGTTAAGCTCAATATTTATTTATAAATTTACATTGTCAACTTCGAGAAACAAACAGAAACCTATCGCGGATTTCAGAGAGTTGAAGATGGACGATATTAAGTAAACTTGGCTTTGATTACGTCTACTTGCCCTAAATATAGGATATGAAACATTTGAATTGTAAGTAGAAAATTTGAAAACTGTATGAATCAAACATTTTGATTATGTTGATGGTGTGTTTAAGCTAATATGAATTTTAGTCTAAAAATTTTTTTTTTTTTGTGGGAAATGCTCTATTTTAACAATTTTGCTTATATGTAGCTTCTAAGATCACATATAAAATGTACACCACAAAATCTGCCCAAACACTCTGCAATTTTCGATCAAAAAGTGAAAATGAATCAAAGACACAATATTAACAATCGAATATCTTAAAATTGGCTCTACGTATGGTGAAATATGAATGAATGTTTATAAACCAAACCAATATGACAAACAGCATTAAAAATATAATTATGGTTTACGAGTAATTAGGAATACATCTCAATAACTCGTGAACTGTATTTTTCTTTCAAGTGTCGTTTAGCATTGGTTTGGGAGATAAACGTTCATATTGCACTAAAATAATACATTAGACAAACAAGTGTTGGCTTCTGAATCAGGTCCGTGGTTAATATTTATTTTGACATAGAGAACATAAAGTCTACTCTCCCCCCCCTTCCACAGGTTTTGTCATATTGATTTCGGACTAAATGAAGTTTGTGTATAATTACTTTTACTACTTGTTAAAATTTTTGGCTGCCATAAATTTCTTGAATCCACCATATTGGATTTGAGTCAATTTTTTAAATGGGAACATGGTGTTTTGATACATTATTTAACATCGGTTTTCAACCCTGAGTTCAGTGGTATAAATATATTTTTATTATTTCTAACTTATTCCAGTTATTCACTAAAAGTTACAGGAAATACATGAAATTTTACTTTTTTCGAATACTGGACATTTAATGTTTTAATTGTATGAGACACAAGTTACTCCGCTAGATTTTGATTTCCCCCTCAATTGACATCTACGGAAATACAACTTGATTTATCATTAATAATAAGTGTCTTGGTGTCTTATTTAAAAAGGAGTTTAAAACCACATTGAAGTTGTTTTATGATGAAATACAATTGTCCATTGAGGTGAAATTCAAAGTCACACGCGTCTTATACAATTAAACACACATCACAAAACGTAGTACTGTATAAGTAATTAATTATACAAGAACTTCATTTAGTCCGAAATTGATATGACAAAAAGCGGGAGGGGGGGACTTTATGTTCATGTGTTCACTGGTCTAACTCCCAAACTAGCGTTGTTAAGGTGGCGATAAATAGTTTTCATTTGCTTAGAATTTGTTTTTTAGTAATCAAGTTAGTGCAACGTTTGTACACAGTTTTTAAAATCATTAAGAAATAAAAGACACTTTAAAGGTAAATTGTTGTGCATAGTTGAGGTCGTATATCGATTGAACTGCATGACTGAGGGGAACGCACGGTCAGCTAAGGTCGTTTTGTTAGATCGTTGTTTTGCCATTTCGGTTGCGTGAAAGGTTAGCTCTGGGCGGGCACTATTAAATTGGGGGGATATCCTTGCAGATCGCGTGAGATTATGCTTGGGACTATAGAGACCACTAACGAGATAGTCACTGCATCAACTTTAGTCTTCGAATTTGATTTATTAATAGAAATAATCGGGTTTTAAAGAATAAATCTAAGTTTCAGAAACACTAAATTACAACTAGGCAAAGTGTTTAAACACTTGTAAAGGAGTGGGAATATAAAACAGTATAATGTGGCATATAATAGCTTTGTTACATAGTAACTTTGAAACATCTAGTAACAAAGAGTGATTTAAAGTTACTTTTTAGTAACTTGTTCAGTTGAATGTTGAGATTTGATTGTTGTGCAAATGAAAAAGATTTAGATATAACTATTGACTTCTTTAAGATTGAATTACAAAACTTAAAAGAATGTAGCCTACCACTTCTCTCCCTTGTTCGCCACTGACTTGCGTATTCCCAGAAAAAAGTTTTTTATGAAAGTTAAATTACATTTTCATTCTTTACTTTATATTTCTTAATATACAGAAAACTTTGTTTGTACGTAAAAAAATCGATGTTGACTTTTTTACGAAAATATTGTTATTAGACCGCTGAGTACAAAAAGTATTTGAGTGTTTAATAAAAGTCTGTCTGTTTATTAGTCGGTCCGACTAACGTCCGTGCAGTGATCTACAGTTAAACGGCTGGACCAATTTTGATTAAATTTGGTATGTAGGTATATTTTGGCCATATCTTCAGAGTGGTATTATCATTATTTTAACAACACACAATTTGGTGGTATGTGTTATAAGACAAGAATCTGAAAAAGCGTTTAAAGATTTTGATAAAATTTTCTTATTTAATGTTCTTAACAAAATATATTGGTTAGTTTCTCTAAAAATGTCAGTTATTGAAAAGAAGAAAAAATGTATTAGAGACGCCGTTTAGATTATCTAGAATCAGCACAATGATTTCCAGTTTACATTTGATAAATGTTAGGGCTAATGAACCAAATAAAGCGCCAAATATTTGACAAAAGACAGGAAGATAGATGTTTCTGTTTAGTAAGGGTTTGGTTTTGTGAATAAGAGCGGTCGTCAGTCAATCTTCTGGATAGTATAAACAATTGAAAAGATTTCCATCCAGTTTTCACTAGACTAACCTATTTAAGAACAAATCTACAAAAAGGGCTGTCCGGATTATGGTGTTTTCATTAATCACTTCCTTCAGATGCATTAGTAGCCCGATTTTTAAATACTTGTTTTTAATCTTGAGACGGAAAAACTAAAAATGTGTAATGCTTTTATTGTTTCTGTATTTTATTGGATGTTGAAAATTTTACATTAAATTGAATGTTTTATTAAATTTTTATTCGTTTGTTGGAATTAAAATGTTAAAATTGTTGAGGAAATTATCTTTTAAAGTCAAAGTTCTCTATCTTTTTTCCTATTTTTATACATTTTTTTAAAGTTTCATCTCTTAAATTAAGCCTACATATAATTTTTCAGTTATTAAAAGTTTCCTCAGCCACGTAAAAAATTAGAAAAAACGTGTAGAAATATAATATTTAAAACGTTTAGACTCTTTTTAGCTGTTAATTTTGAAAAAAAAGAAAAAGATTCTTGTGGTCGATGAACATGAGTATAGCCCCTAAAGTTAAGACCCCGCCACTTAAGACCTAAAGTGACGGTGTCAATAAAAAAATAATAGGGAAATGAAGAAATGTATATGTTTTTTAATTTAAGGGGTTTTTGAGTAGCTGAGTACGAAAATCAAAAACCAAAATTATACCAAAGGTGAGATAATACAGCCCCAAGGGCATTCTTACTTCAATATCGGCTTCAAGCTTGATATTAGACTTTAACTAATATCTTTTTCACTATTCTGAGTTTAACTTTGTATTAAAAAATCTTGATAATAGAAGTCGGTAATGAACATGAATTTCGAGTTCCATACAACGAAAGTCCATTTCACCTACAGGTTCTAGTTTAAAAATTTTCATGGCATCAACTTAAAACCCAGCACACTCGTAAACAATACAATGATTAACATGTATATAAATTTTCAAACTATTGTCTCAATGATTGTTGAAACTAGAGCTGGTACACGCACGGATTTTGCTATCAGTTTCTACAATAATTAATACATTTATCGGCTCTATTTTCAATACTTCTGAGATATTTACTCGAAACTTGGATCACAAGTTAATATGTATAAAAAGGGTATCCACTTGTGTAGCGAGTATTGACTCCCTATATATATATATATATAAAAGTCTTGTAAGAAGCATGGATTTCTTGAGAACTGGCTGTAAGATTGAACCGCTCTTTATTGGTTTATTTTTTTAAAAAGCTTAGAATATCAACTTGTAACTCGGTACACTAGTAAAACCTTTAATATTTAATGTATATGCTTAGTTTCATCATTGATAATATCATTAACATTTTTGAAACTAGAGACGATAGCGCTCATGGACCTTGCCTTCGGTATTATACAAATTCAAGTAGTAACCAGCTCCATTACAAAAAAAAAAAAAAACAACAACAACAAATATTTGAAATGTTGACTCAACTCTCTGAACAAGTGTAAAGTATTCTTATTAAATACTAAACTAGTTTTCGAGACGATGTTTCAAAAATAGTTGAAACTAGTGCTGATACACATATGGATATCCCTGCCGGTACGGTGAAAATAATCCGAGGTCTTTGATAAAGTATCAGCTTCAGGTAAACAGTTTTCAAGATATCAATAATTTACAACTCGGTAAATACTTAAAGTAATACATATTGTATTTGTATGCTAAGTATTTTAGTGGGAAACTGTTGAAGCAGGAGCTAACTGATATAGTATGAACGACTCGGCCGCGAGATTTATCTGTACCAACTCCAGTTTCAACATTTTTTGAGATATTAACTTGAAACTTCGTAGAGTTATTAATAACATACCGAGTTTCAAGTCGGTACCTTAGAAATCATTCAGACTAGATTCAGTGTATTACTTAAAAGAAGTCCAGGATATATGTTTTAAAAAACTATACACTTGTGCATACTCTATTCATATAGTGTTATAATACGAACAAAATATTTGGTA
Organism: Aphrophora alni; assembly: GCA_963513935.1. Taxonomy (NCBI): domain Eukaryota; kingdom Metazoa; phylum Arthropoda; class Insecta; order Hemiptera; family Aphrophoridae; genus Aphrophora; species Aphrophora alni. Next base: position 70,254,630 of record OY740768.1, on the reverse strand, counting down.
AACTTGAATTGTATTGAATGACTTGATAAATGAAAGTTGGGCCCAAAGAGGGGCCCTATTACTATAGCCTTTGTATCTATTTTACTTTCAACCTCATATTTATGCCCAATGACCGGAAAAAATACCCTCAAAATAACTATTTTTCGTTTTATTCCATAATATTTTAATTAGGGGACCGCCATTTAGGGCCCGAGTTCTAAATTATTTACATTACCGAGCACAATTTTTTAATGACTGGAAAATTATATTTACACGGAAGCTTACATTAAAAAAATTATGGAAACAGATAAAAACAGAGGGCTTTGCCTTTGTATGCTAACGTTCCTTGAGTACAAGGCAGAAGTTCAATTCAAGAATTAATAGTTTGGCTGTATTTTTCTGTAGAAGTAAAGAAATGAAAAAGTAGTGCTAAATTTTTAAAATTTATCGTAGTGGATCTCAAAAGTTACTCGAGTTATATTAAAATATGGACAAAAATCTTATAACTTTACTTTTCTATTTGTTTCCGATGTATTTTTTATTTAAAAAAAATCTTAAAGTGAATAGAGAGTTCCTTCCTGATTATGTTATGACAAATTTATCACAAAAATATTGCTTACCGAATATTTGTACAACTTCCAGCGAAATTATTAAAATTTGTTGCAAACAAATAAACTCTTCGGTTCAAATATAAACCCCTTATTAGTTAGTTTTAGGGGTTTTAAATTGGTGTCATTCAAATAACTAAATAAAATGTTATTTTTAATAAATTTTGTAAAATTATGAGTTTAAGAGAACATTTGAAAGTAAATATACTACATTTTTCACGAGGATAAAACTGTTGATATGCAAAACTGATAAAAAAGTATTATTTTATTTAAATATGTATGATGGAGAAACGATATCAAATTTACCATCTTCCAGAACGCTAATTTTAGTATCAGTTCAACAATGACACATTGACTTTTTTAGCACGTTCAAAAATTCAAAGAAATAATTTAATATAATACACTTCTACTATTAAAAAGCTTGTTTGCCTCATATTCTGTAGGAAATTATATTTTTATTTTACACTAAATTTAATATAAAAAAGAATCCACTAGCAATCAAGTGGATAAGCTTTCAATATTTCATAGGCGGTAGATTCTAAATGGTTGGGTTCATAAAAAGTAAGCAAGAATAAAACAGTCTTAAAATAACATATTATGTCTAAAACACTATAAAAATATGGTATTCCTATTTTTTAAAAAAAATGTTGGATGCCATATTGGAAAATGGTGGTAACATTTCAAAACTTGAAATGATATATTTTAAAATTCAATACAATAGCAGGGAAAGTCCCTATTAAAGTTTTCTGTATCTCTTACAGTTTTAAAGATCCTAATACATCTTGAGTTGATCACTCTACATACATATTTTTAACGGAGTATATCCAATATTTTGTGATAGAGTAAAATAATCGATTCTATCTTCTCGCTTTGTGATTCATGACAGGGGGAGCCAAAATATAAAATTGTGGAATATACTGGAATACATAAAAAGCCCCAACAGAATTATTCTTTCTTAATCTTCATAGACTCCTTTCGAAACCCACGAAGGGCTTGGACTCAGTTCTCCCTCCCCCTAAAGACTTTATACCCTTCGAAAGTCCATCCAAATAATATCTCAGGATTTATATTTTGCATTAAATAATTTGTTTAATTATTATAAATACATTTTTGTTTCAATCACAGTCTTATTTTTCGTTTTTTTTATTTTTTTTACTTGAACATGACAATGGTTCGAGGCATTATCGAATTATTTTCTCCTTAGGTATATATATATATATATATATATATATATATATATATATATATATATATATTGATGATTATATAAATAACATGAATATGCAGGGCGTCTTTTAAAGGTAAGGCCAAAATCAGGAAATTGATTATACATAACATACTGATGAAAAAAATTTCACAATGAAGAACACACTAATTAAATGGCATTAACTGTTTACTTTTCAAAGGAAACAGCAATGGTGTAACAATTTTAGCAACTGTTGTTTAATGGGTATTAGGATAGAAAACTACCAAAACATTTTTAGCCGATAACTCTGTTATCTTTTGAGCTGCAAAAAATTAAAAAAAAAACCATTTAGTTTTTAATTTAAAAAGAAACAATTTGGTTTCTTGTAATTGTTTTTGTAAAGTTAACAGTTTACCAGATTTTGAGATTAAAAATTTAACACGTCCACCATTTTGATAATATGCAAAGAACATTTTGGCTTTTCGTACAGTGTTTGTAAAAAACATGTATACAAAATTTGAGTTTAGTATCTTTTCTAGTTCCAAAGATAAGTTTTTTGTAAAAAAAACAAAATAGCGGATAAGTGGAAAACAAAGCATTTACGGACCTTTAAAAGACACCTTGTATATACAGAAACGTTGACCATTATGGCATATGAGTTCTTTTTTCATATTCATTTTAAAGTTGAGGGAAAATGGTCGGTGCATGATTGATGGTTGGACATGGCATTGAAAACCGTCTACAATAGGATCATCGGAGAAAGTAAGCGACTTTGCATTTTTTAATGATCTACTGATGTTGTTGGACTCTGTCAATAAATTTCGATCGATGTATATATTTCCACAGCCGGGTTTGTTGACCTTGAGAATTCAGAAAAATAAAAGGTTAAGGTTAAAAAAATGAAATGTGGATAATAACTATACGTGATTTTAACGTTAAAATAAGGAGGAGTTTCACATGGGATGGACACAAGAAATGATCAAGGAGATCGTATGACGAAGTAACAAATACTTTGCATTTTTTACTTTTTCACAGAGTTTATTGATTACGGAATAGAGATAAGGTTATGTAATGGATTACAAAGTATTGGTGTTGACTTTGTATGTCTGTTTTGAACTCGTACCCTGAGTTAAAATTTTTTTGGAATGATGTCTGTCTGTCGTCTGAGCACAAACTTGTGGAACTATTTTAATAAATTTAAGGTACATGAGCATATTTTGGCTACATCTCAAGATTTTTTGAAAACATGTCTTAAAATTTGGAGGTAGAATTTTTGGTTACTAATAGTTTTGATTGGTTTTTATTTGGTTTGGGGGATAAGGGAGTATTAGCAAGGATTACCAATATTACCAAATATCATTATAAGGACAGTGTTAGCATTAGTATAAAAGATTACATTGTGGTTAATAAGAGATATGATACTGCTTCCTTGCTCTGAAAATGTGGTCTAGAATGGATATAGTTAGTATGGATTATTCCTAAACTTAAAATATAGTTAAAAATATCGATTAAACTAGTGGCAATATTGATAGATACAGAGTTGATAGAAACCCACCTACTAAAATATGTAGAGATCAGAATAATCACTTGTGGATGATTTTAATAACGAAGTAATCAGGAGTTTTGGTTATTAGTTTATTTCCAAATAATAAAGCAACGGAGATTTAACATGTATGTTAAAATTTTGCATAACGACATTTTAAAACTAATCCAACTATTTAAAGAAAAAAAGGACGACCAAGGAAAGTCTTAAAACAATACATTCGCATAATATTCATCCAGTTTAGCCCAAATTTGAAGTCTCAAATTTTTGTTGTAATTATGGTACTTACCTAGCCCCATCATATAATGAAGTACAAGCTAATTAAATTAATTTAATGCCCAATAGCTCATCTTGTACGAAATGTTAAATTGTATTGTTATCAAGGGGTCTTATACAGCAGGGGTAAGTTGCTACGAAAGTTTCCTGAACTCGTAATTGTGTATATCATACTTTCGACGTCGGCTGGAGGCCCTAACGGGCTTCGTAGATGTGTAAAACCCCACTCGCTACCCTCGTGTCGGTAACTCGGTCCTGAGGGATCTCATAACTATATGGATATCACATTTTCTTGGGAGATCAGGTTCAAAACTATTTTGAGAATAACTTCGTTTCGTCATAGTAAATAAGTGGGGTTGGTGCCACTGCAATTAAAAAAATTGTATCTAATTTTTTGTTTATAAATTGAAAAACAGGAGTAATGGATAAAAAACTGTTTAAAATGGCTGCCATTTTGACATTTTAAATTCAATTTTTCTGACTTTTAATATGGGTACACTGTTATCACCTATACCCAATTTCGTGTTCCAATCTTCATTTTTGTGTTGCTATCGTGCTTACTTACAGATGAAAACGCTGACGGACGGACGGCATGAAAAATAACTTTTTCTGTTTTCCGACATCATGAAACGTGAAGTCAGTCAAAATACAGACGTCGAAATATTTGACGATTGCCAGACTTTGTATACTGAGAAAGTAAAATTGGTTGGAACATTTCAAAATGGCGGCAGATTAACACAGTTATTCGGGAGTTGGATCTCATACAAACCTAATATAACTTTTTATATGTAGGGTTAAATGAGATCAAGGTTGATCAAGTGGCACACACACACACACACATACAAAATAACGATAGTATTTTGCTTCCTTTGATTGTCAGCGTATGAGCTAATACACCCATGACATATCACAACATTCTCGACACAAATCGTAATTGTTGATTTAATGTATTTTTAGAAGTAGTAAATAATCCATCTGAAAAGATCCTGGCTTGAGAAAGAAGATATGCAAAAGGTTCACTCATTATTTCGTTATTTTACTTTTTTAATTTGCCATTAAGCCCTTGCTAAACAGTAAGGAAGAACAATTGACTCACCGTTGCAGGTTTTGTTTTCCTCTACGAAACCTTCTCTACAGTAACACATTTTTTCTGCGTTGACTGTAGTGTTAACTTTACATTCTGCTCCATATATGCACTCACTATCATGTTGACATTTACTGTGCAGATCTGAAACAATAAGACTCATAGTTTTACATATTTTTAATTATAAAATAGTATTAACAAGTTGATGTTAAAGGATGGTTTCTAACCATTGTTGAAAACTGGTCGAAATAAAGGTGGAGGAGTTGAGTCTAGATTCTGAGGAAGCTTGGAAGTCGACGACAGTTGATTCGGCCAAAACAGCAGGTTTTGTGAAGAAGTAGAATCTGTTCGGTAAATTAAATTTAAGTTTACACATGAAGACAATAATTATGTTTTACATTAAATGTAGAAAAATAATCTGACGTCAGAGTGTGTTTTTAATCAATTATTTAGACCAAAGTTACCATGAACAGTGGGTTTAGAATGTTCTGTTATCCTTTCAAAAATTCAGATTATGGAGAAATAAATTTATTTTAAATGTCACAATGTTAAAAGATTGGATTTAATCGTCTGAAAGAACATTAAAACAATTATAAACATATTTTAAAATAAATTATTACGATTTTTCGTTCAACTAAATTACAAAATTTAACTTCTTGATTTAAAATTAGTAACTTTTCATACAAAAATACTGTTTATCTTAAATGTTTTCTATTCGTTTACTTTTTTCTTGAGCAATAAATTTGAAATTATGTTAATAGAGGGTCATGGCCAACGTTAATTAAAATAAAAAGAAACTTAAGGAAACATTTCTACGTCCGTTGATTTTAATATTAGGTCTAGTTACAAAATAATTTCAATAGGATGTATAACATAATCTATGACAATACATATAACATATTTTATACATTAAGTACAACTACTCACAGACAGACAGGAGGGATCTTGTCCAAATCCAAGAAACAATATAATCGGACTGTCATTTAATAGATAATTTTTTACTATTATTATCCGTTTTTACAATCTGGATACGGGTAATTTCATTTAGATACACACGTAACACATAATAATCTAGATTATATAATAACTAGAGAGGTAACAATGGTATTAATTCCATGTACATCCATATTTTTTTTTATGTTCACAAGTGTTTTGTGTTCAAAGATGTACGGTTTATTAATACATGCAAATGTTCATACATATGCCATTCTTTATGCAAGTATACAGTAGATTTGCCAAGTAAAAAATCCTTTAGTTTCTTTGACAAGTAATTGTTCGTATATAGTGAAATAACTTACAATTTAAAAAAGTGACAATTCCTACGGTTTAGACCGTAATTGTACAGTCAAGTGCTTTTTGTTCAACAATATAGGACTACGGTTTATTAAAACATGTAAATGTCCGCATTTAGTCATTACTATAATGTATTCTTTGTTCAAGTATAAAGTACAATAAAAGTTGAGTGAATATTCCTAAGGTTTGTCAAGATTTTTGTCTGCATATAAAACTTATTAAAAACTGGACACAATAAAAAACTAAGGTTCTGAAATATTTCGTAAACACTGTTTACTTTTTCAATCAATAGACAGTATATAAAAAAGAGTAAATTGTTGTATTAAAGTGAAAAAACCAGCTATACAGTTCCATTTTGTGGTTGAACTAATCTAGTTGAAATTGTACATTGTTTTCTTAGTTAAAGTATGTTAAAAGACAATGTAGGTTTTGGTCACAATTCATTAATCAGTGTCTTACACACTAAAATAATGTTGGATCTTTTGCGTTGTATTACAGGTACTAAATTTGACGTAAATAAGACTTTTGAACTGTTGTTTATATATGTGATATAAAACATGAAAAATATACGTTGTAAACAAACAATTCTGAAACATTTTCACTAAGGTTTCAACGTACAAAGCTTAAAGTTTCATTATAAAGGTTAAACGTAGGTTTGGATTGAGTTTTACGTCCTCTTTGTTGGTTTTATTTTCGTTCTATAATATAGAAACATTGTGGATAACAATTAATGTGTCATTTAAGTAATTTATGGCTAATAATTGACAAATTTTGAAAGTGTATCAGACAGTGAATAAAATATGTTTATATTTTTGAAAAAAAACTATCATGTTTGGGTAACAGTGTAGAATACTTTCAAATTTGTTTAGCTTTCTTGACCTTGACATTAGTCCCAGCTTATTTATTGGCCTTTATAAATGTTAAAAATTCAATATTACTGTTTATATGATTTTTATAAGAACCAATAATTGTAGTCCACATCATTTTACATGATTTAGATGTAATTAATGACTATAAATACCGATTTGGTGTTAGAGTATAGATTTTTGTGTTATGATTTTTTTGATGTTTTCAAAATTTGAACTACCGGTATGTCGTTTCAAAGTAGACCTATGTTAAACATTGTTTTCAACAATTACTCTCCCTTGAAAATGTCTTCAAAACTAATACTGTGACCATAATTTGTATTTTACATGTCAATAATTGACAACTTCAATAATAGGTTTCAAACTGTAAGATTATTCTTGCATTTCTCCTTGGAATTTCGATATTTATAAAATTTGTTTATTAACCGTACGCTTATCGATGACAATTTTAGTAATAGGCCCTATAATTACCTAGAAAAAGGTTAATTTCTTTTAATATTAGACACTTGGACGTTTAATATGACCCATTTTTAACATTCTAGTTATTTTCTACAATGCAATTTCATCAAAGTTGATTTTGACACATTTTATCAACCTACATATTAAGGTTTGAATATTGTTATAAGCCTAAAAGAATTGATATTTTTAACAAATTTAATCAATGAATAAATTTTTCGGTATTCACATTTTTTTTTAATGTGCGATAGACGAACCATATTGTCTCAATATTAAAAGATAAACAGTTTAATGTTATTTATAAATAGATCGCTGTATCCATTTCGCGATTACAGCCAAAAAAGCCAAAGATGGACGATATCTACGTGTTTATGGTCGATTGACACGGCACAGATTATTTACCATTATAATGTATCTTTGGATTTGGACAAGATCCCTCCTGTCTATCTGTGAGTAGTTGTATTTAATGTATACGTTATATGTATGATCATACATCCTTTTGGAATTATTTTGTACAACTATTCACAGAAGAGGATGGGCATTAATGTGGTAATTATACGAGATGTCACGCAGAAACTTGTACACAACATCATGTAGTAACTTAACTGATAAGGACCTGAGTAAAACTCTGAAAACAATAACTGACTAGAGGATAACTGACTGGAGGGGAAAATATAAAAATAAATAAATAGTGCGGCTATGTCGGATGATCAATTTTATTGTAAAGTAATTGTTGTAAAATATGTTTTTGTTTGAGTCTCTAGAGGATATTTCATTAAATATTTTGTTGTCGAACAGAGTTGTTTCTTTTTAATCTAGATCATCACTAATGGTCAATATCGGCCTCCTTTTTTAAATATTCTTCATTAGCTAAGCTCATACCTTACCTTTGCTCGGTTTTGATAAGAATTTGTAAAAATTGTTATATAAGTGACGTATCGTATCAATTGAGAGATTAATGGAAACCTTTTTAAACTACATCTTTAGTTTGACGTGGTTCAAGTTTTCCCCTTTTTTCGATATCCGCACTTTTCGTGTATTTCTGTAGCTGAGAAATGTTACACCCTACACAGGTTATTTATATGCTCTAGGTACTAGAGTTTTGCTACATCAACGCAAATCCAATTCCACGAAAATCGTACAGTGGATTATTAAATTGAAGAAAAAACACGAATTGGTCTTTTAAACGTTTTACATTTATTAATTACATACATTTTAGGACAATCGGTTGATTTGATCTCTTGCACTAAAACGTGAAAAGGCTTTTTAAGATACGTTAATACTATGGAAACGTGTAGGATAATGTAGGATTATGTACAGTATGTCATTAAAACAAAGGGTTCTTCCTTTGTTAATCCTCCTCTTCAACCCGCTGGTTTTACAAAGAGAATTCCATCTTGTTCTGTCTTATGTCATCTAATTAGCTCATGTGAATTCTTATCGCTTTGAAACTCTCCATGTGTTTTCCTCCCTTTCTGTCTACATGTCTTCCTTTCGATTTCCTGCCTTCTACTATTGCTTTCCATCCTCCTTGGCTATATTTCTTTATTCATCTTGGTCAAATGTACAAACAATCTATGTCGCCGATTATCTATAATGTTCCTCGAAAAGTTGTGTTATCTTCAGGAAAAGTGTGTTATCTTATCTTGATTTGCCTAAGAAACCGCAAATCCTTGAACTAAAATGCGTTCTTGCCTTCTTTCACATTGGTTTTATAACTGTAGTTTTAAACACGGATTTTCCTCTCTTTTTACGAAATCTCTTATTAGTTGCTCAAACAACTTATTTACAGTTGAGATGAACTAATATTTTGTTTTATCATCTTTATCACTAAACGTCATATCCAAATATTAAAAAAATTCTCCTGCTCTGCATGGGAAAGAGCAAAGGCCAATGAAAGTAAAGATTTAAGAAAGAAAGTAGAAATGGATTGGCCACACTATGAGAAAGGAGGTAGATAAAGTAACGAGCGTAGTAACTAGAGTGGAATAGACAGAGAGGACGACCAAGGATTACTTGAAGGCGATGGTGCTTGATAGTGAGGTTTAGGAAATGTGTTATTCCTAAACATAGAAACAGAGAACTAATTTCCTAAATTTTAATTCCTTGTATAATATTTGCAGTATGTTCCTTGGAGGAATGAAAAAACATAAGACTTTCTGTTTGTTTTTCTACGTCTCTTATATTCTCTGCTCTGGACCATAGTTGCAATCTGCTCACGATCTTAGTTTTTGAGCTACTTATTATGTTCCCTTTCTTCAGTTCCTCTTTCTAGATCACTGTAGATTGTTCTCTGAATCCGAAATGAGTGCTAGTTCTTCAGTAAGGGTTAGCAATAATTATTGCTCTTATTTTATAGTTACACAATCTAAGCATTCTGCGCCTCCTATCATATTTTCTTGATGATATATCCAACAGTCAAAGTATATGGCGACAATATAATATCCTGCCGAACTCTCACAGTTGTAATAAATTATTCCGATTCTCGTTTGATGTCCGAATGTTATTTACTTTAGGCTATGTCATAGGCTTTTAGATCTTCGGTTACTTTTGTTATTTTCCTATTAATTATCAGTACTGCTTGGCCATAGTCCAAATGAATTCAATTGATTTCTAAGGATTTCAATATTTAAATTAATTTTGGAAAAGGTAATTTAGAACTAATTGGACTTATCATAGATACAGTAGTACACCTTCTTTGTTTTGTTGTAGTTTTAATTCCATAGTTTATCTAAAGTATTTAATTCCATATTTGTTTAAAGTACAACGTTTAAACATAAAACTAATATATTTTGAAACCTTAAAACATAAACGTAACTATTATGAAGCTCATCTTTCAACCCAATTCAAAAAAGACATTTTACAAAATAATTTAAAATTTAATGAGGTGTGAACATGCTGATAAATTTTTTCACCACGTAGAATTTTGAAGCGTAAGCTTGCCTCTAAAATTAAAATGGTGTAATTCACAGATATGGTTTTATTAATAATCTAAATTTAAAAAAAATTGGCCTCCCTATTAAATCAGTTACGTTACATTTTTGGTTAACTGGCCGTTCTCGTAATGTATAACCAAAAATGCTGCATGTAATTTAAAAAATATGGTTTGACACTGTGAAGGTATGGTTTGAATCTTTGATATTGGTAGAATATGTAGCTTTAATTTCAAGTTTGAAGATTTGTAATTTAGGAGAAACTCTAATCACAGACACACACAAAATCTATTTTATTTATAAAAAGAAAGATGGTCAAAAAGTTAGAAGAACCAACAATATGGCAATGCAACCATCAATAATTTCTTTAAATGGAGTTATTCTCTATTAGACTACTAAAAACACCTAATTGACAAATTATGTCATCTTTTTAGACTTGTTAAATAAAAAGCTTGCAAAAGCCCAACCCAGGTAAATAATACAGATTTAATGAGAAAATGGCATAGAACTGGCAATAATAATCCTGTTGGGTGTATTTATGTTGTGATGAAGAAGAGTGTGTATTAATATGGTTAACCTATTAATAAATCAAACCATAAAAAGCGTGTATATATGTATACTGAAAAAACTGTATTAGAAGTACAGTAGCTATAAAAATGTATTTTAAAACAATGTATAATTTGTTTATAGGTACTTCTAATATAGTTTTTTCAAAAACTGAAATACTGGACACGATGTTGAAGGTATACAATGACAGGATAACTCCAATAAGTAGTAGAGTGCTTCAAAGTGGGTAGAAAATAAAATAATATTGTAACTTTTTGTAAGAGAGATTAAAAAATTTATTAACCATACATGGGGTAAAAGTAAATTTTCCCTACTTTGATGTTGAAAAGTTTGATTTATCCAATGGAAACCATTAAAATAAAATTTAAAAAAGTATTATGAATAAGATAAATGGGAATTGTGAAAATGTGCATAGAATAATTAAATTAGAACGATGTTTTATAGATTTAAATTATTTTGTCTAATTCAATACATAAAAGTTTTAACTAATCGTAATTGCAATTGACTAATCTTATTTAATGGTTATTATTCACTGTGTAGTGTAGTATTGAAAATTACATTAAATTTTTATACAAACAATGATATTTATATAACTACAAGTCATAAACAAGTAACATATATTTATTTTCATTGCATTTATAGACGTTAAACAAGTGTCAATATTTCAAATTGCGTTTCCTTGTTCATGCTATTATTTCAATTTAATTAAATTCAGAGTTAAAATCTCTATCTTATAAAAAATTTATTAAACCAAATACAATTTTTGAATTTTTCAATTGCCAACTAAATACATAAATACTTTATATTAAAACTTACTAATTTGTCAAACATACTTACTAATTTAAAATATACATTACTTACCAATTCGATTATTCATCTGTTAGTACACTATTTATAGACCATTTTAAAAGCACAAAAAACAAATTATAAAATAGATATAAAATTACAAATATTAACACTAATACACTCTGTATACTGGAATATGATCACGGTTTGATCATATATTATAGTGCAAAACACACAATTGTGAAACACCGTTTATTTGGAATATTTAACCGATTTATGAACTTTTAATGAAAGTAAACAATAACTCATAAGTGTTCTTCTTTTTTATTACTTATGAGGTCAATTTCAATCATACATAATTTTGATCGTGTCTCTTTATTACACTCCACAGTTGACTGAAGCTACATAATTCATTGTTTACAATTAATTAGTCAAAGTCTAAATCGTACATATATGGTCACAAATAGTGCAAAATCTTAAAATAAATACAAAAATGAAAAATAATTTTTAAATCTATTTAATTGTTAATTTTGTTAAGACTATGTTTCAAGTGAACTGTTATCGAAGTTATGAAATATGAACTAAAAACATGACAACGCAGTTGTTATTATTAACTCTATATAATATTTTGCAGAGATAAACAACAAGGCAGACTATTTTAATTTAGCATACATAAAATGCTCCCTAATCTATTAGCTCCCGTGTCCAATTGTTGGAACACTATAAAATGTTCATGGATTTCCTAACAAGACAGTAAATAATATAATAGAGAACTATTTTCCTAAATTTTAATTCCTTGTATAATATTTGCATACTTTTAATAACTGGTTTTTATAAAGTAATGATACGATTTCAATAGATGACAGAAAAGCAATAAAAATGTTTTGTGCAATTAGAATGCAACATTGGATATTCCAACGTCTCCAGCTTATGTAACTGCTCTTAAATGTCACTAGATCTTTGGCGGTAATATAACAATTCCTTTACAGTATGTGTTTACGGTCTCAGACTTTGTTATTATTTCCAATAAAATGCTGAATGTTTCCTTGATGTTTGCCTTTTGTACGTATAGATAGTTCGGAATGTCTTTCGAGTAAAACATTGCATTCTTATAAATTTAATATTAAGCTTTACCCTGTTTATCTTAACGTTATCTTTCCACCTGAACTTTGTACCTAGAGTTATGCTATCTAGATCAAACGAAATTATTTCATGGTTAATCAACACAGGCAAGTAGTTAACCTTGCGATTGGTGTAATTACCATGAACAGATTGATTAATACGCTACTTTTTATTTAGTCCTACAGACTTTCGGTGTCAGTTAGTCGCTTCTTAAATCGTGTTGCCTTCTGCCATAATCGCAGTGTTATCATCAAACTTTGTTGTAATAATTGGTAAATGATTTGTGCACAGTATTAGTTCTTCCTTTCACCTAAATGTATTTTAGGACGTAGTTACTATCTTCACACTCTACCCTGAAGAGCCTATTTGAAATGTATTATATTTTAATATAAATCATTTTATGATTTAAACATCATTTAATATTATAATATATGAAATTAACCATATTTTATATTTGCCTCTTGTTGTTTAAAGGCAAAACCCTCTCAGTCATCATCACCTCTTCACCGTATCGAAGATTTCAGCTCCAATGACATCAGTTTCCGGGGATATGTTTTATTATCACTATTGAATTCTCTATTTCATCCATATCAGGTTTTTAACATCTTATTCCTCTTGTATCATGTTCTTTCCGGGTATACAGTATTCGTTCTCTAATTATTCAGCAACTCAGGGAAGAATTCTGCCCATTATTTAATTAGATTCAGTTACTCTTCCAGAATTTTACCACATTTATTCTTTCTAGTTTTTAGATGAAACCCTTCTTGTATCTTTGAACCTAAGATATAAATTTTATTGCTTGTTTGTTTTTTATCTTTCATTTCTTATCTTCTTTAATTCTTTGTCTCTTCTTTCTTCTGGTTGATTTCATCTTTTCAACACGTTTTCACATTCTTCATCCCACCATTTTCCTGTCTATTTTGCCTTCTACCATAGTTTCAACGGTTTATTAATAGATTTCCTCATTATCTTCCATCTGGCATTAACGTCCGCTCCTATATCAAATTTTCCCATTTCTTTCTTCCAATATGTTCCTCACATGTTTCATCACTTTTAACTTTTTTATATCAAAAGTGTTGTCTAATAAGACCTTCTTCTTGATGTGTGCTTTTCGCTACAAATACCTAATCCTACCAAACAATGACCAGAATTGATATCTTAACACCTACAGGTGATATCCAATATGTATGTTCCGTGTCTTTTATCAATTAGAACATGTTCAATCTGGTTTTCTACTTTTTTGAATGGTTCACATATGTCGTAAACCTTTAATTCTCTTTAGTATTATCGATCCGGGATTTTTCATTAACAACTAATTATTTTATGAGATGTGGTAGTTACTCGTAAAAAAAACATCGTATAGTAAATAAACTTACTATACACTATACAAAATACAAATTAAACTTCACTAATTACAATTATAATAGTGAGAGATTATAGTAATGTATAAAAGATAATAACTCTGAAAAGTTGTAAAAGAAAATGACATATTCTAGATATCATTTCTGTAGCTGTGTACAAGAAATAAATAGAAATTAAGTACTTTTGTGTAGGTTCATTAGCCTCTAGTAGTCTCAGGCATTTTTATCAGACCCTTCTCTTTTTAGTCTTTAGTAATCCAATGTCAATATGTAAGGTAGTGGATTCTTTCTTCATTTACACCCGAGAAGATGAGTTATTCCTCCGTTATCTAAGCCGTACTGAAAGGCCCTTTCACAGCCGAGTTTGTTGTTGAGTTCTTCACCATTACTCTAGGCCAGGTTCCTTCACAAGGTACTATCCTTCAAAGTTGTTATTCTTTTATTCTTCTTTCTTAATCTTAGTTTGGGACCGGCATAAGCTTGTCTAGAGAAATAAGTGTTCGGGAGAGATTACGATGAGGCGTTTGAGGCGTTGTGTCTAGTATTTCTAGCCTACACCAATGATGGCATGATAATGATCAGGAAAATAAAATTACTGAAAGAAATTGCAAACGACTTTAAGCTGTAGCTAAGAAAGCTAAGAAAGTTGGAAATGGAAGACTAATAATAGAGTAGAGAATGTGTTAAGTACTTAGGCATAACAGTTTCAGAGAATGGAGTAGTGGAGGTAGGAATAAGCAAGGTTAGCAGCAGTAAATACGTATTAACAAAGGTTATTGAGCTCATCTCTGGTAATAATTAATTTCTGATATTAATTGAGATACCAAAATGAGGTCAGTAGGGTTTAGAAACTGGACTCTGACAAACAAATGAAGGAGCATAATTTAATATATGTGGGAAAGTTGTCTTAAATCTTGTAAAAATTAGAAGATTTGAACGAGGATGGTCTGTGGAGAATTTAAAAAGAAAGAACTATAGAAGATGATTGAAGAACAGAACTAATAATGAAATATGAAAACGAAGAATACTATGGTTTTTGTATAGAGAGAGAACGGGGAGAACTTAGTATATCAAAAATATATACAACACTCAGTGGGAAGTAAAAGAGTGAGATGATCAAGGAAGAGAGAGATGGATGATGTGATAATATATCCAAGATAGGTGACAGAAGATTGAGGGATTAAGCCAGAGATAGAAGATAATGAGAGCTAAAGTCGTTAATTAAGAAGCGTCTTGCAAAAGTACGTAACGCCGTCGAAGTAGACTTCCAGTAACAATTCATGAAGTTTAACATACAGTAATTATGTACTTTATGTGAAGTTAATTAACAATTCTCGAATAAATAAAAATAAAAATCTACATATTATGATTTTTGAAAATCACATGCGATGCCTAATTGTTAACAAGGTGGCATCTTATATAAACAAACTTTTATAATTGGAGCGTCCTTTTTTATTAAATAAAAATAACAGATTTTTCACAAATATATGGTCTTGATAATGCAACCAGATGGTGCATCTCACATTTTAATGTAATTCTTTCTTTCGAATATCAAATATTCAGATAAATGGGTTCGGCCTTCAAGATGGGCAAACTAAAGAGATAGTGATTTCTTCATGTGGAATACATGGTTTACAAAAGCACAAAAGCTACACAACGGAAATTTTAGTTTCAAATTTTACGGCATTGAGCGTGCGCAGAAACTGGCTTCGTTTTTACCAATCGTTAGCTAATGTTCATATTGAAATGTATTGATTATGTAAAAATAAATATTTAAAAAGAAATTAAGGGAAACAAAAATATATCTCTAACATAATTTTTTATTATACTTTTCGTTCAAAACCTTTTCGTTATTTGTATTGACATTATGAAATCTAATGAGTGGAGTTATAAAATAAGATTAATAATGATGTTTCTAGTTGGCCATACGAACAATTATACACAATCGAAACAGGTGGATTGGTAGTTACAAAATAAGGTTAACAATGATGTTTATAGTTGATCATTCGAACTATTAGAGACAATGGAAACAGGTTGATTGGTAGTTACAAAATAAGAATATTTATGATGTTTTTAGTTGGCCATATGAACAATTAATTATAGACAATGGAAACAGGTTGATTGGTAGTTACAAAATAAGGTTAAAAATGATGTTTATAGTTGATCATTCGAACAATTATAGACAATGGAAACAGGTTGATTGGTAGTTACAAAATAAGAATATTTATGATGTTTTTAGTTGGCCATATGAACAATTAATTATAGACAATGGAAACAGGTTGATTGGTAGTTACAAAATAAGGTTAAAAATGATGTTTATAGTTGATCATTCGAACAATTATAGACAATGGAAACAGGTTGATTGGTAGTTACAAAATAAGATTAGTTATGATGTTTCGAGTTGGCAATACACCCTACGTACAATTACAGTACAGGCAATGAAAACAGATTGGTTGGTAGTTACAAAATAATATTAGTTATGATGTCTCTAGTTGGTCATACGTACAATTATAGACAATGGAAACAGGTTGCTTGGTAGTTACAAAATAAGAATATTTATGATGTTTTTAGTTGGACATACGTAGAATTATAGACAATGAAAACAGATTGCTTGGTAGTTACAAAATAAGATCAATTAATTATGATGTTTCTAGTTGGCAATACGTACAATTACTGCATAGGCAATGAAAACAGATTGATTGGTAGTTACAAAATAATATTAGTTATGATGTCTCTAGTTGGTCATACGTACAATTATAGACAATGGAAACAGGTTGCTTGGTAGTTACAAAATAAGAATATTTATGATGTTTTTAGTTGGACATACGTACAATTATAGACAATGGAAACAGGTCGCTTGGTAGTTACAAAATAAGAATATTTATGATGTTTTTAGTTGGACATACGTACAATTATAGACAATGGAAACAGATTGTTTGGTAGTTACAAAATAAGATTAATTATGATGTTTCTAGTTGGCAATACTACAATTACTGCATAGGCAATGAAAACAGATTGATTGGTAGTTACAAAATAATATTAGTTATGACGTCTCTAGTTGGTCATACGTACAATTTTATAGACAATGGAAACAGATAGATTGGTAGAGGGAAGAGGGGAGGTATAAGGGACCCAAGAAGTGAAACCCATTTCATCACTGTAGGTTAAGGTGTTCATGTAGTAACTAGTAACAACAATTGATTTTGATTTCGAAAGGAAACATAAAAGTATATTCATGTATTTACAGTTTTTGACTATGAAAGTGGTAATGCATTTTATGTAGGTAAATATTTTTTAAAAATCAGGCTTTTCGCTTTTGATTTTTAAACGTAAAACTAAAGATCTGTAAAACAGCACGAAATGATGTAGTGAGGGCAAGATAACACAGTATATTTACAACTAATGATAACAGTTCACATTAATTCCGAGTTATTATTTTTTTAAATGATAGCGTTATGTTTAGTGTTTTGAACAGACACTGATATTAAAATCCGAGTAATTAAAATTATCACAGGTTCTAAAACCCATAATTTTAATTACAAACTCATTGTTCGACTAAATTACTATCAAAATTAACATGTCATTACGAAGCTGAAAACAACCAACCTTTTTTCGGGAGTTTAGCCCCAATCAGGATATAGCCACGAACATCTAAGAAGAACAAAATCATTTCAGACATGTGTCCTAAGGAAAAAAAAACTGTCTTGTTTGAAAGAATGGTGTATGTACAATTCCTAATCGCCAACTCTACAAAAAATATTTAGTGGAGTGTATTGTTATTAATTTTTGGGTACTAAGACTGTTTTAAAAGTGAAAACTACTTGTGAGAGGAAAGATGATGTATGAATGCATGCACAGTGCAGTGTTCTAATCTTGTACTAGTGTATTGTGAAAACCAAACACAACTTACCTTCAATAGAATTTATTATTTGGAAGAGTTGTTCAACTTTTTATTAACTTTATAAGACTTTCAACTATTTTAAAATTATTTTCTTACTAGAGACTTTCACAACCCTAGTCTTTTCATCTTGTTGTTAAAATAATTTTAAGCTAGCCTGAATGTTAAATTCAAGTATTATTTGAATTGAGGGAGGAAGATATTATTTTTATATAAAAATTAATATATTTGTGTAAATATGTGTAGTAGATATTGTGTTGTCCTTGAATGTTTAATAATATCACAATTTATAAAATATTATGTAGTCGTTTCTATTAAATTTCTGTCTAACTTACTATACACTATAGAAAATAAAAATTATACCTTACTAATTACAATTACAATAGTGAGAGATTATTGTATTGTAAAGAAGATTGTATTTCCTCTGAAAAGTTGTAAAAGAAAATGTCAGATTCTAATTATCATTTCTGTAGCTGTGTACAGGAAATAAATAGAATTGAAGTACTTTTGTGTTGGTTCATTAGCCTCAAATATATGACTTGTAAATTGAGTTGTGTATCATACAAAGATGTGTTTATAAATATTCTTTAAAAATCTACATAAAGTGTAAAGTGAGAATAATGTGAGATAAATTGGATTTAATATTAAAAATAGTGATTTAGATTGATAATAGTGTCTTGAGATAATATAATAATTAGTGATAAATATATTGGTATAAGGTAACTTAAATATACATATTTAAACATTAGTTGAGAGTAGTCAAATAAACAAGATAAACACAAGTAATTCGAAGTCATATTTTGTCAGTATCAGTTTTTCTCAAAGTAGACTTTTTGTACTTTTGTTTTGTGAACAACTAAAGTTAAGTCTACGATATGTTGTTTAAAATAAATCTGTTGTTGTAGAAATTAATGTTTATTTCATATATTACGTTGTATCTTTTCCACGTTACTCAATATATAAGTGAAAGGTTAATGTAATTAGTTCGAGTTCAATTTATTTATTTATTTTGAGAAATAATTTATAACTTTGCGTAATATTTCCTCTGTCTCCCCAACATTAGAAAGGTTCCTTATAGTCAATTAAAAATTGTATTTTTATTTTACATATTATATATTTTCGTTATAATTTCAATTTAATTTGTAATTATAGTTGATATTTTAAAATTTATAATTCATATAGATCTATTGATTGTTTAATTTTTCTAAATGATAATTTTACAAAAAACCCCTCTTTTTCCTATCTTGGATTCATTTTTTAAAAAAATAGTACGTGTTTGGGAAAAAAATATATAGATGTATAATTTACCTTTTTAATTTATATTTAATTGAAATATAGAAATTTTATATCTTACTATCTATTTAAGATAGTTTTAGTTTTCTCTCAAAAATTAAATTAAAGGGGTTTAATTTAATTAAAATCCATAAATAATGAAAATTGATATAATATAATTATTTGTAATACTTGTAATAATCATAAGTAAAAATATAATTGTTTAACATATTGATAATTGTTTAATATATTATAATTTATCGTGCAACGATGTATTATTTTTATTTACGTTTATTTTATGTTGTTAGTGTAACTAACGTTTGTCAGTCAATGATTTGGAAGTAAAAGGTCAAGTAATACTAGATAATAATTACAAACAAATGGAATAGTTTATAATACTTTCTTATACAATTTTGTAATAATAATTTTTGAAACGATTGGGTTAAAAATTCTAAGAACTTCTGTAATTCTGTCAATGTTGATAAATAATAGAAATGTCTGATCCAACTACACCAATCACATGCATAATCTAAAGAAGTAAATAAGAATAATAAACTTATTAAGAGATAATAATACTATAAAACTATCAGACAATAAACACCAAGAGATGTTGTTGAATGGATAAATACAAATTTCAAACATTAATATTAGAACAATTATCACCAAAGAAGGTAGATTCAATTTGGATTACTGTATGAGTGACAAGTTTTCATTTCTAAATCAATGAAAATATAATTAAACTAAGGAACAAACAAATATGTGTTTTAGTGGTGGTTTTAATTACAACAATTTATTTGACATAATTAAAGCAATAAAATAATCACATAGATGCAATTTAGCTACATTTACCTAAATTTGTATTGGAAAAGTTAGACTATGTTTTGATCTATTGACAATAATGTATAAAGAACAAAACTTCTCTAAGATAAATATACTGATAATTGAATGGACATACTATTACAAATATCCAAAAATCTAAACGCTTTTTCAGAATCGTATAGTTAAAAGACGTACTGTATTGTAAAAATAATTACGGGATAATTTATTTTATTGGACTTTTTGCAGAAATTTTACAATTTTTAAATTTATTAAACACACGCTATAAAGTTTAGAAATCAACCGAAATATTTGAGTAATTAACGCAAAATTAAATCATCGTAATAAATTAGTTATCATCTAGACTTCAAATATTCCATTGACAGGGTAACTTATATTATATTAATCTTTCTCAAATAAATATAAACTACCCCCAGTTTTGATCAAGTTTTTTTTCACAACCTACGAATATTGTAGAGACTTTTCAATGGAAATAAATAAAATTGTTGTTGTCTAAAGTAAGTGATATATTAATTAAAAAACATAAAAAAGTAATTTATTCTAATGACTCTTCATATAGGCTACATCTAGCTGTGTCCATGGCTCCACTCGAATTGAACTCCGGGTTTTCTTGCTAGTTGCGTATACGGCGACGTTCAACCTCTATTTTAATAATTCTTTAATTTATAAATAAATATCAAAAGTGTATCAGCAAATGTACCAGATTTTTCAAAAGTAAGTTAAAATTTTAAATGGTTATGGATTCGTTATTTGTTGTCCGATCACAGAGAAAAACTCTTTATTGTATGGAGATAACTTGGGATTTATTAAAATATCAGCTGTTATTTTCATTACTATTTATTTGTTCCCATAGCTACGAGTTTTCTCATTGTTGACTAATTTCAAAAATAGGAATCTAGTAGGTGGTAAACTTATAGTAGTTTACAATTAATTATTTAATATATTTTATTCCATCATGACTTTAAACACGCATTGCATTGATTCAGTATTATTATGAATATGAATGGAGTTTATCAGTAGGTTTAAGAAAGTTTTGTACTCTCAACAATTTGAGGGATAGACAGTGCAGTGTAGTTGCTTATAAAAAACTTGTTACTAAGATTGAAACAACCGGGCCCGTTGGAGACATCAAGAGGCCAAGAGATGAAATCGTAAGAACTAAAAGATCCAATTACCGCAGCTGAGATAAATGTCAACAGGTTAAGAAATGCCACCGATAGCATAAAGGAAAGGCGACTGCTTTTTCAGTAAGAGAATGGTGCCCACTTCAAAAACCAACCTTTAAAACCCTTTCAAGTAAGAATTTGGCTTAATTTTAAGTTTAAAAAATTAAATACTGTTTAATTCCAAATTAATTTATATACTTTATTTTGTTCTGTGTTAAAACAAATAAATTATAATCAATTAAAGTTTTAACTTATTCGTACTTTTGAAAAAACATGACACATTTATTCTTAGTCGCTAGCAAGAAATTGTTTTAACTTGAAGACTTACTGAGGCGATTTAAAAATTTTCTGATGTAATTAGCGTGTAATTCAAATACCAATTTTGTCATTGAATTTCACATATGTTGTCGGCACTGAAAAGTTTAAGAAAATTCGTAAAATGAGTAGAAAATCTGGATTTCTTATTTTTCAGTAGCAAAAAAATGCTTATAATTAGGATACGGCTGCACCGATTTTTAAATCGTATTCAGTTCCAATTAGTGTTCAAATCATAATATATTTGTCACTAAATTATGCTGGCACTAAACATTCATTTTTTGGGTAATATATTTCTAAAATTCCTGTTTTGTTATCTGTAGAAACATATATCGGTATAACTTGGGAATTACGGAATCAATTTGCATCAAACAAAGACTAACACCTGACCAGATATCACAAGTACATAAGAAAGAAAATTGGATGAGTGGATCCCCAGTTATAAATTTACAAACAGACAGACAAATGTTGTGTTTCATATAAGTAGAGAGATTTGTAATACAACATTTTGAAAATTTAATTTGATTTTTACTTTTTCAAATAAGAAATATAAGCAAAGAAAATGTAAGGAATTTTAAGGCCTTCACATTCGAGAGAAAACTGCTGTGATCGATATTATGAAAAGTGTCAATATAAGTAAACAGCAGGACAGGACATCTCATGAGAACTGCAGATGGAAGGTGAACTGCATCTTGGCTTCTGGAAGAGGGAGAAGGAAAAACAGAAACAACGATAAGAAGGAGACCTCATAGATATTGAAATGGTGGAAGAAAACCAAAAGTAGGAAACTTTGGAAAGAATTGGGAGCGACCAGAGATGGGTCTAGTTTATAAAATAATATATTTTAAATTTATTTTATTTGAATTATAGTGAAGTTTAAATTTACTTTATTATATTGAAGTGTAATTGTTATTTCATAAACAATTATAAACAATTAATTGTAAACCAATAGAGGCTTTTATGAAAGAAAAAAATAGAAAACACGATGGGATACTGGAGGATTTTTATGACTTCACAGTTACGAGTAAATCCTTCGCAAACATCTTTTTTATGTGTAAAATATTGCTTTAAAATAGATTATTTTTTTAGAGGTAAATAGAAGACTGGAGCTTGACTTACTTGTATTGTGATGTTCAGCTTAAATACCAAAGACACATACCAAGTGTCCCAAAAGTCCCACCCCCCCTATTATTTTTTTATTAATGTAAATAGACAGACTTGATTTGGGGAAAGTTTGGATAACCAAAGAAGGGGAGTTTTTTGAAGTATTAAAATTTTCAACCCTTACCCCCAAAAAGGGGTAGTTTGGGGTAAGTCAAGAATTTTAAATAGCAACCCCTATTGAGTGATACCTCATTTTAAAGGTCTTTTAAAAATAAGAATACTGGCGCAAACTAGAGGTCTCTAAGTTCATCCTACACAACATAGCGACCAATTGAATTGTGAATTTTACGTTAACACCGGAAATGTTACGAAATGTACAACAAGCTTTTGAGTCCAGAATCTATTTCTGCCAAAAAGTAAATGGTAGCCATTTCAAGAACTAATCTGAGCTAAAAAAAAAACAAGGTAAGGCTCTTACCATCATTTTACCAACATAGAGCAGTTTGTAATGTAATAAAAAAAAACCGGAGTTTGTAGGTTAACAATCACAATTTGATTGGTCGCTATGTTGGGTAGGGTGAACTTAGGACCTCTAATTTGCGCCATTATTCTTATTTTTAAAAGGCCTTTAAAATGAGGTACCACTCAATAGGGGTTGCTATTTAAAATTCTTGACTTACCCCAAACTACCCCTTTTTGGGGTAAGGGTTGAACATTTTCATACTTCAAAAAACTCCTCCTTTGGTTATCTAAACTTTCCCCAAAGAAAATCTGTCTATTTCCATTAATAAAAAAAATAATAGGGGGGGGGGTTGGGACTTTTGAGACACTTGGTATATTCTGCCTAAATTTATACATAAATGTATAATATAAATGAAAAATAAAATGAATGAAATTAGTGTTTAGCAATGAAAAACATGAAAATGAACCTTGACCACGCAATCATTGAAACGAGTTAATAATAAAAATTGTTTATTGTTTTTATCATAATGGCTCATAGCGTTCAGTGGTTTTTACAAAATTAATTGGTAAGCAAAGATATTAATAAATAATGAGTTCTGTTAAACAATTACATTAGTCATTAGTCTTATGGGGAAATATTTAATTATTAAGTATAAGAGAAAAATTTAAGAATTGGGCTTCGTCTTAAATATGCGTGAAAAATAGATCCTAAATTAAAAGAAATACTTATACGTGAAAAAAAAAAGAAGAAAAATGAAGAAACAAACCGGTATAAACTTGGACAAAAAGCCATCAGCTGTTGAAGTCTTCTGTTTTACTGGTCTAAGAAAATGTCTCCATTACTGGTTACAACGCTAAATTAAATTAATTATTCCGATAAATATTGTCATTATTTATTTGATGTTCAGGATATGTGTCGCACATCAAAAATATCGTTGAAAAGGCTAAATCTTAGAATGTGTATCTTTAATCATATTTTAACCGAAAGCACCTAGAATGATGAGAACATTTTGGCACTCGGTATAATTATATATTATAATTATTACACTTGTTATTATATTTTGGCAACTAATATTATAACAGCTGATTGGAAAAACACATTAACAGCAATTTCGATTTAAGATTGGATTAACTACGTGTTCATTATTATTAAGTAGAAATAGATTTTGTACTCAAAACTTGTTCTTCAGTTAACCAACCATTCAATAGGTCTGGATGTAAAGTCGTGCATGACATCTTGAATAAAATTAAATAACTTGAAACAGAAATAAACGTAAAAAAACCGTCAAATTAAACCAGCATTAAATACACAGAGAAAACATTGCAGTATTCTAAGTATATTATCATTTGTATTAATTTTGTAAGTTATTTCTATTAAGAATTTGTTTAGGCGTTCGTTGTAAATCAACATTTTCAAAAAATAATTAAGATACAAACAGTTTTTTTAAAAAATATACTTGTGCAAGCAAAACTTTAAACCCAAATTAGTAAAATCTAAATCATGCATATAATAATATTTTTATATAAAGTAAAATTAAATTATATTTTGAAAAATATTAAAACAAAGTACAAGCATGCTGTTTTCGTAAGTTCGTTAATATGTTCTTCTTCCTCTCAACCCTTGATTGAACACATGAACTCAATTTGGATAGTTATTTGAGTAATGTTTTTTACTGATTTATTTGACAAGTTTGCAGTCCTACAAGAACTCAATGGTTTGATTACTTTTCTTCAAAAGACTCTAGGTATATTTAAATGGGATTTAATAGACAGAAAAAGTTTAAAATTAAGTAAACATGAAATAAAAATTCGTGAAAACTAACCGAGGCAGATACAATATTGGTAGCGTGTAGTTGTAGTTGGTTTTCCTCCAATACATATACAGTAGAGTCGAGTCACTGAATTAATTATCTCAATATAAATAATAGGCCAAATTTTGATTTTGTAAAAACAAAGTCACCTAAATTTTTTAAAATTTATAGATAATATTTTTGAGGTCTTGGTTGGAGCTTTTGCACATCAAATGGTTTTTAAACTAAAATCTGGAACTTTTTCCAATTTCGAATACCATAATTGTCAAACAACTTCAAGAGTTCCAAACCAGCATAGCATAGATTTAATTATTTGAAAACAAGCTGTAAGTACATTAAATATACTTAACCTATGAAAGAATTGTTTATATCTTGGAACTTACAAAATAAATAAATATATATTTTTTCAGGAATTACAATTTGCCTCAAGTTAAACTTGATCAAAAGAGTAAAGTGTGAAGTTATATACCAAGTTTCAAAAAAGTTCCAGGACAGTTATGTAACTTTCAATCTTTAAAAGGTAAAAAGCTCAAATTTTAGAAATGTTTTTTGTTTAAAACCACCATATTTTGGTATTATAAAGTAAATTCAATCCTATTCCAAAATATTTGTTTGGGTATTAAATAGTTTTAATTCTAAAGCTCCATCGAGTAAAAGCAATCAATTTCAAAGTATTATTTAATAGATAATAATTGTACAAACTTTACTCCAATTCAAAATAGCGACCTGTCAAAATTTAAATTTGGTATTGTTATTTAAAATTTTAGCTCTGAAAAGTAACCTTTAAGTTTAAATTATTTTTATCTAGAGTAATGCAACTTCTTGGTCAAACTAGATAAATAACAGCAAGTTTTTGCAATTATAATTTTGTCTCCTTATTATGTTCTTATAAGTAAATTTGTTTTTTGAATATTTGACCAGCCGATATTTTTGAATGGTGTAAGATAGCGACCTCTAATTTGTGTTGTTGTATTCTATTATTTCAGACCATTGAATTGAGGCATTAAAGACCTTTTTATTGAGGGATTTATATTTGAAAAGTTTGAGTTGCCCCCAAATCCCGTATTTTGGGATGAGATTGAATTTGTCTTACAATGTCAAAATATTGTAATTCAAATATTAAACCAAAATAGTTGTGTATAATTTGAGATTTCTACCTTTAAAAGTTCAAAAGTTACTTAATTGTCCTTTAATAGTTTTTAAGTATGACACACACACACGCACACACACACACACTTCCAAATTAAATGTCATCACAATAGACAACCAAATACAGATTAAAGTCCAATACCATTAATAATTTTTTTTTTTTTATTTGCCATTCGATACATTTAGTACAATAGACATAGTCAACATTGAAATTTTAATTTAACCTCCTGTTTAAAAATTTAAACATTAAAAATCTCTACACACATACACTATTACTTACACATAACAAAAATAGGTTAAAAATTTATCATATCATTCTTAAGTGTATAAAATTCCTGTAATGAATAAAAGGGGTTCTCGACAAGCCAAGCATAATACCTTCTTAAACATTTTTTACTTGGGGTAGCATCAAGGTTATTACTAATCTTGTTGTATACTTTTAAACCCACCGACAAATGACAGTTTGATGATTTCTTCAGCCTATAGTATCTCAAGTTTATTTCCCTTCTATTTCTTGTATTGTATTTATGAATTTCATGTCTCTTGGGCAGTTCATCAAGTTTACTTATCGTATACCTAACCACTTCATACAAGTACAAATTGATTACTGTGAGAATATTCAAACTAACAAAAAGAGGCCTGCAATGTATTCTCCCATGAGACTTAGTCATAGCTCTTACAGCTTTTTTTTGTACTATCAGTACATCTTTTATTTTGCAGCTGTTTCCCCACAATACAATCCCATATGACATAATTGACTGAAAAAATGCAAAATAAACATTTCTCAAATACCCTTCTCCAATAACCTCATGTAGCCTACTCAACAAGAAGACAATTTTTGAAAGTTTCCCAACCACAAAAAACCACATTATAATGCATTCAATGCTTTTATCAGATGATAAATATATATTTAAAAAAAAAAAATTAAAAAAGATTCAAAAAGCACAGCTTTTTGAAATAAAACGTAAAATAATTATAACTAGTCAAAAAAAGTAAATTAAATACAACACAAAATTATAAAACATAAATCCTAGACCAATAATAACATTGATACAACAATAAAATAAAGACATATACAAGCAAATCATAGATTAATTTTAACAACGATGAAAGTTTATAAAATTATATACCATTAAATAAAACACATGAACATGAAATATATAAAAAATATAACAATAATAACATGATTTAAAATAAAATAAATATAGATGCATAAAACAAATATAAAAAACCACAAATGAAACATATAAATCATTAAAAAATAATAACATTTATAAGAAGAAGAAGGGGAGGATGAAACAAATAACAACAATACTAAAAAACAAATATAAAAATAAAACAAACAAAAATACAGAAACATTATAAGAAAAATGAATGAAAAAACATATATAAGAACATATATAAAAGAAAAATGAAACTGAATAATAACATATGAAATAAAATATCAACTTCAGTGTAATATATATGAAGGCTTAGTCATTGAAACATTGTCTTGTCTTATATAAACACCCCTTTCGGCTGAGTGTATGCTATTAACTCGATAATCAATTATCTAACTTACACGCAGTTTTCATTTCTACCTAGAGTTATCTGATGAGATTTTAATCTATTTGATTAAATTGGTTCCGTAGTTCGAAATTTATAACAATATTAGTTTGTACGGGTAATAGCAAAATCAGAATATTCGATATGTATTTAAAACATTTTTCTTAATCTTTTGAGTGACAAAATATATATTATAAGTGACAAAGTATATGATTCAAATGATTTTTCGAACTGAAATAGTTTTTGAAATTGGTGCAGTAAATTCCTGAGTTACGACAATTTTAAAATTGCTTCAATGGTTCAAAATGAGAGGTGATTTTAGTTTCAATGTTGCCGTGAGATGCGGCTCGAGAAAGGTATAAATAGCGCCATCGACCAAGAACTATTCTAGTTCTGAAGATTTCTAACATAATAAGAAATAATAAGTGTTTACCACTGTCATCCATGTGGTTGTTTATTTTTGTTTTTTATCATCGTTATATATGATCTATGTATTCATTTTGTACGATGGTTTAGAAAATTAAAGAGAAAATTCTTAGTATTCATTCTTATGTTTGAAATAAAATAATTTGTCCAACTTCCATTCCGAAGATACCGCGTGCATAGCTAATTTGTAATAATTTATTTTGTAGATTTATTGTCGTCTATACTTACGTTTTTACAAGGAGGGAATAATAACAAAATCCTTCTACAAGTGGGTTGTCATTGGAGTATCTCTAGTCTTTTTAAATTGAATATTTCAAGCGTTTATCGTAGAAAATCATGGGTTTCCTTTAATTTGATGCTTAGAGTTTTTACCATTGAGAATTATTTTTCACTGAGTTCATAGTAAAGTTAGACTTTCATGAATTTAAAATTTGAGTAATATATCCATATTCATTATAATGTTTTAAATTGATAAAATTAAAAGGTTCTTCTTGATGTTTTCAATGTGTATTATTTTAAATGGTCAAAAAATATAAAATATTACGAAACTTGCCATTTGTTAGAAATATCGTAACAATATTTTGACCTCTGCCAGGATCGGTTCTTACTAATATTCTAGTTCAAAATACTTACATTTGACAGGACTGACCCTTAAATCACATCTCAGTCAACCCTTTAGAGTGAAGTAAAGAAATTAATCGTCACTTCATGTAAGGTGAATGAAATACAAACTTATCAAATAAAGAATTGAGATTAATTCCTCACTGAAACTTACCTCATATAGATATTTTTATTTTCCTTTTTCCACATTTCGTTAGATAAAAGAGAGAAGAGATGAAGAATATATCG
This sequence comes from Aphrophora alni, assembly GCA_963513935.1. NCBI lineage: Eukaryota > Metazoa > Arthropoda > Insecta > Hemiptera > Aphrophoridae > Aphrophora > Aphrophora alni. The sequence continues at coordinate 70,225,736 of OY740768.1, read as the reverse complement.
ATAAACTTAGCGAAAACAACAATTTTTTACTGGTAAGGTATAATAAATAATACTATTATAGGGTACCTTGTTATTATAGTTTAATAATAAAACTCAATTCCTTTTAGATTTTATAAGTAAAGCAAACTTTTTATTTCGATTTAAAATGTATTTTTATTTAATTTTAAAATGTTTTAAATTTTACTAATTTAAATTCAACGTTTTGTTACAGAAGTGAGCTAAAAAACTTTGTTTATCGTAAAATATCATTAAAAGATCTAAGAAAACGGTTTGATTATTGATTATAAATAAATGTTTGTAAATTATAAAATAAACTATGGATGCAATTTAGTGTATATACAATGACAAGTGCTGGTGTTACCTCTTCGCTTATTGGTACATTCCCCATTGATCGGAACTTCATTGCCCATGCATAAGCAACGTCGTTTGTTGTCTATCTTGTCAATCACACAAGATGTGAAGTCTATGGTCTCACACTCCTCATTGGTTTGACACTCCTTGCCTTTCGGAACTGTAACAGACACACCCCCGTCGTCCACATGCATAATATCAAATGGAGGTAGTTGTGAGAAGTCCAATTTCATATTTTAGTCAATACACAAATACACTTGTATTTAGTAAAATAACTATGTGTGTTTCTTAGCATTGGACAAGTTTAATATTTTACATACTAAATAAATCTGAATAACTTTCAATAATAGTCCCTAGCTCTTTGTCCTAAGTCCTATAGATTGTGGATCATAACTGTTTAATAAATATATTCAAAGAATTTTAAATGTGTTCCCAAAAGTTCCTTGATCTTAAGGAAGGATTAGACATTCATTAAAACCAACAGTAAGTGCCTACACTTTTCTTGTAAAATATGAATGAGAAAATATTTATCGTTGTCAGTTTGTCATGGCCAGCTCAATATTTGGAAATCGCTTAACATTGGTTATTATATATACATAACAGTTTATAAATCAAAACCAATTATAATACGTATTTAATAAAATACCTGTTCAAGTTTCACAATAGGTAGATAGGTTTACTGGTGTCGCAAGTTTTCCATTTACCTAAATTTTCAGAAACTTAATATTTTGTGAAAATAGTCACTGACTGACTATAGAGAAGATGGATTGTGTAATATTATTAATGTGACCCGAAAACAAAAAAAAATAATTGTGAAAAGGCAAAAATAATACATATAGAAAACTTACATAAACGAACCTAATTGAAGCCTCATAATCGTATTAATAATCGTCCTAACTTGGTGAACATAATCATTTAATAAGTCAGTCGGTGATTTAGATGAATTTTGGAGTGAACTGTTCAAGAAATTTTAAATCATAAGATATAAAATACCATTATGCTGGAAACTTAAAAACTTTTTTTTTAATATGTTGCCAAAAACATATTCTACAAAATAATAGGAACAACTTAAAAATTTTTAAATGTACAATTTTGAAAATAATGAAAAATAAATGTACAACTTTTTTTTGTTTCAAGAAAGACATTCAGATCATACATTTATACAAATCACGCGAGTTCATAACTATATAAATAACGACTGACTTGAGAATTGTTTATCTTCAAATTAGCATTTTTATATTCAAAGTAGTGATAAACACAAACATATTAAAGAATGTTATTTTAAAACTCTGTTTTAGTTGTTGAACATAAGATTCTATAGCTGAAGATTAAACATTGCACTTCTTAATACCTCTTGTTAAATACCAAATACAACAGTTTCGTGACTAGATCTAGGCAATATTCCTTTGGAAACGAGGCCAAGTCTAGTTAGGGCAATTGCTTTAGAATATGACTTCCGGTCACCTGTCAAAGAACCTTGTTCTAAGATAGACACTTCGGATTCCTCACTTCCGGGAGATCATCTTGGTTGATATTAACATTGCTCTCCGTCTTAGTCCTAACAAATGACAAAGTCTAAACTCATAATTTTAAGTATACGAACTGTCATCGAATAAAATACATTTCACTTGTAAAGCTTGTCTTACACTCCCTAAGCTCCTTCACACAATACATTGACCAACAGTGGGTTATTGTGATAGTGCGTGTTTTATTAATGGTACTGTTTGTACACTAAAAAGATCCATAAATAACTCAAAAAGATCCATAAGGACTCAAAAATAGTAGAGGGATTGATTTGGAAAGAGAAACTATCAAATGGATCACCAATTTTGACAGTTCTAAACCTTACCGGGAATTGCATACCATCGTTGTATACAGCATTCAGAACAATTCTTCTTTTGTATAAATAAATAAAATCTACCTATTAAAAGTTGTAGAAAGAAATCTATTTATTCCAAAACATACAAAACTTAAACCTTCGATGAATCAACATATACACTCCAGTTTTACATTAAAAATTAACAAGTATAACTTTGAAAATCGACTTTAGTTCTGAAAGGTCATTTATTATAATAGTTATTTTTAATTATTGTTTAATATTTTGATAAACCTAGATTTGTTTGTTGTTAACGTTCATGTTTTATAGCACTAGCAGGGCTAATAAGGACGGGAAACCATTATACCAGAGAGAGCAGGTGTTGTTAACAAGGGTATAATTTTTACTCTATGTTGGTTTAAAGGATTCGGAAGAGTTGTTTGATTGATCAAGATGGAGTATAATAAGCCTTGAAAGAAGACGACAGAGTCTTCATGTAATGTCTACACCATGAAAAGTAGAGACATATAATAAATATTATGCCTGTAATGCAGAGGTAAATATGTTGTAAGAAATATCCAAGTGGTAAGATTCCACTTTTGTCAGTTCATTGTTGGATTTTAGATATACATTATAACCTAGCATAGATTAATTTAATGTATAAAAATAAATTTCCTGACTAACTCGTCAACGTCCATTCAAATCCTTGAACCTAGAAGCATGAAATTCGTCGAGTATTTTCCTTCTATAATGTATTAAGAAGGAATTTAAAAAATTCAAACCCTGAGGAAGTTAAAAAGAATAGAATTGGTTTTCACGGATTCTTCAATATCTTTTTGATCCATTAACAAATTGGTTTTTGTTTTACTTACATAGGTTTCCCACACTAATGACTGAAATTATAAGTCCTAAGATAAACACGATTTATTTCTCTATCTATATTTAAAAGCAACATCCTCACTTACTCATCGATATCTAATCTACACTCCTGGATCTAGAAACATGAAGTTCACGGAATTTCCTTCCATAATGTAAGGTCCTTTTGAACCCGCCCAACGTTGGGTATAAAAGTTACTTCTTCCTCGTGTATTACATATTTCCTTGGCTTTACCTGCTTGGAAGTCGAGCTAATTATATTTCTAACAGACACAGGAATATACATAGTTACTAGACTTAGTCTAGTAACCATGGGAATATATATTGCATATAATTTACTAAACTATTTCATTTTACCTTTCTATACCAATGTACAAAATACATAGGCCGATAAAAGAGTCAACATCAATAAAAGATGAACAATTAAAAAAATCCTAAATAAGAAAGAGTGTTCCTATTTAGACCTAAACAGACCTACGTAGATCTGTATAATCCTACGTCGATCTTTATAAACCTACATAGAACTTTATAAACCTGCGTCGATCATTATAAATATACGTAAATTTCATAAACCTACGTCGATTTTTCTAAACCTACGACGATTTTTATAAACATAAGTAGATCTTCATAAACCTACGTCGATCTATATAAACCTACGTAGATCTTCATAAACCTACGTCGATCTATATAAACCTACGTAGATCTTCATAAACCTACGTCGATCTTTATAACCCTAGTAGATCTTTATAAATCTTTGTCGATCTTTATAAATCTACGTAGATCTTCATAAACCTACGTCGGTTTTTATAAACCTACGTTGATATTTATAAATCTACGTAGATCTTTATAAACCTGCGTCGATCTTTATAAATCTACGTAGATCTTCATAAACCTACGTCGGTTTTTATAAACCTACGTTGATATTTATAAACCTACGCAGATCTTCATAAACCTGCGTCGATCTTTATAAATATACATAAATATTCATAAACCTACGACGATTTTTATAAACATAAGTAGATCTTCATAAACGTATGTCGATCTATATAAACCTACGTAAATCTTCATCAACCTACGTAGATCTTCATAAACCTACGTCTATATTTATAACCCTAAGTAGATCTTTATAAACCTGCGTCGATCTTTATAAACCTATGTAGATCTTCATAAACCTACGTCGGTTTTTATAAACCTACGTAGATCTTCATAAACCTAAGTTGATCTTATAAACCTGCGTCGAACTCACATATTTATACTGCAGAGTTGCATCCCACGGCGACATGCAAATGAAAATCACTTATAATTTTAATTATAGATATAATCATATACCTACATTGAAGTTGATAAATGTATGTTATTTGAACCAATTTTAATCAAACATACCCGTGAAACTCACTTCCCAATCTTTGCAGCAAGACGTACGGACTCTTGGAAGGCTGATGTAACCGGGAAATATGTCTACTCCAAAGAAGTATGAGGGTAGTTGTTAGGAAACTCCAAAGAACCTGCATAGTTGTTAGGAATAATATTGAGAACTTCTTTTATCTTCTTTATGTTTCAGGGACATCAAAGTAGTAAGTACTGAGTTACGTGTGAACTCAAGAAGCACTTAATACTCACTTCCCACCACTATTCAGCTGATTATCTTTTTAATCCGTCCACCAACTTCAAGAAGGTGGTGGAGCACTGCGAGCGTGGGGATTTTGAACTCCGGGTAGGAGTAGATGTCAATGCACATCACATAGGGTGGGGAGTATGTGACAGGTAAGCCGTCTATGTTACACATAGACACATTGTCATTAATTCATAGCAGAAAATGGAACAGTTGATACTTTTCGTAATAATAGAAACATTAGAGAGAAGGCATATGAGTGTAGCCTCAAAATTAAACTTAGGGTTTTCGAGAGATCGATGGTAACTCACATGAATTAGAGATGGCGGTGAGTAGGTTGACGGATGCCATGGTGGACTCATTTCATGAAAATAGTCTTCCTACAAGAAGGGTGAATGGGGGTCAAGCTAAATGGTGGACTCAATCACATTCCGATTAAAGAAGACAAGTTAGGAGGCTGTTTAATATAGCTAAACGTTACGGTAGATCGGAGGCTGAAACGCGGTCCCTCACTGGAGTACAATATTTCATTAAAAAGGGCAAAAATGGAGTCTTGGAGGAAGTTCTGTGAAGAGATTGATTACAATCCTCAAGGTATGAAATATGGTGATGGATCACATGAAAAGAACTCTATCGCTAGTTGAGGGTTGTTGTCGTAAAGAAAACTAAAGAATAAACCCAAGTAAGACAACACTGATTACATCAATAAGAAGAAGGATCACTCCAAACCAGAGTGATATCAAACATTCTGGGGAGACACTTCCAACCGCGAACGAGGTTAAATATCTAGGGTTGGTACTTGACACCAATTTAACCTGGAAATCACACTTGAGACGCACTATGATAAAGCCAATAAATAGAAAAGTAATTAAGAAACGTCATGGGAAAAACTTGGGGACTGAGACCAACTATGATGACTATGATGAGAGACATCTACACTGGGATTATACGACCTATGATGAGATACTGAGCCGTGGTTTTGTTGGTTAAAACCGATCAGAGAGGGACCAAAACTACTCCAACCATGACTCAGAACTTGGCCTGTCTCTGCATTACCAGAGCAATGTCCTGAACACCAATGCGGTAATGAAAATAATGCTAGGGCTTCCACCCATTGATTTATTTATCGTGGCGGAGGCTAGAAAGGCGGTTTATAGGCTAAAGTACACCAGCTTCTGGAAAATCGTACTTATAGGGCGTGCTAGAATTACGGGGAACAATCAGCCACTCGTTCCTGAGGATTGGTACCGATAAGAGAGATACTAAAGGTTTACGAACAGATATGAGATACGAAAACCAAACTGACTTATGGGGAAGGGGATCATGGATTTAATAATTCAGGGTCCTGATATGGTACACCGATGGTTCAAAACTAATGAATTGCTGGGGTACATGGACAGACACCAAGGTTGAACGTTTGTTTCTCTTGAGTCAGTTTGTTTCAGTTTTCAGACTGAGTTAATGGCCATAAATAATTGTGTTTAGGAGAACTTAAAGTTGGTTTTTAAGAAAACCTGATTTTATATCTAAACCTACAGTCAGACAACAATCAAAGTGTTATTCTTATTTTGGGACACCATGGTTCCGAAACTGCGTGTAGACGGTGCGGGACGGAGTGATGAGACTACAGGTCACATAACCTTCGATTGTGAATGTTTTGCAAGTAAGAGGTTTTTGGCTTCCAAACTACTGGTGAACTCTTATAGGATGAGCTAGTAAGTGAATTACTAAAACTCTTAGGGGGACTAATCTATTGGACTAGAAATAAGAGGCTTTGGGGTACAATAGCTTAACGGTTGCGATGCCTCGGGCCGGTTTCCTCATAACCCCACTTTTTAATCTAATCTAATCTAACCTGACAAACTGACGGACAGATAGAGAGAAGGTGTGTTTCATAAATGTAAAGATGTGAGATATTTTAATTCGTGTCACTTGAGCTATGAGGTGCTTGAAAATGGAAGAGCGTATTTTGAGGAGGAACTTGGCGGACGGGGAATTACTGCAAGTTCTATTTCCACTGCTACAAACATCATAAGTTCATTTATATTAAACAAATATGTTGAATTAAATGTAGTAAAATGACAATAATAAACCGTTGTAAAATATATTTAAGAGATGTATGTTGTCACTGAAACTTCAAAAATATACTCTAGAATATGGATTAAAACTTGTGCCCTACTGAACCGATAAAAAAGTATCAGTTCCAATTTAAATCATACATCAACGCTGTCACTAACGAAATGTATGTTCTCACTGGATATTTTGAAAATCTGTTAAAAATTACGGCTTTTGGAGACAAATATTGAACTACTTACCACACACCATACCTACATAGAAAATAAAACTGTTTGGAAATCGGATGATTGGTTCTCGAGTTATAAGGAAACAGAGAGAGGACATACCCTGTTACTTTTTTAACGGGGAACCTAGGAAAACCAACCACAGGACACCTTTTGATTTAATAAAAATGAACTTTTTTGAGTATAGGGAAACTTTGCTTATGCCCCCCCAAAAAGGTGGGTTTTGGGGGCAGCTAAAAAAATTTAAAAGCGAAGCTCCATCGAATGTCACCTCTTTTTAAAGGTCTTGATAATAGAAGAAGTACAGCAATAACTAGAAGTCTACTTTAAAAAATGGCGGCTGATTGAAATGTTAAGATCTGTATCAACATTAACATTTAAAAACACTGTTAAAGTCCAGTCAGTAATAAATACACGGAAAACAATTAATTATAATGATACTTTAAACATACAAGTAGTTATTGGTACTTACAATACGAACATAACTGTTATAATATATGCTCAAATTGATCCCCCCTGGGCGGTTTGACAATGTGCTAACCTATTGTAAAGTTGTGAAACGGCGACTAGTAAGGATTTCCATGGAACTCTTTGGATTTTCTCTCCTATATGATTTCTCAGATCAATAATGGACTGTGCTTTGGTGTCTTTAATGTGACCCCACGCAAAGTAGTCAAGTGGTGACAAATCTGGTGACTTTGTAGGTCACTCTATAGGACCTCGTCTACTTATACAGCGATTCGGAAAAAGTCTAAACACAGTCGGACATGCCGGCTATAGTGTGGATGTATCCCATCTTGCTGGAATCAAACTTGATTAAAGTTATTACTGGCTAACTGAACAGCTCGGATAATCTGTTGTTGGAGCATTGTCAGGTACAGTGCGGCATTAGGATTTCTTTCTATAATGAAGGGCCCAACAAATTAATCTCCTGTATACCAAGTCCAAAATTGATTTTTCAGAATGTATATGGTGTTCTCTCATCTATCCCGCTCAATAGAGCGAGAATCTGATGATTGAAAAGATCCGAAACCCGTCATAAACAAGTAAGTAAACTACTAAAATTTTTATTTAATTTTTTTGCTCTTTATGAACAATTTTAGTGAAACTATTATAAGTTTTAGATTGACTCATTATACAATATATTATTTCAAATGTTCGTTACATGTTGAATATAATAATAAAAATAGTGGGAACGAATAACGTTCTGTAATTTATTTAATAAATATTTAATTTTTAACTTTTTAAAGAGGTGACCTATATATTTTTTATTTTTAATAATTTAATTGAAATTCTTTTATGCTATACGTTAATTTGTGCTGAGTTTAAATCTGACAACCTTACTTTTCTCCTTTTGTTAATAATAAACATATTAAGAATTTTTGTTTTAATGTATTTTCTTAAAACTCGATTTAATTATCAATTTATATTAGCTTAGCTCAATTTGCACACTACTTTTTTTGGTCCAAGGTCGTAATAATCAAAGCCGGTAGATGAAGGGATAGACTAGTGGAGCAAATTAGTACCCAAAATACAACCAAATATGAAATAAAATAATTGAAGACGAACGCAGAGATGAGTAACCAACAGATATTGTATTACGTAACATCCAACGCCAATGTCAGCAAACGACCGGACAATATTTTAATAGATATTTTGGTTTTTAGTGACCACTAAATTGATCAAAATATTTTCGAACTTTTTCTCGGGAATTGATTAATTAACCGAAATTTGAATTTATAGAATTAAACTTGATCACAAATTCTATCAAATTGTATGTTTATTTGTTCAAACGTGTTTCAACGACAAATTCGTCATCTTCAGTGACACAACTATAACTAGTTATAGTAAAATTTAGTTAGTTATAGTTTAGGTATTGTAGCTCGTGCATCACTGATGATGGCGACTTTGTCCATGAAACGCGTTTGAATAAATAAACGTACTATTTGTGCTAATTTGTGTTCAAGTTTTATTCTATTGATTGATAACCAAATCAGATAACCACATACGTTTACAGTTAAGAACTTGCAGTGATAATGCCTTGAGTTATTTATGCAAATTTGTTCCTAATTTGCTTGTTAGGTAATATCAAAGTGCATTGGCAATACTGATACATTAGTTGCAATAACAATACTTTGTTGAATAAAGTTTGTAAATAAAATTGTTTTAATACTATTCACATAAATTAAAAGATTTGTTGTGTACTCACTAGTCTTTGTCTTATTTAAGTTTTAAAATAGAGAGCGCATTACCAGCCATTTGGTGCAATAAATGTTAATTAATAATAGTTATACTGAAATGGAAGAAACGATAGCGGGTTAATAAAATATGTGAAATTAATTTTTATTTTCACTAAATTGAGTGTCGTAATTACTATTAAAAATTTGTATTATCCCACAAACCATAGAATAATAGTAAAATATATATTTTTTATCATGGTCTTTGAACTACTGATGTATATGATCGTGTTTTTATTATTTTATTGTTGTTTAACTAATTTCTGACAAATGGTCACAAATTATTTTTCTTTGCCCCTACTGCAACTTTTTAAGTTTACAGGATATAGGATTTTTTTTAATGCAACGTGGAATTTTTTTAAAAAATTCCTATAAAAATGGAAAGAAGTTAATTTTATTTTTAATAGATATAATTCAGGAAAGACTTAATCGATCGAAATTAAAATTTGTGGAAGGTTAGAGGTTTTAGTCGGTTAAAAAAATATTATAAACATAATTTCAAGAAAGTTGTATAATTTTCAAGCTGCCATGATAACAACATATAAAAAACGTAGTCTACTTTTACAAGTAGGATAATCATATTTTGTTTACTTTAAAAGATAATTTTTAGCAAAAATTTGTACATTTAGACAGCACTGGATATGATATATCGATTATCATTTTTTTAATGACATAAAAAAACAAACTTTTTTTCGCATTTTTAACTTTTATGGACCCATTTTTGTGATTTATTTATATTACACTCAATTTTGTACACATGACACATTAAAAAACAAATGAACTAGACGTGAGAGAACAAAGTTATATGGGCGGCAAGTCCATAAGCACCCTTCATAAATTTATAAAAATAAATAAATAAATAAAATATTTTTTTTAAATCTACATTTTATAATTATAAGACAAATTACTAAAAACATCTATACTAAATATAATTTATAATTTGTTAAATACTAAAATAACACAGTAGGGCATAAAATAAGCCGTGAGCGTTTTATATTACTGCGGTGAACCTTTATTGTATTTTCTGTTCTTGGAGTTAAAAGAAACAGCAGCAAGTTACAAAGACTTATAAATAGTGGCTTTGGAACCAACCAACGTCATCGCGAAAGGTTTAACTTTTCCTTATTTATTTGTTTATTCTGAATGTTTCTATAATTTTGAAGGCAAGCATAAAGATTAGATTCTTATCTGAAAGAGAAATATTATAATGAACTTTCTATTGCAGTAGCCAGGGAACTATAACTGCATGGATCGATAAAGTCGCAGTCCTTGTTGGATTCAGTTAATGTTTATACTTGTTTTAGGAAAATAGTTAGTCTTAGTTACCAATAAAATTAGAAATTAGAAAATGAGGAAAGTGTTCAAGTAATTTTCGTTGAATTTAAAAAATAACTACTTACGTTATTTAAAAAAGTGTTCAATTTGTTTATAAATGTATTTAAAGTAGTACAATTTGAATAGGGTATCAAACTATAAATTTCAGTAATAAAACTTCATTGAAAATATCAAAGAGAATAATTATAAATTAATTTTTATCTTTCTAGAAAAGATATTCCATGGCAAATACAAATGGAACTTAGTAACCATTAAAAGTTTTCCTATCGTTTTTACGCTTGGATCAATTTTGGTTTCTTGGTAAAAAAAAAGTGATGAATTCAAGTTGAGTGTCTCAAAATCGGTTGAGAAACGAGCACAAATACAGTTGCGCCAACAAATGTACATTTTACTAGAATTAGAACTTTGGTTTTTGCTCATTTTTACCGTAACCTTTGTTGAAAAATAAATATAACATTAAAAATCATTGTTTTTAAACATAGGGAATTCAGATTCAATAAATATCCATTAAGAAATGAGATAGTTGACATTTTCGTCACTCCTTTTTTTTTTTTTTTTTTTTTTTTTTTTATAGGGTAGGCCTAATATTAAATTCATGGAGCAATTTGGTAATTATTCACAATAAGGAAAATACGAAACAAAACTAAGACTATAACAAATCCAGTTAGGCCTATGTTAATTGTGACCATTACGATGGCTTAGTCGTCATTACCAGAGTTTTACAGCTAAACTAATACAATAACAATTCAATAAACATAAACGGATTTATTCCATTATTAGTTTTGTATGTTGGTTTTGTAGTTCGGTGAATCCTAATATTTTTTCTTTATCGGATTAGTATAGGAATATCGTACTAAAACATTTCTTTTGTTTTAATTACTTGATTGTACGTAATTTTGTTTTAGTAACATCATCAGGATTTTTTTACCACCAAATAAGTGGCCGTAATCTTTAAAAGATTTTTAATCATTTTCCCTAGCTATTGAATGTGTTTGTCAAGTTTTAATAAAATCATTTAACATAAACAAAACAAATAATTGAATTGTTTTACCACAACAAAAGACTACTAAGAACAAAATATTATTCATATAGTGTACTTAAGTGTATAATTCGGTCACACTTGTTTAATTCAGATGAGTCAAATTTGCTCCGAGATCATGAAGGGTGTATTTTAGCAAGCGAATTGGAACGGTGTGAAAATAAACCTACCAGGAAACGATTTTAACAGTTTTACAAAATAAATTTATGGAATTTTTTATATTTTGAAATCAGCAAGTATTTTATACTGAAGATTGGATAAATTAAAGCCGTAATGTAATGTAATGATTAATTTTTAGATATTGTTTTGATCATTGTATTTTATCGTACGTACCCCAGGAAACCTAGCTGGGTCTATACCTTTTTTTTACGTAGTCTTGTGGTAGATACCATCTTTGTTATCAAATCTATCTTTACAAACTCTTTTTCTTTTATGACCCTGATGCTATTAGAGTATTCCAGGGTTAGGGGTCTTTATTTTATGATCTTTTCTTCCTTTTTTTTTTATAAGCTGATGATTACCGAGTCATTTTTTGTCTTTTAAAGAACAAAAAGAATATATCTTACGTATCTTCAACTTAAAAGAATGTTTAATGAATTTGAAGATTGCATATTTTTAAAACATACATGTTAAAAAGGAGGAAAATATTACTACTACTGACCTTCTCTATAAAACAGTTTTCAATTATAAACACCAATGATAATCCCAAACTAATTTCGTTTTTTAATAGTTGACAGATATATAGTATAAACTTATTTATTTAAATACAATTATTTTATGTAAATTTATAAGATTTAGTCGAGGTAGAAGACATAGTTATTAGACATCATGAGTCATTTTCTGCAACTTTTTCCACTTCGAAAAAATTTCAAGTAGGTATTTTAACTTATAAGCTGCATATTATTGGTGAGAACTTTAAAAGTTCCCTTCGTGTGATATTTTCTGCAATATAAGAATGTTAACAACTTTATACTAATAACTTTGACTTTATTTATCTCATTGTCTTTTTATTTATTAAATTATTGAAAGTGATTTATTGTTGAGTAAGTTGGATTTATGTGTCCGTTTATTTTATGAATAGTTATTTCTACGTTTCTACGTTCTTGCAGGTTCGTTGGATTTGTATTTACTGATGAAAGATGTGGATTTTTGAACTCTTCCTCAGTCATTTTTTGTCAGTTATATGACCTCTTGAATGTATGTGCTTCTAAAGCTTGGGGGTAAGGTAACATTTATATGAATTTACAGTCAACAATTGTTACAAAGTATATTTGTTAAAAAAAAATTTCAGAATCTCAAATTTGTATAATTTGCTTAAAATGTTTTAATGGAATTTAGTTAGATCTTATGTTTTCTGCATTGTACATGTTTTCTGTTATTGTCCACTTTCTGAGTAATATAATGGAGTTTTGCCAGGTTACAGCTGATATTGGATATGAAAATGGCGTGTATATGTTTTTTAAGCCATAACTCCTAGCTATGTTAAGCTTGTACTCTCGTATGTAGAACCCTGTGTACAAGTCCCCATTAATATCGTATCTTTTTGCGTTCAGTTTATGGTAGCTTATAGTCTTACGCGCACAAAGTATGAACTTTAAAAAATAAATAATAAAATAAAAGAATCCATCTGCATTGCTGTTAATGATTTTTATTAGTTGAAATGTTGAAGAATATTTATTGTAAAATACAAACTGCTTTGATCGATAATCACCTTGAGATCGTGTTAACAAGTCTGACCGATAAAGTTGACTCATTTAACCAGTCATTCAAAGATTTTTTTATTTATACATTTAGTATATTACACTGAAGGCAACGGTTGAAAGCACGATCGAACTATGTACGTTCATGAAGGTGGTTATATGTTATCATTCGCCATGAATGTGTACAGTTAAACTAAAAAGAACAAGTTAGAACAGTTTGGGTTTAATCTTAAAACCCTATAGTAAACTATATTCTTTGATAATCATTGTGTTCAAAACAGTATCTCTGATAATTTTATCTTCTTTCGACCTTTCAAATTTATAAATAAAATAAAATAGTAAACAAAACATCGTAACTAATTTATGCTCTCTAATTTACCATGTAATAATTAAAAAAAAAAAAAAAAGACAAGGTTGTAAAAGTTTTGTAATGTAGTTGCGAATAAATGTTTGAAGAAAAATTATCAATTAATAAAATTTAAATGTTGAAAAATCAATTTTTATTATAATAAAACTTCCTGAAAAGGTAGGATTATTTTGAAAAAATCACAAAAATAGTAATAATATGCAAAACACAACTTGTTATATATAATTTTCTCAGAAAGGTACATAGAATTTATTTATATAATGAACAAATAATAGATGTAAAAGGTTTGGAGTTAGTATGTTGAGAATAAAAAAATGTGAGAAAATTTGTTTAAGATTTACATAAGTTTTGTAATGAAGTTGTGAATAAAAGTTGTTAAAAAAATTTAACAATTTATAAAATTTACATGTTGAAAAATCAATTAGAATGTGTTTATGATAGAAAAAACTTCCTGAAAAGTTAGGACTATTTTAAAAAATTTACCAAAAATATTAATATTATGTGAAATACAATTTATTATATACCATTGTTTAGAGAAATGTACGTAAAATTGAACTATGCATTTTTAAAATTTTCTACAATGATACATTTTCGAGTAAAAGTAATCAAGAAGGAGAAAAATTGTCCACACGTCCAAGAATTTTAAACTAAAAATCATCAACAAACTTGCATAACAAATCCGTATCAACACATATCAACAAAACATAATAAATAAATCACAACAAATAATAATCCAAAACAATGATTTACTGCGCACTTTGCCGTACCTAGACACTGCTTATCGCCAGATTGCTTTGTTACACTCAACTGTAAGAACAAGGGCACTATAGACAAGTTTGTTGATAACTTTCCTTGTGCTAGTAAAGTCCTAAATATTAGTTCGATAGGGGAATGGAATAACACATTTGACAGATCTGAAACTCTACTTTCCAATGCTATAAGCATAGTCAAAAAATCGAAATATTATAAAAGGTTGAAACATTACATTTACAATGATATATAACACATTCCGATACAATAATATTTACAAAAAACGTGTTTGTGTGTCGATTACAGAGACAGCACGTCGCTCATTGGTACACGTGTGTCTCACTGGGGTTTAACAGTTTTAAACAGAAGCAAAACAAGTTACGAAATGTATTCAATATCCGGTAATCATATTACACTAAAAGTAAAAGGTAGAAACAGGACCAAACACGAATTTATTCTTAAAATTTCTCTATTTACTGACTTTAGTTTCGTCACGGCAGAATCAGAACAGAGCATAAGATTCTTTATTGTGATTTTAACAGTTTTCTCCAGTGTAAGGGAATTAAGTCATACTTCATAATTTTTAATACGTATTATTTGGTATAATTTTATAGACTATTCATTAGTTTTTAATTCGGATAAGCCCTAAGGTACTTGACAACTGAGTTTAGTAAACCAATTGTGAGTATCTAATTATATAATGAACTAGAAAGGTTTTATTCATTATCGATAATGTGAAAAATGTGTGATAAGAAAATCGTTTAAAATAAAATATTCGTCCTAAAGACAAAATCTGGAATTACTTCAGTTTCAGTACGACTAGCTTAATCAAGCTGAACAAATATTGAAAAAATAAGCCTATTATTTTGTATATTTCCAACTTTAATAAGAAATGTGTTTCCACTGTTTTATATGTTTTGGTATTTTACGAAACAGGATTTTTTTAACGTCATGAAAGCATCGTAACGTTAATAAATTAAAGGACGGTTTAAAAACAACAAAAACAATAAAAAATGTGTGGTAGCCTTTTTAAAATATTTTCTGTACAGATTACATATTTGACTCTAGACACACCCTGAACGATAAAATAAGTAATTTAAACCGATTTAAAAACAGTGACACGCACACTTATGAATGTACATTGTACATGTTTTGTTTGGACGTTGTAATCGGACTTAAAGTATGCGCATAACAAGTACAAAACCTGCAAGCAAAAAATTAATATCCATTTAATTCACCCGATAAATAAAATGTTTATAATAATAAAGAGTTTAAATCTTTTTTGATTTAGCGTTAACCTGTCTAGATTTTGTTTTGAGTATATGGAGTATTAAAGAGTATTAAGTGATAAAGCAGTGTTAGGATTAAAACAGCTTATGGTAGGCAATAAGTAAACAGAGGATTAAATTTGAATAAAATCTGCAAATAAAAAGTAATCAGATTAACCAACACAGTGGAATCTGGTCAAGTAGAATCTACGTCGATATTGATTTAACTTAAAGAGGTTTTCTAATTACCCAGTTTGATATTTATCCAAGGTTAACAACCACTGGGGGGGGGGGGGGTTCATCAGACAATGAATAAAGAATAATTTATTTTTGTTTCCAACTGTACTCTTTGTAATACTTTTTTCTACTTCTTCTTTTTATCAAGTATTTTTGTTTATTCACAATTGGTGCATAGTTAAAGAATTAGTGTAGTGTTTTTAATATCTTATAACTTACGTTTTTATAAAATGTCCCTGTATTTGACATTACTCAGGACGTGAATCTTCAGTATCTTCATTGGTTATAAGTATTCATAGTTTTAAAACATAGTCATTTTAATGACTTTTAAGTCAACAAATCACCAATTTTGTTATTGAGTATCTCAGTAACTTCTTTTTCTATTCTATTTCTAAATTCTTAAATTTCTTCATGTTAAAATTGAATGCACTCCAACTTCAAAGCCGGGATTTTTAAACCGGTTTGGTATGGTACTTTTGAATACCAACTCTTGCATAGAATACTTGATAGATTTTCTTGTAAATTTCATACCCAGTACTTTAAATATACTTATTTCAGGATTTCTACTCTCTTTTAAATATCAAAGCATATTGGTAATAATATTCTTATTAGTAGCAGGTAGGTTAATATTGGACAACCTCCTTATTACTGTGGGTTTTAAAATTATGATTAATGCTTTGGGTCCGAAGGCTCTACCAACTTGTATCATTTATTGTCAAATGACAAACTTAAATAAATGAAATTTTTATAGAAATTTTCTTCATCCAGTGTGTAAATGTTAGCCTTATGTTGTTCTTGTACTATACTGATATAGATATTTTATTCCTTTGCAACATTAAAGGTGTTTTGATTTACCAACGAGAAGAATAAGTTTATCTATACCATAAGTTACCATACAAGTACTGTAATACATCCTTGATACATATATTATCTCCATGATTTTCGTTACTTCTAAATTTAAAAAAATTGACTGGAAGACATGTATAAAATACAGGTTTCTTATCTGCATTGTAAATGTTATGTAGATAATAGCGATATTAGAGTAGGAAGATTTTGAAGTCATTGTTTGTATAAATTAACATAAATTGCACTGCTTTCTTAGTATTAAGAAAAAATTAAATCACTCCATTTCCATTTTTTACAACTGTGTGAAAATTTGTATTCTTTAACACTCAGCTGAAATATTGAGATATTTTCTTAATACTGGACTTTCTTATCGAAAGATGTTTAAGCACTGTTTAATAAACAACATAAGAACATACATGTTCAGGAAAATGTAATCCATAAATTCTTAATTTGTCCTTCAACGTATTCTAACTGAATTTATTGCTGTTATTCAAAATTATGCTAAAGTTAATTTAGTTTTATTGAACTCCTTACAAATTCTTCACGTGAATTTTCATTGTCATATACATTCACCAACTTACAAAACATTTAGATTCTGCTACGACATTTTTACTTGTCACAAAAGGGCAAACGTGGAAGGCAAAAGGGGTGTGGTGAGAAACCTGTTAGAACATGAACTGTTGATTCCACTTAAGAGAGGTTTTAAAAGTGATAAATCTCACTTATTGAGGTAAATACTAGGGACAATGAAAAATTATTCTATTTACACGGGTCTGGTAGTTTCACTTATGCTGATAATCAATTATTTTATGAAAAAATTAATAATATAATCTTACATTGAGTTGAGTTTGTATTTGTAAACTTTTTCCGAGATAAATTTTGGTAATTTTTGGTTGTAAGTCAAACTAACCGAGGCTGGAAAGCGAGATTAGCAAAAGCAACTAACAAATTACACAGGTAAGTGGTCAGTAAAACAAGGTGAACGTACTTTTTAGAAATACATTTATAATTATTGGCTCTCAAGACTTAAGGGAACACGATTGACTGATTTACTGATCACGTAAGACGTAGAAAATATTTCTAGCAAAAGATGATTGGTTGGTTATATGAAAGCATATAAAGTTTCTGGGTCGTGAATATGATTGCAGATCTATAAATACAACTCCTTCGAATCGCGTGATGAGTACAAGTGCTAGCTTCCGGTTTAGATTGAGCGAATTTATATTGATTCTATGAGAGAGTGGGAAAAAATATCTAGGTAGACGTGAAATAAAAAATGGTAATATATCTTATGTATAAATGGTAACCTTGAATAAATAAAAGCACAAAACGTTTTTGTGGTTTAACAAAGAGTTTAATTTTACTCTAAAAACAGTTTTTAACTCAAAGTGAATAATAATTGTTACTTATTAGATTATTTACTCATGAATGGTTTAGATAAAGTAATTTACAATGAAGTTGTCCAACAAATAAGATATCTAATGTTACTTATAGCTTCGAGAACAGTAAAAATAATAATTAAACGATATGCTGACGTAAGTGAAAGTAAGTTTAATTTCATGTTTCTTGTGTATTTGCTTATTTTACCATTTTTGATATTAGTATATTAGGTGGCTCACCGAAAACGGTACTCATTTTACTCATATTTTATTTTTGAGAGGGACAATTTTATATCTTATTTTAAATCTTAAAAAAATGGACAGTTTTTATTTTAAATCCCTTATGGTGGTAAACACCACTCAAATTTTAATGGTAATGCTTCATCAATTTAAAGTCAATTAAAGTCTTTTGTCAGTTGTGTCTAACTTTTTTAATTTAGACATTTATTAAGAGAGAAAATCCATTTTAAATGTAATACATTTATTACATTAGTTACTTACAAGTGAGTTTATTAAATGTTTAAAATGACGACTTCCTGCTAACATGCAATATTGAAATGTTCATGAGAAGTTTGGTTGGCTCAGCAAAACGATACACATCTGGGGATCGAGCAAACATAGAATCTCTTCTACAATCCATTTATTTTTATTCCTGCAGTACACATAATTGTTAATAATAGTCTACGTTGTATTTCTTGAGCCATCCCTCCTAAACCCAATAATAAAACTCCCCACAATTTGGAAGTTTTTGATAAAGATGATGTCTAAGGTAATCCTGGATATTATTAATCGATGTCGTCTTCCAACAACTACAACGTCTTACCTGTTAAGAAACTGAGACCACCGAGAATGTTACTAAACATTTAATTTCCAGATGTTGGATATGAATATCGTAAAGAACATTATCCGAAAATTAAATGTTAAAATGAAAATTTGGAGTATTAATCGCTTGTTAACTTATTATTTCAAAAATTCCAGACTACGATCAAAATATTTTTTATTATGTTCTTGTACTTGGAGTATTTGGTATTTATGGAATTTGTGATGTTTGGAATATCTTTAAATACTAAATACTAAATACTATATCAGTACTTTTAAGTGGGATCGAAAACCAACACTTTTACTACTTCATTTTTTATTGGGCTTTATGAATTTTGTTTTTTATTAGTTAAAGACTGTTATATATTCCCACTAACTCCAAAACTGTATTTCGAATAACATGCTTAACTTCATGTTGGTGATTAACTTGGTTGTTCTGAAAACACATGGATTGTTTCTATAAAAATCCACTATCATTATAAAATAGGGTAAATCGTAATTCTGAAAAATTTAACAAGCAACGAATACCATGAGTTTTAATTCTAGCTACAGTAAAAACATTATAAAGTTGACTGGTGTAGAAAGGAAGTGAAATTATCTTATCCTTTTCTAGCGATAATATTATCTTAACATGTCAAAGTTTGCACGAGGAATTATTATTGTTTAATGACATAAAATCACACCACAAAATCCAAACCGCGTTCTTAACAAATAACTTGAAAGCAAATTAATCTTTTAACTTTTTGAAAGCAAATTAATCTTTATCTTTTTGAAGGCAATTTCTTTAAAATTATAAAAAGTGAGATACTTTGTTTTTGAAAAGAAATGGTTGTTAAATATGAGAAAACACGAGTGTTTCGTTTTTGATGAATTGCAAGGTAATGCAGATCACCAAGCTGCACGCAACTAGTGCCATTTTGAAATATTCATATCATAAATTTATCACCTTAGATTAAGTGAAATTTTTTAATGAAATTGAACCAAAATTTCTGTTACTGGAGATATTATTGCTGTTTTTTACTTAATTTTAAGGCAATTTGATTAAAAATTGTTTCTTCGTTTTTTTTTTATCATGCAAATAACTTTTAGGTGTCATTTAATGTACTTTTTTATTTTAATCTGCACAAAATTAGCAATTTAGAAAAAAAAATGGAAAACTAAAAACAATTATGTTTACGGTTTAAGTTTAAGAATGGTTTGAGTCTTATTTTTTGCCACATTGCACGGTACAATAAAGTTTAAGATTTCATTTGATCTCAGATTTTCATTAGTGATGTTCAATGACAACTAGCAGCTAGTTTATCGAATTAGTTGTACTAGGAAATCAACCTGCGTTTTCTATTAAAATTTATCTTGTTTTTAATTATTTTAAACTCTTTGTTTTTATAGGAATACGTAAAGTTTATTGAAGAACATTCTTTGAAAAACATCATGTACAAAATAATAGTGTTACATCTAAACAGATGGCTCAGATTTTACATTTTGCAGAAAGTTTGAAGTTGACTGAAGTGTAAATATAAAACTTTTTTTTTTTACTTTTTCATTCGTAGAGATTGTATGTAATATCCATGAATCAAAATTTGATGAAATCTCCTATCGTAAGAAAAAACATAAACTGAATTTGCATAAAATATGCTCTAACGATTTTGATAAAGTTTTACTGTAATAGAATTCCTCAGGCTCCAAACAGAACGTTGTTATCTCTCCGGTTTGGGAGTTGCTGTCATTCAACAACAAATCGTTTATGGAACTGTTATAAAATGCCTACTTGCGACCGATAAAATAAGATGATTAGTAAAAAAACAAAAAAAACAACCAAAACTGGGGAATAATAAAATAAACCTTTATCCAATGTCATTAAAAACTCGATTTTACTTTAGGTTCACCACAGCCAAAGCTAGCGATTCTAAGTTCAATTAAAAAATGCAGCAGCAAACTGCCCCACCATGAACTAATCAAATTTCATTTATAATTTAACTACTGCAAAGGCATAGTGGTGTTACAAACGTAACGAATGAAAATACTTGTTTAAAAAAAAAAATTCTGATCTTATGGATGAATTAGTGCACAATTTAATTTGTCAAACTTTTAACTAAAAAAAAAACTGAAAGTTCAAAAATTAGCAGCCAAACCTATATTGTACGTTTAAAAATAAAGGGGAAAACGTCCTGTAAATATTTGTTGGAAAAACTTCGTTTTCCAACTGTGGATCAAGACTCTGCAATCAATAAGAACCTACTTATCCAAGTCACAACAGTTGGTCTTGTTTATTTGGTAAACTATTCAAAGCACTGCACAAACCCTGTCACATGCGAAATAGCAAGTTAACGCTAGTATTCGTCAATTTTGTCAGAAACATTCTTTAAAACCTAAAAATAATAAACCATTTGTCCAGAAAATAAAATAAAAATCGGAGAAGCAATTTTGCTCAAATTTTGGTGAAACGTGAATTATGCTCCAACCTTAAGTTACAAGTTGCCATACAATAATTACCGTTCAAGTAGTGTTGAATGAGGTTATTCATAATTTATTCCTGGTATTTTTACAATTTATTGACGGCGTCCATAATTTATTTTTAACAGACAGACAAAGACATTTAAAAATTAACGTAGTAATAATCCCATTAAAAACACAACAAATACTATTTTGTGTCCTATTCAAAACTTTTCTCTATACTACGTATATGTGACAAAGTCTAAGATAAGCGAAAAGTTCAATTTTGGGACAAATATAATCCAACCAAAAGCGGGAATAGACTTACCGTAAACATCTTTCAAGGGTTCTTATTTTAGATCTGAAGCATAGATCATTCTGAAAATGGTTGAACTATTTTTATTAGGAGCTCAAAACGCCAAAAACCACCGACAACGCCATACATAATTATCATAATATTTGTCTTAATTAGGCAGTAAAAGACATGTAAAAGTTTGTTTTCTCAGTATCACATTTATCTGATGTAAAAAAACTCAAGACCAATATTAATTATTTCTATTTTGTAATCTTACAAACTTAATCCAAAATGGTGGTAAACAGTTATGACCCCAAAGTGTCTTCACAGACTAAAGTATAATTTTAAATAATTAACATGAGACATTTCCATCAAATTTGACGCAAAAAGAACATTAGTTTTGGAGCTTTATAGTTAATTTGATTTTTCTTAACAAAAAATCAAGATTATTTTTAGAGGAAATTGTGTTCACACCAATATTGAACAGTTTAAGAGCAGATTTCCCCATTCATGTTTGGAACTTATTAAAACATTATTTTTACCTTTTATTCATCTTTTAAAACATCACGTAAAATAAATTTAATTTTAAACATACTAAAACAATCTTTTTAATCACAAATGTTATTTTTTTAGAGTCACTCTTGTCTAAACAAGTAACTAAATTTATCAATCTTTGAATATTCATACTACAATGATATTTTGAAAACTCATTTCCTAATATGGCATGCTCAGGGATACAAAATGAAGGGATGTTTAAATATGTAATGAAACATATCTTTATTTTTTATAGATAAGGTTTATTTTGTTTCAAAACATTTTTTGACGTTGTTCTATGCCTTACTTCCATAAACAATTAATTGTCATTGAATATGTTGATCGAAAAGAAGGTAAAGAAATGTATCTTTAGAGAACTTTATATAATCTAAACAGTATCAGTCACAAAGTCGTGGAAAGTTCTTTAAGGAACAAGCATAAGTTAAATGATGGAAAACGCCCTGAAAACTTGATTACGGCTTTTAGTCTCGAGAGAAGGTGTAAAATAAACTATTTAAAGATTTTATATTTAACAGGGATTGAAGTCAAGAATCTTGCAATGGTCTAATCTATTTAAGGTTGACATTTCAAAGCTTTGTTGGAAAGTATTGGAAAAGGTTTTTGTAGATTTTGGTGATGTTATGTAGAAGTTTGTGTATCTTACAGTTTGTCAATAACCTCGTAAACAATGAGAAAAATGATTTGCAATATATTTTTTAGAAATTACAAGAAAAATAGGTGGAAACTTGAAATATATATATATATATATATATAAAATAAAACTCAGAGCATATTTATTTAATATGAATTTAGATGGTGGAAAATTCAAGGATATTATGAGTATAAATACTTGGAGCTATATTCAATTGGAATAGCACTGATAATAGCGAGATTATGAATAAGATATAATATGGAAGAACTGTTGTTTACCTAATAAAATTATGTGGTTCTTACTTCCTGGATTGTTAAATTATTAATATTTGTTTTTTTAATTATTAATCACTTATTTTCAGATACGTCTGACTGCAGTTTCGACATAGTTTTGTACATGAAATGTTATGTGGTTTTGTTTAAGTGTAGTGTGATTTAATTGTCTAATGGAAAAAAAATTTTGTCTTCAACAATGACAGTATGATGTCGAAACTACAGTCAGACATATATGAAAATAAGCGATTGTTTGAAGGTTATTATATAATACAAATATTAATAATTTATACAATATGATTATGAAACATGAGAATAAAACTTATTGAATCAAGGAACAAAGAAAAGGGGGATTAGATGGGGTGGAAATGGGCATTTTATTTGGCGATATCAAAAATGCATAAATTAATTTCATATAAGATAACTATTATTTTCTATTTTAGAGCTGTTAAATAAATAAAATCAGGCTGTTAGAGCAAAGAAAGTTGTCACTTTCTCATTGTTTTTATATCTTTTTTCCCATAGCGCCATTTCCCAATGTCTTTATTTAGCCCGATTTTAATTTCTCACACAACGTGAGTATAATATATATATATATATATATATATATATATATATATATATATATATTCGACGCTGGAAGTTCCCTTAACGCATAACATAACATTTGATATATATATATATATAGGCCTATATATATATATATATATATATATATATATATATAAAGAAGTATTGTAAATGTTTCAATGATTATTGTAAATGTAAATTAAATTAATTGTTTTTTTTCGGAAGAAACAAGTGTGTCAGATATTGAATAGTTTAACAAAGTATTAAATATTAGATGTTTAATAAAGTATTTGTTTAATAGCTGATTTTGTTCATGGTAACATATATACGGAAATACTTTAGTACAACGTGTTACAATTTTTATTAAAGGAAATGACGACAAATCTGAGAATAGTTTAATGAATAGTTTCAAAGAATTCCTTGAAGAAAAATTATGCCATTCAAAATACATTTAATTTTCATATTTTCAAACTGTAAAGTTCACAGTTATATTTCGTTATTAATAATAATCTGATAATACATTTAAGATAACTAGAAATTATTCAAGATAATATGTACAGAATCTCTTAACATTGAATGTCAAATATATCGAACTGAATTTGAAAGCATTAAGTCGTTTTCGAAACAGCGAGATCTCATTAAAGTATCCTAAGAATTTTGTTAAGAGTTAATCTATGGTAATAAGAAATAAATCAACATTTTTTGAATCCCCGTCATTCATAGTTGTTTTATTAAAGCCTAAAATGGTTATAAATAATAGTTTTTTCACGCAAGAAGCTAATTAAAAATTAACAATTAAGCAAATCACTTAATTTATCGCTATTTTACATGACACGCGATGTTAAATTCATTTTACCTTTTGCTGTGAAACTCATCTGTTGATTTGATCTTTATATTAAAAAAGTTTAGTTGATTCAAGTTTTATAGAGTGATTGCTGTTTGTATACGAGAAGTTGTAAATAGACATTATTTGTTATTAATAATTTATTTATTATAAGATCTAGTACTAGTTAAATATTGTGAATTTTATTTAACGAATATAGCGGTTTTACCTTCATAAAGGTTGTTTAAATCATTTTCTGTTTATGTTATATTTTCCCTTTATAATGGCTGTTATTAGTAACTTTTTAAACGACTTTTATTTATACAAAAAGTGTGTTTCCAAAACATTTTCTTAAAGCTGAAAGGAATAAAATATTAAATTATTCAAAGACTTTTAGTTTAAGAATACTAATAAACTGTTTTAAACGTTTAATAATTTATTATGTATATTATATAATTAGTTTAGAATATATATATATATATATATATATATATATATATATACATGTTCTATACATGTTCTACATTTTAGTTACATCGTATTAACGAATTAAAAAGTTGACGTTCATATATGATAGAATGTTAAATCGTTAAATTTGCTTTATTAAAAAATAAATGTGAACTATTTACCAGAAGTAAAATAATAATATACAACAACGAATAGAAAAGTTAGTCTTTTCGTACGGAATAACAAAAGATATAACAGCATAATCATCTAAAAAATAAGACATACGGATACGAAGCCTATGTTAAACAGACATGCTTCATAGACATTTCTTTTATTAATTACCGTACAGTTTAGGTTTTCTAAGATTTAAAAATGGTTTAAAAGTATTCTAAAACTGTATTACTTAACACTGTATATTTGCTCACTTCAGAAAGGAAATTATTAAGTTCGAATTCACTTATTACAGATATAATTATTAACTATAATATACAGAAGCGTATAATTTTCAAACCGATCTGAAATCAAATATTAATTATGAAACAAAAATATTTTTTAATAATAATTAAAATTAACTATTTTTAGTCTCTTTTAAAAAACATTAAATATTTAATTAGATAAATATAAACACAATATTAGACTCATCTCATGAATTTCGTACCCAAGATGTGATTGTGTTATATCTAACTTTGGATAAATAGACAAGAATGTGATTTAAAAAGATGATGTGTTGTTAACGATAAATAACTATAATTGAACGCATGATAATATGATTAACATATAAATACAGGAATAAATATGGTTTGTTAACACTCCATTAAATTTATCACGATATGTTTAATATTGTAAAATTAAATAAATAAAGTGGGTTGAAATTTGAAGTCATGTTTAATTTTTTTATTTAAGAAGAAGTTACCTCCATTATAATAATTATTTGAAATAACTCTTTATAAAATATAGGCGTATATATCAGTTTTATAACGAATTATTTTAAGGAAACAATATTTAAACATTTAATATTTATAATTAAATTTAGTATTATGTCAATAAACAACAAAAATCCCAACATAAATTGTTGTACACTTATTTGTAGTTACTTTAAAGAATTTTAAGCGCCTTAATTTCATAAGGAATGATTTCAGCTTACTTATTTAAAACCAATATTTTAAATGCTAACAAAAAGCAGTATTTAGAGATTTTTGTTTTTATTTTCAAATGATTTCCTAGTGTCTTATAGTTTTATAGTTATTAAGTTATTTTAATTTTATAATAAATAAAAAATTATTTCTCTGTAAATTATAATGTGGGTTTGAGTATGAAATGGAAAAAATTAATATATTTATTATAATAATAATGTTATATGTATTAATAATATAAAATAAGTTAAAAGTATTAGACAGAGTATATTTTTATAAGAGATGTTATTAATATGTTAAGAACAAAATATTCCGAATAATTTAGTTAACTAAATACTATAAAGTATATTTAATGCATTAAAATTGTTCCTAAATGTTTTATGAAAAAAGAGGGGAGATTTATACAATTACCCTGCATAAGTTGCGGTAGACGATTGCAACTTTATTTTTCAACGAAAGTGACTTCATTATTCATGATTATATGAATAATAAGTTTTACATTTTAATATTTACAACTTTTGATAAAGAAAGTTTTCTCATTTAAAATTAAAATTAATTATAAAGTGATTCAGTAGTTTCATTTTATTAGTCCATATTATTCACTCTTTTAGCAGTGTTGATTTCATGTACATAAAAAAAATAACACAACAAAAAGAGTACAACAACAATTTTGCAAAATAAAAAATTAAGCGTTTGCAACCTAACTATTTAAATTTATTATCACAATATACAAATCTCATATAAACATTATTGTGTATTCTGAAACTCACCTTTCTTAGGTTCGGTATTAGTCGGTGTACTTTTACCAAACGCCGTTAACCTTTTTGTCCGAGTGGGATCTGCTGCAGCTTGCAAAAAAAGAAATCCTGTAATAAGCACAACTAAACACCAGAGACCAGCCATCATGATCGTGGTGCTACAAAGGTCTGCGTGCTAAGAAAATCACTGCATGGAGGTAATCTTACACTAAATTATGTAAGTCGACCAACGCATGCGCTAGTTGGCCTGAGCAAATAGTTCTATCATAATTTGCATTTATAACAAGTCCCCATGAAGGATATTCGCGATCAAGGATTCGTTAAAATTACAATAATGGAAGACGAGAGGAAAAGATCACTTGTTGCATGACGGGCGCGATGCCAGAAGACATGTGTGAACCTACAACGTTTGTTGAACATGTGGAACACATACATTCACTCAATAACAAAACACACATACATGAATCAGGTAATATAAAGCAAATTTAATTATTGCTGTTTAGTCAGTTAGTAAAATCTTGAGTGATATTGTTACCAGAAAATTTGAGAAATAAAGGGCGATTCAATAATTACTTTGAAACTGTGAAAAACTATAGATTTCTTTTCAGAATTAGTTATGTTCACATTTTGTACTGAAACTTTTTGTACGTAGTACCAATATTTTCCCCATGAGTTGGCTACTATAGTAAAAAGTGGCGCCGATAGGTGAAATTTTGTGGCAAAAATTCGATTTTATTATGTTTTCTAAATCACCATTGGTGCCCACATTAAACAAAAGTGATTACATGATTTTTAATGATATGTCAACCAATATAATTTGACATTATTAGTCCATTAGCCTGTGTCCTACAACTTTTTCTGGGACCTGCAAAACCAGTTTTGAGCAAGAAGATTTAATCTAGAACAATTAATTATTGTAATCATAATCTGTAGTGGGAAAACTTTATTTGAGCATATCTATTCTTATTAATTATGTAGGTAGAAATTTTAGGTGACAATAATATTTTTGGTGTCATTCACAGTCACAAATCAAACATAATTATCAAGATAGTGTCAAAACTGTCAAAAATATTCTGAGAATAATCCCGATAGTTAAGGGAGCACTAGGGAGTTTTTCAACCACTATATTTGAACCATTATGCTTATATATAGTGAGTTTTTAATCACTTTCTGTCTACTTGAGTACTAAAGTGAGTGACTTAGAGCATAAGCAGTTGTTCAACAATGTAAAAAAAACGTCATGAAGCCTTATCTCCGGCCCCATTCTCGTCTACTAAAATTGAAGGATCAATAAATAAAACAAACAAAAGTAAGTTGATGCACACATTAACCATAATCACACGCCAACCTTACATAGATGTGCTGCGTATGATACATTGTTTGCTTACACACGTTAAAATTCGCAAGATCTTACGGGAAGATCTACACGTAAATCACCGGAATACAGTAACATACTAGTGAAGAAAACGGTGGTGCATCTGGTGTTTGACACTTACAGCACCAGAAAAATAGAAAAGTTGTTGCTTGATCAGTGAACCAACTGTACCAACTAGTGAATATAAATTAACAAGTGCAGATAGAATTTTTTTTAAAAAAAAAGACAAATGATATGTTTCGGAAGGAGTGAAA
Organism: Aphrophora alni; assembly: GCA_963513935.1. Classification (NCBI taxonomy): domain Eukaryota; kingdom Metazoa; phylum Arthropoda; class Insecta; order Hemiptera; family Aphrophoridae; genus Aphrophora; species Aphrophora alni. Next base: position 70,197,258 of record OY740768.1, on the reverse strand, counting down.
ACACCAAAACACCACTTACGTCTCTAACATCTAAGCAAAATTATATAATTACGCCAGCAAGTATGATAGCGATGAGAAACAAAGTGACTGATTTTGCTGATCGTTACCTAAAGGCAGTCCCAAGTATAATATGAGATATCGGGTATACATCACATAGATGAAGAATATCTTGGTTAGAGCAAATGATTCTGTTGTTTATCATCAACCAAATTCACAAAAACTCAAGTATGGTGTGATTGTTGCATGTTTTCCAACAATGACAAAAGAATGGTAAATGTAACTTGTACCACTGAGGAGCCTATACGATACCTTATCGGGCTACTATGCTTTCCCTGGGTCTGATGTTACATTTGCATTTTTAAGACAAGCAAATGTTAAATTCTTTAATGTTATAAACAAGATACGTCAGTCAGTAGGTGAGTGATTAACATAACAGAAGAAACGATAGTTAGAGTTGAAGAAATTTGTCTGCGTCATGCACTCAATATACTTCTCCTAGTTGAGAAATTCTCTTTTTTAAACATTATTGACAGTGGTTATCCCACGATATGATTAGATATGGAACAAAACCAAATAAGGCTTGAGGTTAAAATATTGGGAGGTTAGAAAGTAATTATAGTAGTCCTACGACATTTAAATACACTTGAATTAAAAATTCAAAACTTTGAATTGTATGTTCTATGAAATTATTAATTTTTAGTTAAAATCGTTTTAAAGAAAGTGGGAATATTTGAATTATTCTTCCGTTTTTGATTGTACTCAATGTAATTATGTATTTTGGACCCTGAGTTCAAATTTTACATCGTTTGGTAGGTATCGATTTTTTTGGATCGCAGTAAGTAAAAAATCATCCATGTCAGACCAAAAATTAAAATTATGTTTAAAAAAGTTTTTTTATTGATCGATTAGCATGAATTATTTCGTTTCTTAAGATAAAGAACTGGATTTCATAATTGAATGATTCGCAAATAAAATACAAAAATAGAGTTTAATAAAAACATTTAAACCCTCATAAATCATGTAATATCTATTTTAACTATATCCTAATATATTCCATATTGGTACACCATCTTTTTATTATATACCTTTATTTTCTGCCTATAGTTTTTGGATTTCTAAAATCGCTGTGATCCTCTTGTTTTAAGATCTTGTGGGATAAATAACCCACCTGATTAAAGGCGCAAGCGTCACTGAGTTTCACCTTATAAAATAGTTGTACTATTATTGAGGGTTTATGAAAATTTCTAAAATATCTTTGTATTGCACAAATAAACTTCAAAAAAGAAAATAGTAGCAACAACGTATAAATATTTGGTCTTTGATAAATTTGAAACAAAAAGATGCCTTATTTATTTAGTTTCAAAATTATACTGGCTTTCAATTATTTTTTAATTTAAAAATTTCCCGCCAGAACCAAAACCAAGAATTATTATAAAAACATGTAACAATGAAGATGTCCTAATCTGTTGATAAATAGAATTAATGAAACTACGATTTTTGAGTCATTATTAAATTCCCAACGACACGTTTACAGACATTTTATGTACACCAACTACTTCAAAATGTTATATCAAGCACATAAAAAAAGCCATTAACAGGACTTTTTCAGACTTTTAACTGAGTCTGGGATACAATAGTTTGTTAAAGAAGAATCATGAAAGAACAAATATTTTAAAAAGACTTTTTGAAATTTGTAAATCTTATTGTATAAACATTATTAAATTATTTAAATGTTTTCAATCTGTTAATTAAAGGTATCAAATAACTTTAGAACGATTTTACTTCATACAATAGTAGTTTTGATATTGATAAAGAAACATTAATGATAACGCAAAAATGACGTTTATGTGCAACACTTACCGTATAAAAAAAGAACAGATTTTCAATGTAGATTTTGTAGTAAGTAAAATATACGAGGATACATTATGTTTTTATAATTTAATTATAATAACTGTCTTTTTCATCATAACAATTTGTTTCCAAACACAAATTGCATAGGGTTTGGGTAGAAGGTCGTCAGGACTGGACTGAGTTCGTTGGTAAGAGATCCGGGTTGAAGATAGCCAGGTGTTAAGTTCGTTGGTCTAAGAAATACGGGTTGTAGGTTGTTAAGGGTAGATTGTGTTCGTTAGTCTAAAAGATTTGATAGAAGGTTGTCAGGAGTTAACTGAGGTCGTTGGTCAAACAGATTCGGGTAGGAGGACGAGAAAATCTACCATGTTCGTTGGTCTAAGACATTCGATTAGGAGATCGAAAGGAGTCAAATTAGTGTGTTGGTTTAACAGAACCAAGTAAAGGGTCGACATAAGTCACCTAAGTTCTTTAGCATTAATTATTTGGATAGAAGGTCGTCACTTGTAAGTTGAGTTCGTTAGTGTTAGAAATTCGAGTAAACATTTGTCAGGAACAGACTGAGTCCGTTTGTCTAAGAAGTTAGAGTAGAAGGTTTTCAGAATTCGACCAAGATTGATGGTCTAAAATATTTCTTGAGATTGTCAGCAAAAGTGGATTGAGGTTTTAGTTTAAGAAATTTAAGTATATGGTTGGAAGAAGTCGAATAATTTCGTTGGTCTATGGTCTTCTGGCAGAGGACCGGGAGAATTCGATCTAATTTGTTGATCTAAGAGATTGGGGTAGATGACCGGAAGATCGGCAGAAGTCGATATAGTTCTTTGGTTTAAGATATGCAGAGAATCTCCTATGTGAATAAGCCTGAAATGGTGAATGTCACCGCCAGTTTCGATCAGATGCTAGAAGGTGACCAGCAAAGGCTACATGGATTATGGCGGCAGCCAATCACGAGTTGCTAAGGAGGAGGTTGGTCACTTGGCCTCGGTATATGCTAAATATGAAAAGATGGAGGATGAGGTGGTAAACCCTTTTCGTGGTATGAGTATTGAAGATAGTAAGGCCTTCGTAACCTCTCTAAGAAACTTAAGAGAACACTCTCAGAAGGGTAGTTCATAGCTCATAAATGTGCATTTCACATAATTCACAATTCATAATTCGTAGTTCACTGGAGGATATGATGATAGAGGGAAACAAGAAGTAAAGAATGAAGGAGGAGCGAGGGTTCTCAACTGAAATAGAAAATAATCTGGTCAGCTTCTGAAAATACTTAAAAAGGTATCAGTAAATATCAAGGTAACCAAAAGAGAGATTAAGGAGAAGGCTTCTCATCTGAAGAACTTCGCAATGAGACTAACCTCTATGAGAAAGCTAGAACAAGGTGCCAAGGACAGAGCATAGAGTGCCGGAAGATGTATCCACTGTAATACTAAATAGGCTACTTCAGATTGAAGTGTTTCCTGCTTTTGAAAAGAAAGATTGAGAAACCAAAAAAGGAAGCTGATACTGAGACTGCGTATAGACCGCTATGTATCCTGAACGAAATGGGGAAGTTTATGAAAGGTTACTGATAGCAGGAATCAGAGAATCTTTTACCTAGGCATTTTGAATTAAGGAAGAATAATTCCATTAACGATATAAACCTTTTCGTCCTTTAATGAATAAATGTTTGTTTTTATAAAGAAACCATTTTTTTGATACAACTAAAAAGCCCAAAATAAAATTTAAGAAGAATATTGCACTCTTAAGGGTTTCAGAATGTTTTGATTAGCAGATATGTATGTATAGATCTTTACGCAATTTTTTTTTATAATTCAACAGAACTGTTAAATATTTGACACAATACACACATTGTAAGACACTAGTGACTTAAATTATTTTTAAGAATCTCGTGGAGAAAAAAATAATAAAAGGCGTCATTTGTTCATAACAACAAAATTTTAGTATAACAGAATTTCCTGTATTTATTTTTAACTGATTAACAAGTTTAATAATTTTACGGTCAGGAAACTCTTGTTTTTATTTGTGTATCCGTCTGTCTATCAGTACAAAAAACTTTTGTATCAAACCACATGATCTAAAGTTTAAAATATTTGGTATGTAGATGTAAAGTGTGGAAAATATCTTTTGATTTGCGTCTACAGTCTCACTAATAATTTAATATTGTAAACACTAAACAGCAACTAAAGATATGATTGAAAATGAATTATTGTATTACAGGTTTAGTGAATAATGATTACCTCATTCAATAATAGCAAATAACTATAGTGTTAATTTTCTTAAGAAATAATGGAAGCTGTTGAAATATTGATTAATTAGAGAAGAGAATAGCCCAAAAGTTGCACCTTAGTGATACGTCAATGTTTTCCCCAACTTTGGAACTGTGTTTGTGAAGAACTATTGCAGTAGAGAAAAAAATATTACCAGTTCCAAAATCTATTTCCAGAGAAATCCTTCAGAAGAGGATATGTTTCAAAGTATCCAAAGGATATGTTTCCAAAGTATCAGGGAGTAATTTAAGAATCTACACCTAAACAATTCAACGTTATTCCAAAATCGATTAAGAATTGTAAATGGGTTGTTTTTTGGATTCTTCGTAATAACAAAATAAAAATGACCATGTTCATGCGTTATCGATCTCTAAAGGAAAATGGGCATTCTTTTATTGATATGTCATATCGACTTACCGATATGTAAACTTGTGTTAAATATATTATTAGAGTTTTTACATTCTTCTGTAGATAATGTAAGAGAGGGTTTTTTTCTTTTGTAACAGGGGTTTCCATTCTTTTTTGCAAAATGTAACAGATTTTTTTTTTTATTCTGTAGATTCATATCCAAAAATTAAAAACTATAGTGACCATTTCATCAAAACATTTTATTCACATTGTAAATGTAATTGAAATATTTTGAAAAACTTTGATTTGTTTTTAGTTTAAGTGTGTAATAAGCGGTTGGTACTCTGAACCAAAATATATTACTTCTTCCCAAGATATTTCTAAAAATTAAATTTAAACCAAATTTAATAAAATTGAGGAAATTTTAATTACACACCACTGAGGCGAGTAGGAGGGTACATGTCAGTTTACAGAGCCAGTGGAATTGATGGAGGGTTTGTTAATTTACGATAAAATATAAAATCGCATTTTATTTTGAAGATTTTTACATTTGTGATCATCTTTCTATGTACACCGCGATCTAGATTTACTTACAAACAACCATCTGTTACAACAAACATAGGAGCTTGAATGTAACCAGTAATATAGTAAGTATAATCTTTAATTGAAATTATTATTTTTTTAAACAGATAGAAAGAATTGTTTACATAGCAGCAGATAGGTCAGACTCATTATTGACAAGTTGAAACACTGTAAACACAATAAATTAAACCAAAAATTATATGACGTGAAACTTCAAAGGTTTATTATGCCTGCCGTGTCGACTTTAACTCAATATTTTAAGTAAATAATCGAAACTATTAAAGCAAAGTGATCCATTAAAATGTTAAAATTTAAATTTTAAATTCAAACACATTTTGTAGCAAAAACGCAACGTCATACATACACTTTAACATTTGTAAAGTTAAAAAAGTTTACAATTTAAATTCAAAATCTATATAGTTATAAACTTATAAATTTTATAGATATTAAAAACATTATTAATGAAGACTTTCAAATGATGACTAAAGTTTCTGTAATTAAAAGGTGTAGTGACGGGAAAATGTTTAATAAACTATGTATCTCTTAATATCTAAGGAATTAAATATCATCGTTAAATCTCATTAAATAGAAAATAGATTTAAATTTTGAATAAATCTAATATTTAAGGAACTTCACAAAATTAATACCAAATTTCTAAAAATTAAAAAAAACATACAAATCATGTTACCCTATATAAGTTTCAGTTAAGTTTTATTTAAATTGTTACAATCGATTTTAAAGATAGAAATTATAAGTAATGAAAAATAATTTAATGCATCTAATACTAAATAACTAACGATTCTTGTATAACTTAAATTTTTATCTTGAAACATGTTTTTTGAAATGGGGCAAACCTACCATTTTCGGATGTGAGAAAGCAAATTAGCTTAGAGAAATTTATTTATGGTAATTTAAATAATTATATCGTTTAGACCTTAATTTTTGAAGTCTAACAAAAAGTTTCACATTCGATGTTCGCTCACTTTCCTCTCCCGACTATTTACGATTTAGCTCCTATTTATATTTTAAATAAGCCTGTAATAGATTGAATAGGCCAAGTGTTAACAGAAGTATTTTTCCACGTATCTAAAAATAAAATATCTCCATTCTGAATAAATAAAATACTATTAAACGAGAAACTCCTGTATATTGTAATAGTGATTTAGCTAGGTCTCGAATTTGTAAAACTTACTTAGGGGGGGGGGGGTTAAATAACCTGATTCATTTTTACTATTAATAAAATTAATATAAAGAGTGCATTTACACCTCAAACAAAACACTATTTTAGGAAGTAGTTATCCGTCAATAAATCTATGCTCCCTCAATCTTACCTTCCGTGCCGCGATCTTAGATACGCCACCTACGCAAATGTAAAAGGTGAGTTTACTCGTCATTGTAGACAAAATGTGAAAGTTAGAAATAGACGATTTTATCATTACACACGGTATTTGCCGTGACGTGCAACGATTCACTCAATTCCATTTGGATGTCAGCTTATCTCTAAGCATTGTTCTTAATTCCTGTTCTGTGCGTTAAAATGTGTAATAACAATTATTTTTTTAAACGCTTTCCATCTTCTCTTCTTTTTTTTAATAGTCTTGGCACAATAAACATTTAAACCCAGTACTGTATTTACATTTCACTCCTGTCATATCATTTCTACGACCAGACCAGATCACTAAACTTGATAATGGTTAATTCTGACAATGTTGAAATTTGTTTTCTTTTACACATATTTATTACCATCCTACGTTAGTTACTGCTGAGTCTCAATTAAAATTTACCACTTTTAAGTGTCAATTAGAGAACCAAAATTTAAAATACCTTTATGACTTTCTGGACGCAATAATTCTATAAAAGGAAAAGTAAATTAGCGATTCTCTGGAACTTTAAAGTTTCGCCGAAACCGTTGGAAATCTTATGAAAATCTATAGTGAAATTTTAATACCTACAGCTGTAGTCGTCCATTTGTAAATTAAATTTTAATTTCAACACAGATTTCAAAATAATCACATTTTCCATGTTTGAGGGATTGTAAAAAAAACAGTTACAAAAAACAATGTTGGTTCTACCTTACAGGAAATGTAATGAAGTTTTTGAAAATGCGGTTACTCTATTACATGGTAGGTGAAAAATAAAGTGAAAATAGAGTTATAACTGAAAAGTCCGTTTTTATAAAAAAAATATCTCGGAAATGAAGCAAATATGTTTCGAAATTTACTATCGTCAATTTTGTTGCAAATGAAGTGTAGTATCATCACCCAGATTTTTTTGCACATTGTTCACCATTCATCCTTTATATTCAAATAGACCCTAAACTTTTCACTTGACTTATCTTAAGCATTAATAATTTTGATGAGGTCGTCTAGGTTTATTTTTTGTTGAGTTGATTATTGTCAAGCCGCAATTGTCTTTTACTTACGATTTTCGATTCTGGTTTAGGTTAATAATCTTCACATTTCACCAAAATTTGAATAAAATCAGTAAAGCCGATTTTTTAGATATTACTCTTTTTGAGATTTTGACTATAATCGATTTTTTTAAAGTAACCTCAAATTTTGAGTAAATTGCAACTTGTATTCAACTTCCATTGAATACAATTATTACAAGTACATCTTGTAATTAATTATGCATTTAGTAATCGCTAATATGTTAATGTTGTCATTTCAGTGCTCACGAGTGTGATGCTAAACTATGAAGGGTAGAACGGCAGTTCTAATACGCGTCAGAGTTCTTCAGATTATACGTTTACAAAAATCTATATTTATACATATGCACAGACGTGTAGCATGATTACTTTATTAATATGGAGGACTCCAAAGAAAGTAATCTATTAAATGAGAAAATAAACGTGTGTTACCTAAAGAATGCTCAATTGATACAACTGAGACTGCGACAGATTGAAGAGTTGTATATAAAAGAAATTATGGATTATTTAAACAAAGCAAGTAATATATTATGAAGCTCTGAAATAAGTCTAGTGTAATTGAGAATCATTTGTACGATGATATACTGTTTAAATATAAATAATCTCTAACCTCGCTCATTAGGGGATCCTTTAGACAAGCTAACAACAGTGTTACAGAGTGTGATTGTTAGTGATAAACAACTCTAGTCCTTGTTTCCTGACATAGGGCTGTAGTCTCAGTTATTAAATGATGAAATATATTTTAAATAAACTGTAGATAAACATGTTTCTACCTTTCTTACCCACACATACACAAAACTAAAGCGTAAGAGAAAAAACTTTTCTTTCAAACTGCCTAAATATTGTGCAAAATCAAATTCTGAAAATGGGTCATGGTCTAAAAGGAATGTTGATAAAATTTTTATGAAATGCTGCTACCCTAAATTTTGTGTCAAGTCGGATATAAAAGAAAATTACAGTTCGAAAATAAATTTAATAAAACCACGTTTAACACATTTCTAACTGAATCTAATTTCTCGTGAACCCACTTAATTTGATTTTACATCCAAATTTTCACATGTTACATTTCAAACGGAATCAATTAGGCTAATTCAGATATTCGACCTCCTTCGCTGTTCATTTTCACTTTTTGACCAATAATTCCCAAATCGGTAATCTAGGGTTGATAAAATCAGTAATGTTTGTTTTAATCTTGAGCCAAATTTGATCAAAATCGTAAGAGAAAATTTTGATAAAATCTAAATTTTGTGTTTTGGTCTTGTGACCACTATCCCTGAATTTGTAGTTATTAAAAAAAATATGGAGTAAAAAACAGTCCCAAATTTAACCAAAATTGGTCCACCCGTTTATACTGTAGAATCGCAAACACTTATTTGGATTCGCGGCTCTCAAAAGAATATTTTCATAAGAAAACGTAGGTATAATATATATTTAGTTTTATCTATACTACAGTACTTAGATGTGTGAAAGTAAATAGCAAACAATATCATCGTGCAAATACTACTTTAGTTTGTTTTGTTTTGTTTTTGATGTTGTTGCAAACTCGCATGTCCTGTCTACGTGGAATGGAATACAAATAAATGGAATTTATATAAAATATATTTGTTTATAGATTTTAATAGATTAAATTACTTTTTATAGTTGGGAATGAAAACCTTTAGCTGACCTAATTTGATATAGGAATTGTTAGAAATTCATCATGTTAGTTAACCTCTTAAATTAAGACCAAGTGACAATATAGTGAATGTAGCAGCTGGTCTAGAGCTATTACTACATTCGCTGTTAATTAGATGCTATTAGAAGTGCATCTGTTACTTGATTTCATGGCTCGATCACTAAATTGGACCATCTATGTGAAATATATATATATATATATATATATATATATATATATATATATATATATATATATATGTGTGTGTGTGTGGGTGGGTGGGTGTGTGTTGTGTGTGTGAGTGTGATTTATCTATCTTAAGTATATGATTATTGAGTGTTAATTTTCATCAGAGTGTGTTTTGATTGACGTAATTTACAATTGATTGAGTATGTTATATTACTAGTCACTACGTCTAATATATGTAATGCATTATTTATCAGGATTACAGTTTTACTAAAAATTAGAAATATTTATGAAAATTGAAAAAATGAAGGAATAAAACACACAATTTACTGTAACGAACAGATTATTTTTAATAATGGAACTTTCAATAATGAAATCGTCATTTTCAGTTGTTTAGTCGTCCACAAGCTTTGAAAAACCTATAATTTTATTGCCATACTAGTTGTGAATCTTTAGGGCTTATCCCTTTACTGTCCTATCCTCTTTATTACCTTGATTGATACTTTATATAAAACTAGGCCTTTGAATGTTTCTACTAGGAACATGGGACTAAGCTAGATATATTAAATTTCATATAACTTTCACATCTAGCCTCGAGTAATACGATGGGTTATAATTGTTATAAATAATAGGTAAGCTCGTTGTCAAACCCCAGTTATTTTATTGATTAAATTTAATCCATTCTGAAATTTAATTTAAGTTTAAATGAGATAAAAACAGGTGACAAATTTATAGTGAAAGTCCCAAATTACTTGGGGAAATAGGATATAGTCAAAATTGATAAAGATCATAAAGTTATAATATATTATCTTAATATTGTAAGGTGTATAAATGGAATCTAATGCGATTTTGTACTTTTTCTTCACAAATGTAGAGTATTTGTATGATTCCTACTAGCTCGAAAATTTGTTCAACATTTTTATCTAAATATAAACTGCCAATCGTTCTGTATATTTTTTGTTTATTTTCTATTAACGTCTATAATAGCGTTTAATTTTGAAAGCCCGAGAAACTAATAAAGATGGAGGAGTATCTTTAACCCACGGAAAACCCAACGTCATCATCGGGTTCGAACCCGTGCACCTCTGACAATTCACAAGTTCGTAGATGTGTCTTAATCAAAAAGCACGCTGCACCATGGTTCATAAAGATGTGCACTAAAGCCAAATAGTTCCTAAGAAGCTCAGTTTTCTAAAATGTATATGTATAGTTTGAAGCTCAATATGGACATATGTAAATTTAATTATTATTGGATTTTGGTTTTATTCAAGTAAGCCTATTATTGATACAGGTAATTAATTCGATCATTTGGCATGATTTTTTAATAAAATATAAAAACATATACGTGACATTTCGGATTAAAATGGTTAAATGGATTAACTCTTGTTATCAAGAGAAACCCTGAATGTGACAAACATGAAACGGGTCAACATAGAACTGTCTTGAGTAATAAAATTAAAATCAACTAATAAAGGAACCCAAGTTTAAAAATACACTGTTAGTTTCCTTAAAGAAAAACTACCCACCTCAACTAACCATAATAATGGATAGTTTATCTAACGGTTTTATCGGTCTGAACAACCTTTGTCTCATCCTTTAGGAGTTTAAGAGAGTGACCTCGTAATCACGTCTTGTGGTGAATTACCTGTAAATTTCAGCCTACATAAAGTAGAGAGACTTTCTTTCAATTTTTAATGAATTCAATTCTTTCAATTTTTTTCTTTTCAATTCAGTATAATATATTTGCTTCTTCTTAATTAAATATATGCTCGCCGAAATTGTTAGCTATTTTTGATTTACCTAATCACGTGCATGATATTTTCGTGTTCGCTAATTTGTATATTTAGAAGTCTTTTATCTCTCCTATTGTGTTCACATTTTATATAGTAAATACAGTTTTTGGTGTCAGTTTTAGTTCTGGTTTGATTTAGGTTGTAATAGATTTATCAGTGATTTGACTATTGTTTAGAAATGCGCTTAACCTTTTCCGACAATCCGGACTCATATTGATCGTCATGAACAATGAGGATTCATCTTATTTTTTGTATTCTTTATTTTGCTCAACTACTGTTTTATTATATTTAAAATTATTGGTTGGTTTATTGACTATTGATAACTAAGTCATTCTTAATTCAATTTAGTTCATGTTTTACTCTATCAAAACAATTATTTTGTATTTAAAGTTCAAGTATTTCATGGGCAATTCTTTTCTTGGTATTATTAGAATGGTTAGAAAACAATCTTATTCTATAAACCAGAGTCTTAAAGACTTCGTTTCTTCCTTCATTAGTAAATAGAAGTTTTCTATTAATTTAGTTTTCCATGCATAGGAAGCTCTATTCAGAAGTATTGTTTATAGTCACCATGAGTTCAAATTAGATTAGTTTTTTTAATTTTCAATTTCCACCATAATCCTAGGCGACTTGGCTATGTTGACCCCTTTTCATGATTCTCGTAGTCCCTAGGGTTTCACTTAATGATGAGAGTTTATCCATACTGTGGAAACATGTAATTATTTTGTCAAATTTATATACATAAATGTCCTAATAAACTATGCCAATAATATGAACAAATCATCATCACCCAATAACTTCAAAGTACGCCTAAATTGATTTTTATTACAGTACTAACTTATTCTAGAAATAAATTAAAATCTGCCTCCATTACTACAATCCTATATGCGTGCTTGTTAAAACCATAATACAGGTGTAATAGTTATAAATTAAAAGTCACATACTTATACTTATGTCAAAATGTGTTATACTTATATTTTGTAAAATGTTTGCTAATGCCAGTTACTGTGAAAAACTACATTTTGTCAAGTAAACTTTATGTAGTATTATTGTACTTCGTTGAAGATAGCTCAATTTTTTTAATGTATTAATAATTTTAACAAAAAAATTTTTGTTTTTGATACCTTGTACGAATTTTGTTAATAGAAAACCTGTTCGAATTAGCGGTTGGTTTTGTAACTATGAAACATACTACTTACTAACTGGGTTAAAATATAAAGGTTTAACCCCGTCTACAATATCAAATGTCGAAGTTATATAAAAAAATTGTAGTTTTAGACTTGAAACGTTCAAATTAAAAAGTTAATTAAGATTTAGACTATATATGTGTTTTATATGTTACAAATGACATTATAAAAATGTATGACTTCATCATGTCTAACTTACTACTTCTCGCCCACACTTAATGCAGATAAAGTTATGGGATTAGTTTTCTTCTGATAAATTAGTTTTAAGGTCTCCTGAATCAAAAGAAGTGAATCGTCAATGATATCTGTCTGTCGATTGTGCAGTACTTTGTACACCGAACGTGTAAAACGAGTTTAGTCAAATTTGTTACGTGCGTATATTTTTGCCATATCTCTGGATTAAAATTTGTTTTTCCGATAACGCAAATATTCTGGGTAGCTTCCATAAGAAAAACATAATATTATAATTTTCTCAAAATCGGTTCTAACTATTTTGATTAAATTTTACTCAAGTGTAGCTTCTAAAAATTCAAATAAAACATATAGGTTCTTATTTCTCCAAATATACAGGTTCGTGAGTTTTATATAAAAACAAAAATCGGTCATGGTGCTGTTGTTATAATTGACATAGTTCCTTAACATTGACTTTACCAATTTCTATCTAATTTTAGTGAATATTAAAAACTCAAACCCAAACTCGCACTTAACCCCTATTTCAATATATCCATGTTTTTTGTTTTTCATTTTTTAAACGGAGACGACAGTTTATTTTCACAATTACTTATTGATATATTTGGTAACTAATAGTATTACTGTACTTGATTTAGAGGATGGATGAGTGAGAAGGTTTGTGTAAAGTGTTTGCATAGGGTAATGTATTTTTTAAATATTATTCAATTTATTAAAAAAATTTTTTTTGAATAAAATAAGATAAAATTTAAACTTGAGCTATGTGTAATAATAATTATATTTTCACAACCAATCCTACAAAGTGAACATTAGTATTAGATACTAAGTTTTTTAATTCAAACACAATAACCAGTATACGTTTTTAGTATTCCTAGGCATTGTGAATATATTGTCACAAATTGTTTACTTTAAACTATTGTTAAATATTTGAAATTACATCGTTGTACTATTCAAAAATAAGTTGCACATAAAGTTTACCTAAACCAATACAAAAATAAGGAAAGTTTCAACATTTTTATGCAAGTATATACAAGTAGAATTATTGTTTCTGAATACAATAAAACGTCAAAATTTTTATACCACGTCGTTTCTTTTCCATTTATAGATAAATCATACATTTACTATATTTATTAGTTACCATTCTTTCTTGCAATTCGTATATAACTTAATAAAAATCGATATTGAAGGATTGTAACATAATCACCGAAGTATTGATAAAGATTGTAAGGTGCTATACACGTAATAGAATAATACCTGTTATTAATATCAGCTGTTCCAGTCGCTATTAAACGCACGTAAAAGTTTTTGTCTAATAACTTATAAACGCGTTCACACCTATAAGCAATCAAACACAATCACACACTCCCTAACAATATGAATGAAGTAAATTTATAATTAGTTTATATTATTAAAATAAACACACAATATACTATTTTAATTTTACAATGTATTATTAATAAATGTCATCTGATGTATTAAGTTTTATATATTGTAGACATACTATGAAACCTAAATTAATCTTAAAAAATTAAAACAAAATAAAATTGTACAAAAATGGGAACATGAGAAAGTGGGAAAGTCTGAAGATCGTTTAAAATGAATCCAATCTGCTTTACGTGAACTTTTTTTATAGATATAATCATTGAAAATAAAATATAAACGTCATAAAGAGTAAACAATGTTAATTTCTTATTGGAAGAATTAATTATATACAAAAAGATAAATTTCATTTGATAATAATAGTAATAACTATCAACAACATTAATAAATAATATGACAACAAACATTTAAAATGTCCAATACAAATGAAATTGTTAATGTAAACACTTATTGTTGATATTTGAGGGCTCATAATATATAAATATCACATAACATAATACATAACATCTAATATGATCAAAAATTGGAAAATGTGAAGTATGTGTACCAATAAATACGAATTTATTATTATTAAACAAAATAAAATAAAATGCAGAAATGTTAATATTGCATAATAAGTTTATTGTTTACATATTTCTTGTGCAATAATTAATTAATAACTGGATGTACCAACTGATTTATATAATATAAAAAGTCAAAAATATTTAATTTTACAAATCAAATTTGGTGTGTATAGGAGAGACCTAAGACCTTTAAAAAATGGTTCTGAAATTACTGATGAACTATTGTCAATTCCTGACATTGTCAATTATTTAGTTTATTTGTGTTAATACATAGTTAAAGTTGTATAACAGAGTCATTTGATGTTTCTTGTAGCCATTTTCTATTTTGTTTTATGTCATTATTGTTTGCTAGATTTTATTATTTACAAAACTATGTCAATATTTGTTTAGTTCATTTAAAATAATTAACAGAATAAACTATAAAATAGGCATTGGATATGTATTTTTCTCGGTCAGAAAATGAAACAATTGTTTGATTCACAATGTAATAACAACTTGCAAAACAAATGCCAGTACACTATAACACGATATAAAACGATTAGGCCTAGCAGTCAACAGAACATTCGTTTACCTGGTCTTCTGAATTATATTTACAAATTTACACCAACTATTTCAGGCACTATTTTGTTAAACAACACAGCAGAATCGTGCAAACAACTAACATAAACAAAATACACAGAAAAAACCCACCAGCTGATTAAAATGTCGACTTACTTTTATCGGGTGAACCCACCGGCGGACTTTTGCCAAAAGTGGTCAGCCTCTTTGTCCGAGACTGGTCTGCAACAGCTTGTAACAGAAGAAATCCTGACAGGACAAGAACTAGACACCAGAGACCTGCCATCATGATACAAGACGTGTAAATGTCTGCGTGTTAAGGTAAGGAAATCAGTGTATGATGGGGGGAGCGGGGCGGGGCGGACTCAATCTTACCCTAAATTATGTAAGTCAACCCACGCATGCGCGATCTTTGTGCTTCGCTCTAATGAATAGCTTCTAAAGTCATTTGTATTTCAACTTGTTTTATTCCCCTTTTCTTTGCGACTCGTGTTCAATATTTCTATTATGTAAGTAGAAGATTTCTCGTCTATTGTGTGTTCACAAGTCTTCGGAATTAGGAAGACACGAAACAGTTGGCCTAGGTCAGGATAGTAGAAAGAAAATCAAAGATAATATGTTACGAATAATAATATCTACACGCAGTGTTTATACGTTGGTTACATAAATATATTGCGAACTCTATAGGGTAACATTAAATTTTTCACTTGTAAGTGTTGGTTTATTGTTCAAAGAAAAACTGAAGAAAGTCGTACAGTTTCCAAAATTACTTTTGTTTATTTAGCTCGCAACTAACAATAAATAAACACAAATTAACAAATATTTCATGGGATACAAAATTACATCGCACTTATATTTAATATTTAAAAATCTTAACCATTAAAGTAATTTAAGGTAATTTTGAGAGGAAAATAAACTTTCATTTAAATTTAATCTCTTAAAAAAAAAAAAAAAAATTAAAAAAATACTATTAGGTGTCTTTTTCATACACGTCATACAATAATAAAAAATTTTCTTCTACCATATTCCCAAAAAATGTGAATTTCAGGAGTCACCTCTCTAAAAGTAAAACTTAATGGTCGCTGCCACAGCCCAAGATATTTCAATTTAGCACTAAATGACGCATAGAAGATAATTCAATTTCATGAGTAACGTAAATTTACTGTCAAAGTTTAAAAATAAACTTTTGCTTGTATATTTTACATGCTATTGCATACGCTAGGTTGTGCCATCAACCTTCATACCTTCATACATATAAAAAAAAATTGATCGAAATAGCTAGGACCGAAAAAAGAAATTGTATCTGCTATGTCAAAATTTTACTTTTAGTCTGACTTTTTTACAAAAATACTTATGAATTTTGGTATTTTGCAATTGATGACAATTTCAATTTGTTTGAGACTTTAAGGAAATTTGGATAATATTTAATCTAACTCTTTGCAGCCACTTTTGTAAGTTTTGTTTTACAATAGATATCCTAATGTTGAGTAATAAACACTATGGAAACAACAAACCTGGAGATACGTTAAATATTTGCTCAAATACAAAATTTCATCAAAATCTGTAGACAAATTTAGGGTGTAGCTCACTGAAGAGACATCATTCCAAAAACTACCTTTTAAGATTCAAGCGACCTTAAAACAGTTACTTTTGAGAAAATGTTCCATCATTAATACATGAGAAGGTAAAATCATACACAATCAATACCCGGCAGTCAGCTGATTACTAGTAAGTAACAAACGTTTCTTTTAGTTTCATTATGTATTCTTTCGACTGCACAACTCGCTCTAGAGATTAGCTCACAACCTACACAAAATGAGCTATTTTCATGACCTACATAAGATGGAAGCAAATAAAAACTGTTTCAAACAGCATTTTTTTAAAACAAAATAATTAACTTTTTTCTATATCATATTAAAAATGTTATCAACTAACTGTATTCACAAACGTTTATTAGTTAAATTAGGTTTAAATACGCTACAAACGATTTAGTTTTCGGCTACGCTTGGTAATGGGGAAGGATTAATTTTCGTATTTATAAAACAAGATTAGCCTGAAATAACACATGTTTAACTTTAGTCTAGGACTAAGGAAATATGTAATATCTGGCAACACTGTAAAAATTTGTCTACGCACGCCACTGTTACTTTTGACCTGACTTTAGAACCTATTATAGAAAACGTAGCACTATTTACTCTGACATCTACATTTTTTCGTTTTGAAAGGCAAAAAACCTCTCGATTATAATCATCTTATAAAAAATGAAGAAAATAACATAAAATAACAACCCCTCGCCTCGAATACTAAAAGCATCGGGCAGGAAGAACAAGACAGGCCTGTCAATAAAGACGAAGAGAGAGAGATCTAACCCAAGCATGAAAATGGGTGAAGATCCAGATTACGAACCTCGGGATTGACAAGTCTGCACTCACTATTAATTAGTCCTTGTGGCAACATCTACAATTAGTTGAGAATGTTTGCACACAGAATTAATTGACATTTTTATGCTTCATTGCAACGTAGTCCTTAGGGGCCAATATTTGTGGCCATTATATTTGATTAACAACCAAAGTAGTACAATAAAACTTCTTAATATAGACCTATGGGTATTTAGTGTCAAGTTCAATCTTATCTGTACATGTTTCTTTTAACTCAGGAAAAACCTCCTAATTGTCTATTGGGATTTTTAATCTTGGCGTACTTTTAATCAATACTTGCCGTTTCAATTTAGGAAAATGTGTTTTCTTTATAAAATCGTACCATTTCACTTCTGACTGTTTACACAATTTGATGTTTTCTTAGCAAACCATTGTAGGCAAGCTCAGGTCTGTAACTTCACATATAGGCCTATACACGATTTCATTCGGGTTTGAAAAAATTTTAGGGCTTACTAACATCAAGCGTTCTTCAGTTTGAATTTTCGTGAAGCTATATTTGCACCAAAATATCTATTACTAACTAACATTATAGTATGAAGAAGATTTTGGGGTATGAAGAATTCTGTACACTAAAAAATGACTGTGGAAAAAATTGTATTTTTATATCTTGATTACGTGATAATAAATTTTTTTATACACTGCTATTGTTTTATAAAGCTATTATGTTTTCTACACCAAAAAAGTTTCCTTTACATTATACGGAATATTTTTTTAAAATTAACCAAGTTAAATAAAAACAAAAAAATATTCAAAATACAAAAAAGTACTGAAACGGCCCAAAGAACTAAAAAATATTCAACAAAACAGAATAGAAAGAGGGGGTAATTTTACACCTCCCATACTTTTCTAATTAGTCATATTGGTCAATTATAGGTTTTCCTGAATAGATTAAATGAACACCCCACAAATGTACAGGTGAAGAGCTGCTTTTGATACTAAAATACTCTTAGGCCTACATTAATACTTTTAAATATAGTACTTGGATTGTTAATTAAGTAGGCTGGTTTCCAGTACCTAGTTTAAATTAAATAGGTTGGAACAAGTTGACAATCTTGATATCTCTTTTTTGACTAATATTCTGTAGTCTATATTTTGCAAGGTGTATTTATGACCTTCGAGAGCTCACTGAGCGTGGCAATCCCGATGGCACTTAACTGGAACACTATATTTTTTTCATGAAGTCTTTGGTTACCCCTCTCTTTAATATTTTCTGTCTAATCTTCCTTGTTTTCTTCCTACCCTGACTTTATTAGAATATTCTAAGGCTAGAGTCTTTATTTTATTTTATTTTCTTCATTTTTTATAGATAAAGTTATAAGAGAGGTTTTGGCCTTTGAACAACAAGAGGGAAAAATGACTTTGAGTCTTCGATAATGTTTGAGATATTACCTTTTAAATTTCTTGGAGTCACTGTGGGATGAATAATATCTAACAATAAGACCAATTTAAAAAGGTCTAATAAATCTCTAATAAAGTTCAATAACCCTCCTTCTTTGAGCTTTATAAAGGTGGCTCTTTTGCAATAGGTCTTCTTTACAGTGAAGTTTGGGATATTATGTCTGGAAAAACAAAAATTTTAGCCGGAGAAAGGAAGAGAAGGCTGTCTCAGGAGTCACACAAATGAAGTGCTTGGTAGAGTTTAGAATGTACACACTAACAATGCTAAATTTTATTTACATATGACTCCTACTTCACAAAGTTCGAGATGATGATTTGATGATACTTCACATGCTTTGATGATCTAAAAAAAGTGTCAGAAGTGGTACACGCAACTTATCAGTCTCCCTGCCGAGCGTTGGAATAGTTGGAGGATGATGTTCACTGGGACCGCACTTTGGAAGAAGGCGTCATTTCAGATTTTCCTAAAAAGATCGAGGAGCTCCTTGCCTTCATGTTAGTGTTTTATCAGTTGGCTGATCCACTAACTCTGTGGGAAAACATAGAGACAAGTCTTTCAGAAGATATAAAAAGGCAGATGGAAAATGAGTATCTACGGGGGGGAGGGTGGTTGAACACAATATGGATATTGTTTACAATAAATGTCTTGCCCTCCTATAACAGATTGTATTTCAATGTCCAACCAATCATTTCAGCAGATTGACCTACCCTCCATTAATGTGAACTTAGTTAATGTTAATCGTGAATACCTGAGGGAATTTTCTTACTACGTAGTCCAAATTTCTGAATGAGTTCTTCAAAACGTAACAAAACTCAACGCCGAACAAAGTCAAGCCTATTACGAAGTTATTAATAGGACTGATACAGATTCTGTATATCTTTTCTTTCTAGATGCTCTAGGTGGTATGGAAAAATGTTTTTGATTTTTGATTTGTAACCGCCTGGTGTGTGGGATGACTGTGGTACTGGCTGGGTACTTTAGGCAGACATTACCTGTCGTCCCTTAAGTAAAACCTGCCTTACGTCATCCCACTTGTGGCCTAAGGTCCAAGACCGATCCTTGCAGTCAACATGAGAATTCATCTCAAAGAGAATTTTTTAAATTTACTTCTTCAAATAGGAGATAGAAATCTGCATGAAAAATATGGTAAAATTTACATTCCGGATAATCTCTGTGTAATTATTGAAGATCTGAAAATCTTAAATGGAAAGGACATACCCAGACTTCAGAAACTTCCACATGAAAGATTCAGTGTTGTTTAAAGAAAGAGTTATTCTAATACCCAAAAACGACACAGCAGCAAGCATTAATGTTTTTTTTGGAACAACTTCCTAATGAGGTGGAGAAATGTCAGTCTATGAAGTCCGTGGTTGAGTTAAAGGACGTGGTTTACTACATTCCAGAGTTCCTTCACACATAAACCCAGCAGGAAATCCACTTCACCAACTTTCCCTGAAAGTGAAACTCAAATTATTCTGTTGCTCAATCTGATACTTCCTAAACCTTGTAATGGCACCTGGCTGCAGATGAAAGCTTTACACAGCAATGTCATTCAAGCAACAGGGTGTGGTGTAGGAGAAACAGTTTTTGTTCCAAGAATTACTTTGCTTCCTTCCGACTATCATTTTCAGTTTAAACTGCTTCAGTTTCCTATCAAGGTCGCAAGGACAATCTTTGAAAGTAGCCGGAGTAGTTTTAAGGAATTTTAAGGAGTAAGGAATAGGTAAATCGTTTGAAAGCCTGGTGATCCTGCCAGAGGGGAGATAAAAAAATGTTGTTTATAAGGAAGGTTTATAAAGAAACTACCCTTGTGCTCGTGTTTTGCTACGATATTTCAGGGAAAATATTTAGTAGTGGAGTATTTTAAAAGGTGTAAAACAGTCTTATGACAAAAATTTCGGTTCAACTCAAGTAAATACGTTAGTACGGTTGTATGAGAAGTCATTTTGTTTGGATATACTGTAGTCATTTGCGTTACTTTTGTATTTAATTCCGAATTTCCGTATGGTTCAACCGATTTTTATAAAGTTTTGGTGAAATGTGAATGTTGATGTTGCAAAGCAGTGTGTCAAATTGTAAGTAATAGAAATAACTCATAACACATCAAAATTGATGACCAATCAACAAATATGAACCTTGACTGGCATCAAATTCAAGTTAAAATCAAACACAAGAACGTGCTTACGACTCTTATGCTTGACACAAGTTTAGATTCTACTGAAATATGTAAATATTTTAACAAACAAAATATGGTTTGCAAAGATTTTCAAAAAAATTGACGAGGAGTTTGATTTTATAGCTACTTGACTCTAATTGGAAATACTGTACATGGTAGAAAAGTTTAATATTGACAAAATAAATATTTGTGTTTGTGACGTATATGGAGTGTAGAGAAAGTAATAATAAGTTGAAGATTTCATGAAAATATTTGTGTTGAAGTCCCTTTAGTTCAAAGTCTAAAAAACTTGCTAACTTACTCTTACACTTACGAATGCAAATGAAAGTGTTAAGTGTCCAATTCACACACGCCTTGTCCCTGAAATAGACTAAATAACCGTTGCATTGTTAGTATCTTTACTACCAGTAAGTAGTAAAATGAACTTTCCCGTTAAATAGAGAGTAACATGCAACACCAGTGCTGCCCATCAACAATTTCGCCGACTAACTTGAAAAAGGTACGTTTCAAATACGTACCAAACTAATAGACCTCAAAAGTAGTTATTAACATTCGAATTTCCGAATACAAATGGTTTAGAAATGTTTTAACAAACCTAGACTATGTTTAAACATCTATTAGACTAATTTTTATATTAGCCTGGGTAATCTTTTCATCGACACTTAAAAATGTTTATATCGCTAATTTCAATCACAATATTTTCAATTACTAATCAGACTTTTTAATCGCAATTACTTCAACGTAATTTTTGAAACGGACAACTCCTTTGGTTTATCAAAACCAGTTCAAGTAAATTCAATGACATTCATTTTTTTTCCTTTTCATCAATAAATCTCTAACCGACATTTTTGGAAATACTTTTTGTTTGAGTCTCTTTAGCGAAATTTTATAAAAATAGTGAGAAACAATCCCCTCCTCATAGCAGTTTTTAGTTGCATTGGTATTTGGTTTTATGTGTGAGAAACTTTGATTAACGTTGATTTGACATTCAATTTAAAAACTAGGAGAGCATACCTAAACTATAATTATTACCTATTACGTAGAAATAATAGTTTTACCGAAATCTTGGGTTTCCACCATATTCATTGTTAACTGAGGAAAATACTGTCTGTAATATTTATGGCTTTCATCATCTCAAAAGCTAATAATTTCAAAATATTTGAAGCTGTTATAATGATAAATAGGTTCTCTCATTATAAACATCGAACCTCTTGTAGTATTACGTGAGACAAATAGTTTAAATCATTCAATGTTCCTTTGGTAATATTTACAAAAAAGTAAAATTTCACAAATTTCAGATCTTGTTTTTTGTAATATTGACCATTTTCGAAGATATCGACAAATTCTCCGCCATTTTAAAATGATTATTTGAATAGTTATAACTTTTAGTTGCAATTAATAAACGGTTCAGTTTAATATGTACATTTAAGATTTTTAATTCAAACCATAATAATTCATTTTAACCAAGTGTAAGTTGGTTTAGTTTTTAATTTTTTAGATCCTGTACAAATATAAAAATATTCCACTTTCTTCCTATACCAATTTGAAATTATTTCATAAAAACAAAAATTCTAACTGTTGCAGAGAATGCAGTGGGGAATCTTTAGAGATGTTGATGTCCATTAAATATCCCATAACTAGAGTAAGCAATATATTTGTTATGTTTACAATTTTAAAGCGTGATATGGTGATTGTGAAAAAGTTCTTTTGTATGTTAAAATAAAACTTAGTCAATTTCTTATAAATAAGTTTATTACAATGTCGCCATCTTCAGTGATGCTAAAATAATTGAACTATAACTATTCCAATTTATAGACCCGTTTGATTTAATAAACACATTTGTGAAAAATTGTGATCAAGTTTTATTTTTTAAAACATATACAAGTCTAGCTCAATATTTATTTGTATGTGAACAAATTTATTCAACATTTTTTAATGTTTATTGAAATAAATTAATGATGTTTGTTTAATTGCCCTTCCCTCCACTCTAAAACCATAGCGGATGATTTAAAGTGTTGACCTGGCGTTATATACAAAAGTGTGGAACTCTGATTGGTAACGAATCTTGATCAGTCACGAAAGCTAAAACTACGGTGTTGGGTACTCGATGTGCTGACATCTCATCGCCCAATGAAATGTCTAACAGAACTAGGCCTATATTGAATTTCTTTTTTAATTTTTATAAATTGGAAATTATAATTAATAATAATAATATAATTTCTAATGAAAATGTACACAGAAATAAACTAAATTAGTTGTCTTACACATACCGGATGGATAAATTGTACACCCCTATCAATTTCGGATTGGGACCAATGAAGTTGGTCAATTGCACTACATTTTCTGAAGTTTAAAATCTGTGAATCACCAAGTAGGATATATAAAACTATCTGAAAATTTACTTTTTTTTTTTTAAATATCGCCAAAAGTAATTAAATTTTTTACTATTTATGTCACATGTGTACGACTTCGATCATGTTACATCTTAAATTATAATATGATATATATAATTTATATATATTTATATATATATATATATTACTATAAATTTTTTAATTAATTAATAATTTAAATATAATTATTATAATTTCAAAATATTTTGAAGCTGTTATCATGAAAAAGAAATCCCCTAATTATAAACATCGAACTTTTTGTAGTATCACGATTGACAAATAATTAGAATCATTCAATGTTCCTTTAGCAATATATAAAAAAGTAAAATTCCACAAATTTCATATCTTGTTTTTGTTAACAGCAGGTAGATGACACACATATATATATAAAACGATTATTCCAATGAACTCTGAGTCGAAAAACGATGTTTAAACGTGTGTTACCACTTACGAAAATTCATTCAAATCCAAAATGGCGGCCAAAATATAAACATAATAAAACGCTGTAATGGGATGTAAAAAATGTAGGGGAGAAGTTTACTTTTTAGCCACTCTATATTAACGAGATGACTATTAGAAACTAATGTTCCTTTAAGTTACATTGTGACTGGATTATTATATTTTAAATAATTGTAGCAGAAGTTATGATGGTAGTATTTAAATGGTTGCATTTGTAAGTTCCTCTTTGATAAAGGAGTTTATCATAATATGACGCATCACATGAAATATCCCACAACTCTCAAAGTGACTCCCCCTCAGTACTTCAATATACTTGAAGCAGGCTAATGTTGAACCAAGGATTAATTATAAGACAATTTTGTTAACGAATTTTTCTCCATTCAGATCAAAATTACCAATTACAAAAGTTATTAAAATCCGTTGAGTTGTTTTTAAGATATGGGAAATAAAAAAAAAGGAACATGTTCAGATATTTATTTCACTCACTTAAAGAAAAAAACCACAAAAAGCCTAGTCGTAATTGAATTTCTATAATTATTGGTTTTAATCTTAAACAAACATTTCAGCCAATTTCCACTTTAAACAGATCATATAAGGTTTGAACTAGTTACAAAATTTAATATATTTTATTTGACTTTAACTAAATATCGTGTAAAAGGTAAACCTAATTATTAATATTTTTCATTAAATAGAATATCAAGCTTTTAAGAAACAGTGAATATTATCTTTCCGTTTAAGAATATAAACATTTCTAGTTAAATATTAGCGAAAAATTGTGTGACAATTGAATATATTGGAGAAAATTTATTAAGAAATGTGGAATTTTTAATTTTAAAATTGTTGCTTTTATTAAATTATAATTTTAAAGCCATTGCAGCATTTATTTAAAATAAATTGTGTAATGTAATTATTTTTTAATAAATAAATATTGAATCAAGAATTGAGTAATTTAGTATCAAATAATAAACAAAAAATTCGTTTAATATTTTAATAAATACAATCGATAATTAAAATGTTTAATCACATTTATCTGACTGTATAGTTGGATAAGCATTAATTTTGAAAAAGGAAACTGCTTTAGATATAAAAAACACATAAAATATAAAAAATAGTACAAGTATATTAGATTATATCTATAGTGCTTTTTCTCCCTTTTTAATCAATATGTCTTTAATACGTATTTTTATGAAGAAGATGATCAATACGTTTTTGTCTGGACCCTTAGAGTCTATATTTTAGTAAAATTTTATCAAAATTGGACAAGTATGAGTTGTTGGTTTTTTTTTGTAGCAGCATAGCCCCACCACCACACAGTTTAAAGTTTTATATGTTTGGATTTGTGGGTATTTAAGAAAGTTTATGTACCATGAATTTGTAATTTATTTATTGTAAGAATAAATTTTGAGGTAAAAACAAAATTATTTAAATTTTATATTATTGTATAAAATTAAAGAAAAAATAATTGTTTTATCCGTTATTCTTTAACATGCCGCAACAATTTTATTTACCATGTGTTTATTATAAAAAAAAGAGAAATGTTTTTTAAATATCTGTTTACAAAGATATGTATATTCATACTTTAAGAGAGCCACCATTTTGAAATGGTTATTTGGATAGTTATAAATTTAAGTTGAATTTTTTTTTAAATAATAGGTTAATATTACAAAATATAAACATCATATCTACATCTATGTTTTAAATTTAAATTAAAATACTAAAGAAAACATTTTGGAGCGTATATTTATTTAATGGAACCTTTTTGTTTATTTTGACCTGGGCATGCATCAAATCATTATATATATTTACATCATGTATATAATACATCATATATTTACAAATTTAATTACATATTAAAATATATTACAGTAAATGTTGTGTAGGAAAAGTGGAAGGGCGATTGTGATAATACAGAAAGAATGTTTGTATAGTATGTGGAAAAAATTGCTCAATATTTTTATTAATTTGTTGAATCATTTTTAATATTTGTATACACGTACACATTGTCTCTTCAATATATACATATAAATGTTCTTACCCAGTATACGAATTCGTCTACATCAATAAAATGGCTAAATGAGTTTTATCTTTTGAAATATTCTTAAAATAAGGAGACAGAAAACAACAGCACATGTTTATTTATGAACCAAAATTTATAGTGCAGCATTATTAAACGCCATTGCATGCACAACATTTTCTGTTTTTGGTTCGTTCGATTAAGAATAATAATTAAATGTTTCGTATCCACCCCAACAGTATCAGTAAAACTCTGGACTCAAAGTCCATTAACATTCATGTTTCTCCGGTATTTTCGTCTACACGCAATGCAATGCGTGCCAAGGCCGACACGCACTCTGCTACAACTTACCTACATTTTAAAATTTTCCAATAGTTATTGAAATAATTGAGCAGAAGAATTTCCAGCTTTTTGTCAATTTTATTGACAATTTTCAAAATAGACCTAACTCATGCATTTATAAATTTATTATTTTTCAGCCAAATCTTCCTTAAGAAAAATCTAGAACATGATAATTTCTTGGCTTTGTGTACGTTTTCCTCTTTTGTACATGTTTTAAGTTTACCACTTGATAACGGGAGTTGATTTACACTCACGAAATGTCATGTGTTCGTTTTTATATACAAATAATGACAAACGTCCACTTAGATCTTATTAGTCTAATAGTGTTGACAAACCATCATTATTAAATCATTTTCAAATCTCTACAATTTGAAAGAATTAATTTTTCGAATTTTAAAAGCTTAACATCGTCTTTAAGTCGAAGGTTGCTCTCTACAGCTCAAAGTTTTAATATTTGGATCTCTATAACTTACAATTATACAGTTGTTATTAATTCAAATTTCAGTACAATACATTATGTATTATTTACAAGTTAATATCATAATATAATTTTGTAACGGAATTTTGATTATTGTATCTAACACTGTCCTAGAAACTTAAATACCTATCATGTAAAATCAATGTTTTATCTTTTTGAATCTCTACAATTTAAAAATTTTAATAGTGTTAAAAATTAGAAACAAATTTCTGAAAGTCGAATTTCTATAACTCAAAAATCTTTCCAAGATGGAACCTCCGTAACTCTAATAATTTGACTCTTCCTTTGATTTTAAATTAGCGATATTCGATTATACAACAAAATATGTGTGTTAATTTCAGAAAATTTTGTATAGGAACAAACAATAATACAAAGTTAATTTATTACCCCTTTGTAAAGCTCAGATATTATGTCTTTTGTGCAACATGGCCTTGATTTGACGATTAAGGGATCAATACTAAATTTACATAGAATGTAGCTCACATATAATTTTTAAATAAATGCAAAAAACTTTATTTATTATGTCACCACCACTTTAAAAAAAAATGAAAAAGAGCTTAAAACAAAACTACTAGCTAACAATAATCTAATTGCATCAGGGTTGGAAGAGAACCAGAGTTGGCCAAAAACAGTTTATAAGAAATATAAAAGAAATGAATTTAACCCAAGAATAGATAGAAAGGTATCGATTCAGCTAGATTACCTCGGGATTGTCATGCCCGTACTCACTATAAGTGAAGTTAAAATCTTGCTACCTCATGCAATGAAACTTATAATTGGGTTTATTTTTATAGGGCCAATCAGGTACTGTCTTTTAACCCCATATGCAATAGGTAAATGAAAATTAATTCAATAAAATGTGAAGTAAATTAAAATAAAATATTATAACTTAACAAAAAAAATATTCATGCAAGAAAACAGTAAAACCCCCAAAATATTTGAAATAAACAAAATGGGCAATAATAAATGAATAAAGAAAATTACCAACATAAAACTTAAATTAAACATAATATTATTAAAGAATTTTTTATTTAACAATTAATTATTTAATAAAACAAGAAACTTGTAATTACATTCGTAAATTCATTCAACATACACACTGTACAATAAATTTATTTTGTCACTCTCTGATCAACATTATTCCACACCAGTTTGATTAATTTAATATGTCAAAAGTGTTTTTACAAACTGGGCACTACTTTGAATAGATTTGACGAAATTTGTTATTGAGTTAAATTGAATGGGAATAAAACAGTATTATTTTCCGGTCTAATTTCTAATTTTTTTTCTCTTAAAATTAAATTCCATTTTTACTTTTTAGTAACAACTTTTATTTACTACTGTAGGCTATAATAGGTCGTAAATTGTGATATTATTGAAATTAATATAAAATAAAAAATAACTTTTATAATTTAACAATTCGAAGGAGTCTTTTTATAATTAAAGTACAGTATTTGTAAGTTCACTAATCTCCTGTGAACTTACAGTACTCCTGTGTGAAGAGTTTGGGTGAATCTACCAAGTTATAATCTCCAAGTAAATGGTGCACATGCGTACAACTTTCTCACTTAACTAATGTGAAAAATTGGTAAATCTTAAAATAAACTTCGGTCACTTCTAGGTTCATAAACGGCCAATGACATTTATATCAAACTTCAGTAAAATGTGAAAATTTGTCAACTAATCCAAAACAACAAGTAAAAGAATATTCGTCAGTAAATGAAATGCTCGAAAAAGGAGGGCATCAATAGTTTACGCTTTTCTATGTTACATTATAATATTAAGTAAAAATAATCGAGATTAATAATGTAAGACATAAATTAATTATGAATAAACATCGTAACAATGATATATGGTTAGCAACATAATAAGATAAATTATACATACATACAGCCACAATATATCACAGTTATGATGAGAAGTGTAACAAAATCTATATTTATTTATTATACAGTACGTAAAAGAGCACAAAACGCGAATTAAGAATAATAACTTTTCTATAGCAGACGGCCATGAGAAGTATGGCAAATTGTAGAGCGCCACGCCAACTTAGGTTTGTGATAATAAAATCAGTTAACTTCAATCTTTACATTCTCTATTTAGTTACATTCACATTTGTGAGTGGTCTCAGGAAATCAAAACCGCAGCATGAGGAGATAAACATAGTAAATTGAATTTACTATGTTATTCGTTTATTTACTGTTTCGTAAATATTTTTCGTTGGACTTATATATTTTATTATTAGCAGATTATGAGTTCCTAGAAACCAAACTGGTTAGTAAACCGCTTAAATGATTTTTTTCTAAAGTCGAGACCTAGTTCGATCGCTTTCTCGCTCAATGAATTAAAAAAATGGTAGATTCACCCCATGTCTTAGGTCCGCTTTTAAAATAAAAAATATACAAGAAAAGCTCGTTTGTTATTTGATTTTAAGAACTTCTTAATATTTAAACACGTGTAATATAAAATAGTGCTCATTGCACATCATCCAAAAGAGCTTATTAACTTGCCAAATATACGAGTATAATCACGGTTGCCGATCACCAAGGCTTGTAGCAGATTCTGTATGCTCGGCCCAGGCAGGGAGGGGGGGAACTAAGTTAAGCCAGTGCAGATTACCGCTTTAATTATCTATTAAGCCACTCTGCAGCGAGCCGTTCTTATAGTACCAGTATATAATAACTTTGTACTAACGTTGTTGGACATCATACTAGTCTGTTTCTAAGGCGAACATTTCTAACATAACTAATACTTACTATTCATGACGGCATTCTCTAATTGTTTAGCTTTAATTATACTACTTTAATTATATCATCTTCATAGATATTAGTAAAACAATCTGGTTTATTAATATGAAAGAAAACATCTGATTCTCTAAATCATGTAAATTTGTATATGACTTTAAAAAATCTTTTAAAAACGTATTCCCATCTCCTCCCTTGGGATATTGGATTTAAGTTGCTTCAAATTATCTGTCTTTGTAATAATACACACTGCAACCACTACCATTGTAAATCGGGTTGAAGTACTTATTCCATTATCAAACTCGCTCATTATGACACTAACCACATACATATCGGCGCCAAGTTTTATAGAAATAGGTTTAGTAGTCTTCCAGAAAAACCAAACAGAGTTAAGACTAAAATTGGTTCATAACAAATAAATTAAACATCAAAAGAAATATGAGAAACCGAAGACTGTTTGTTTACACAGAATTCGGGTACATAGTCAAACTATGGCTCAAAAATCTAGAAAAGTTTGTTTTATTTCTTGTAGATTATTTGTGTTGGTGTTCTGTAAAGATTTTGCTTTTGTTATTTTTGAAGTACAGTACACCGATAAATTTCAAATATACCGAAATTTAGAATAGATTACGTGTTTAGGATATATGTTGCTAGTTTTCAGTACTTGTTTACATTATTGGTCTTTGCGTAATAGCTAGTGGATCTAAGACGGTAGAGCAAATTGGAGATAATGTTCCACGCCAAAATGATACACTGCGGCATCGACTGCACCTAGGTGAAGTACACAGTCCTTCAACACTCAGTCGAACTGTGTGATTGGATATGCATATATGTATAACTTTATGAACTCTTTGTTTTACATATTGAGCATGGAACACAATTTAATTTATAATATTTTCCCTTATAATAACCAATAATGCCACTGTCATAAGTGATGACGCCGATCACCATAAGAGTTCAACATCCTCGGACCTGGATCACAATTAGAATCTTGGTGATATTATGTATGAAATGTTTAAAAATATAATATAATTGACGAGTTTCATTTGTAAATCTTTTTACGAAAGTCAAGTGTAAGATCTTTATTCCAATTTAAATATATATAAAAACGCATTAAAACGGCAATTATTTCTAGACTTCAATTGGACTGATTTTCATGACTGTTATTTTATATTGTAATATTTACTTTATAAAAAAATAAGAAAAATACAATTAAAAAACTATATGATTTAAAACATAATCTCAAAATAATATGAAATCAGCAATTATTTAGTAGTTACAATTTTAGTTAGATTTAAATCTAGCACGTAAGCTAACTTTTGCTATTCATAGAATATGATTGTTAGTTTACTCAAAAGGTTTTTAAACGACCGTTTGGAAAATTTTCCGTTAATTTCTTTTTATTTGATCAATTTGTGCAGCTTGACGAGCTGTATATATCAAGATCAAGCTCATGTAAAATTCTCGTCTTTTCATGTCACAGCATTAACTGCATGCCTCCTAGTATAACGTAAGTTATGTTATCGGCATTAAATCCACTTTGTTGTGGTAAAGCAGGAACTGAATCGGATCAAATAGCAAACAAAATAAAATATTTTAATTGAATTCTTAGTTGCAAAAGCAACACGATATGAAACATTGTGAAAAACGTAATTATTGAGCTAAAAGGTACTGCTTGTAAATCAGATATGAAAAAAAAAAGAAAAAAAATGAAAGCGAAATAAAAATTTCACATTGAGGTAAACGATAGAAAAGACACGAGAGTCTATACGAACATAAAAATGAAAAATTGTGAAGTGACTTGCAAAGTGACGAAACAACTTTTCACACTGTTGTATTATGTTCGATACAAATAAGTAAACATGAGCCCTACACAAGACATCCAGAAACAAAAAATTTACAATAATACAAAGTACATATAACCGCCATTATCCTAGTTAATAAATATTTTTCATATTTGTGAACGTCCAGTTTAAGTTACAGTGTATCATGTTTTGCAGAACTTATAGACTTTTCCTGACTTTAGTGATTGTATGCTTTATTTAAAATGGATTGATATATTTAAGAATAAACATGATTTACTACTATATCGTGGGTTTGTATCTTGCTGCATGCATTACTTAGTTTAAAATTCATAACAAATTTCAGTGTGACATTTTTCTAGGATAAAATAAAGCAAAAGCTTAAAGTTTCAAATATTTTAATAATATAAATGAGCTACAATAGTTTCAGTTGCCCGATGATGCCGCAAGACGAAATAATTGTAGCTCATTTATATTATGAAAATATTTGAAACTTTAACCTTTTGCTTTATTTTATCCTTGAATATGGAGTTTCAACAAGAAATATCCGCTATTACATTAAAGTTGACATTTTTCTGTTAGTAGACACGTCATGAAAATTGTGTTATTTTACATTACTAAAGAAAAATGTAAGATTCATATTTTTGATTTATTTCTATAAGTTTGATAAATTTAAGCTTAATTAATTTTGAGCTTTATAGTTT
Source organism: Aphrophora alni (assembly GCA_963513935.1). NCBI lineage: Eukaryota > Metazoa > Arthropoda > Insecta > Hemiptera > Aphrophoridae > Aphrophora > Aphrophora alni. The sequence goes on along the minus strand of OY740768.1, from coordinate 70,165,323 downwards.
AACAGAAATTTCATCATTTGTCGTTTTTGTGGAGAAAAAAATGATTTTTGATAAATTGGAGTTTATATCATATCTGCCATTGCTAAAAGAGCAAATATCCTAGACATGGATTCATAGATCTCTAGATCTTAGGAAAACATAAATCACCCTATTCTTTTTTTATTAAAACAGTTCATTACACCAATACATTACATCTTTACGTGAGAGTTTGACAGTCGAAAACATTTTGATTACACATTTCTTTTAAGCAATCGTGTAAACATAACAAATGATAGTAACACATTGAAAAGAGCTGTTTAACAAAATGACATAGTGGTTTAATTAATTGTGTTAAGAGTCACCAAATGGTGGTTAAGGCATATCCACCATTTGTTAGGGTCTTAATTTTGATTCTCTAGCTCCCAATATTGCAATAGTCACCAGTGGTCAAAGATGAAAGAATATGGGTGTTGCAAAAGTTAACTAGCTTCACAACTTATTTTAAAGGGAAAGATTTTTATCTATTTTTATTTATATGTTACAATAGCAAATAGTAAATAATTGTCTTCACAATAAAACATAACCATATAGGTACTCATCTATGCACAGTTACTTTACTTCAGTATTTCTTATCTCTAATTTTACTCAGAACAAGATACTAAATTCACAATACTCCATAATATCATTAAGGCAACTTTATCGATAAACAGATTTATAAGATTTTTCTCAATTTAAAAAAATGGAACAACCTTTCCCTTCACCCTCTCTCTTAATTAAAATTTGTTCTCACTTTTTCGTTTTCTCCCCGTGGGATTTCAATCAGCATCTAGTAAATCTCTTTCGTGAAATCCACTCAATATCTTTTCACTAGAGAGACAATCCACACTCGGCTGATAACCCACAAAAGGCCGGTTTTTATACTCCCTGGTTATTTAAAACCTTGCTATCCCCCATGCACAATTATGTCATTTTTACATAACATATTAAGTACACGAGCAGCAACCCTAGTCATCATTTGCATTTTTGAATGTGTACTGCTTCACATGTACTAAACTAGAGTTCCTGGCCTACATATGTTCTTAAACTGTAAACCTGTTTCTTATTTAAACCATGCTTTAACACATTATTATCTTACACTTATCTGATTCCTAACAATAGCTATGGTAAAATCAAATTTAAGGATATTATTTGAGAATTTGTACAAAACCTTGTGGCATTCAAAATATTCGCTCCTTCTAATCCTGAAAATACTATCCTTTCGACTTCCCAGCTTAGCACTAGTATAAGCTGTAGTATAAATTTAATACTATAGAATATAATGATTACTTTACGGAGCATGTGTTTCGAAACAGATAAAGGTGTCCGATAGCGGAACCTACTTTGAATTCGAGCCAGTCCACCCAGAGATAATGAGGAGCAAGTTCAATGGAAATGTAGAAGTTAGTTCTTCATTCGTTGTACGAAATTATTTAGTTTGCTTAAAATTTTCTGATCACCGTTATGATTTGTCATGACGAATGCATTCTCTCCTTTTGGCTAACATCTTCTAGACGGGTGGAATTCTGCTTTCAACGACCAGGTACAAAAATTGTATTTCATTCGTAGCATCCTGCTTTCCCTAATTATGCATATGGGTATATCAGTCTAATTTGAAATAATTCATGATATGTTCTTTTTTCAAAAATGATTTAAACACAATTTAGAATTTAAAAAAGAGAAAGAAAAGGTGTAATTTTGAAATTTCACATTTATTTTAAAAATCTGTAGTAATTTTATTTCTTCTTTATTTACTAAGTAATTGTAATTACTACAGATTTAAAAAACAAATTTCTAACTTTATAATTACTTAGTTAATTCTTTTGCAACCCTTATTCTTTCATCTTTGACCACTGGCGACAATCGGAATATTGGGAAATATCCATTTTGACGTCTCATGAGTTCAAAAAGTTGTTTTTGGAATGATGTCTACCTGTCATCATAAGCGGGAACCCTTCCGATATTGTGAGATTTAGTTGTTTTTTAAAAATATTTTGAAAGATATTTATATAGTTAAACAAAACCTTTTTTTTTTTGCACTTATGTAAACAAACAAAAACTTGTATCGCAAAACGAGTTTTTAATGAAGGCTATCAATGGTTTTCGTTAGTTTTTTACATTTATTCCAAAACCATAATTTTCTTTTAGATTAAATTTCTCGAACTGAATTGAGTCATTACTCAGCACATATTTGTCAGAATTTGAACGAAATTGATAACACCGTTTTTGAGATGCTAAGTGATTTATAACAGCTTTATAGATTATTTTTTATTTTTACCGATAATTCTGGAATTGGCATTTATGTAGGGATGTCAAACAATATTTTTTTGTTTGGGTCAGAGGCTATATTTTAGCAAAATTTGAACATAATTATTAGAACTTATACTAAAATCTGAACTTTGAGTAATTACAGGAACTACCTAGTCAAAATAGGGCTACATACCAAATTTAATCAAAACTTGATTTAAATTATTAAGAAATGTTGTGCTTACAGGTAATACATATTACAGATTCACGTTATAGGACAGTAATTTCATTTTATGTGTTTTTGTATTCCCTCGTTTGTTAACATTGATGAAAATTGATTTAAAATTCAGACCACTAGAGTTGTTATTCCTAATTTTGAGGTTATATTTTTAAAATTGTGTTTTAGTAATAACCTTTTTATGTGTGACTTTAAATCGATATGGAGTTTATCGTGGGCATATCGATTTAAAGTTACTCTGAAGCAAAAAAAGTGAAGTTTGTCTTTTACCATAATGTTTGTTTCTCATTTGTGCAGTTGCTCAAACGAATGAACGGGTTTGGATCAAATTTGATATATATCTCGAAAACTTGTTTTTGGTGACTGTGACGATTTTGATCAAATCGTTCTCAAATATAGCATCAATGAACACAAAAATATTGGTTGGTCACTATCACTCAAAAAAAAAAAAAAAAAAAAAACAGTTCTGAAGGTATCGGTAAAAAGGAGGCGAAAAACATTTACAAAAAAAAATATTACAAAACCGAATTTCTCAAAATCAACTCTACGGTTTTCGTTTAAATTTATTTGGTTAAATTATGAAGAAATATAAAGACCCAAAACAATGTACAGAATCGCAAGTAAAAGAAATAATTCAAGAATAACAAAATTTAAATTTGACTGCCGTCATTAGAAACTTGCTTACAATCAAATATGATGCTTCGAAGTAGGCCTATATATATTTTAGTTAATGTACGGCCTGATAGGAGGGATGAAAGAGAGGGATCTAACCCAAAACTACATGAAAATGGTGTAAATTTATCTAGGTCTCCTCGGAATTGCCAAGCCTGTACTCATTACAGTGAACCACTGAGGGTTGGAAGTATGTTGTATAAATAAATACATTTTTAAATCATAAAAAGTTTATGAGAAGTGGGATCCTACATCATTAAATTAATCTCTTTTAAGAAATATATAGAAAAAAATATATATCAAGTGTTGTTTTCGGTTTTGTGGGTGAGTGTGTGTGTGTGTGTGTGTGTGTGTGTGTGTGTGTGTGTGTGTGTGTGTGTGTGTGTGTGTGTGTGTGTGTGTGTGTGTGTGTGTGTGTGTGTGAGAGAGAGAGAGAGAGAGAGAGAGAGAGAGAGAGAGAGAGAGAGAGAGAGAGAGAGAGAGAGAGAGAGAGAGAGAGAGAGAGAGTATAAGTGAACGTTTATGTACTGTTTAACGTAGGTTTAGTTTCAGATTTTGAAATCTGCTAAAATTGAGTTATTGTAGGATCTTAAAAGTTAACCTTGAAAAACATATTTCTTTAAAACTTGTGTTTTGGCCTCCATTTGAAATGAACAAACCGTTATTTCTGCTTAACTAACACACATACTCTCCTCGGATGTCGTGGTAACCTTATGGGAGATCGCTTATAGATAAAATTTATATATTAAATTTTCAAGAATTAATGTCAAATGCTTTAATGTGAAATCATGATGTTTTCTATTAACACAAAATATTTAAAAACATGTCTTACTAAAGATGTGTTTATAGGCCTAATCACATATTGTTCACCATTGAGAGTATGTATTAAGTATATAAATAATTTATGAATTAAAAAATAATAATAATAACTCTCGTTAACTTGAAAATTTCCTTTTATTCTGACCCTGACCCGTGTCAATACAAACTTAAACACACATAGTTATTGTGTTGTGTTTGAATTAATGAAATGAAAGCTTATTGCCAGATTTCGTGAGGCCCACTTGTGTAAATATTTCTACGCATAATCAAGCCTTTGTTAACATATAATAACTTGCGTGCGTCAACTGGAGGCTTGATTGAGGTTAGGTTGAAGTTATCATTAGGTACAACTGTTTAAACCATTTATTTAATTCTTACTAGGCTATATGCAAATGATATAAATAATGTAGAACAACAATTTACTGATTCATTTAATAAGTACTTAAATTATAATATTGAACAACTTTATTTGATAATTCACTGAATTATGCAAATTTTCTACATAAGTTGTTAGTTTTTATATAGGATTTTTTTTTATTCAACTGGGAAGAAGGTTGCATTTTCTTTCTTTTATGATTAACATCGGAAGATTTTTGATAGGATCCATTTTGGAAAAATAAAATTAAGAAATCAAATGCATCAAAATGTAAAAGAACTCAAATTTTTTTTGAATTTTAGTAAAATGTGTGAATAAATGGCTTGTTAATGCCATTTAAAAATTTTATTTTGGTTGCTGTCTCATATAATGATTCAATTTTTATCAAAACGCTTAACTAAACCAAGTTAAATGTAAAAGAAAATGACTGCATGCGCCATAATTTATAAATATTTTAAATGGTAATACAATTTTAATGAATTATAATATTTATTTAATTTGTACAACCTAGTTTACATTTCGATATGTAACTACCCGACCTCTGTATTTAATAAATATCAGGTTTAAAAATAATAAAAGGTTACTAACAATTTTTATTAGACGTATATATAAATTTTTAATGCTACATATACAACATTGGATTATATTTAGGTCAAATCGCTTAAAGTTGTAGGTGGGAGAGAAGATGAAATTAGAAGTAAAATTTGAATAAATCATAATATTTCTTTAATTTGGAAGTAGCCTACATTAGGTATAAGGATCAAGAAAAATGACAAAATATCCTAGACGTTAGTCACATTTTAAGTTATATTATTGCAAAACATATTTTCAGGTACTTCATAGCAAAATAAAACTGTTTTCTAACAACTGAAAAGAAAAATAAATATATCTTGCCCTTAAGTTTAATTTTTAAGCTTGTTTCGCTTGGTTCAATTTGCAAACGTAAAAGTGAGGAATAAGTGCTTGTTTTTAAGTCAATACCTTCCTTATCTGAGCCACATTTATTAAGTGAATCGATGGTAAATTATAAATCTGATCTATTGTGATTAGTCAATGGACAAAACATGTATGGAATTTTTATTTTCTTAAGTTGCGATGTTCAGTCGAAACGGATATATATCTTACAAGGCACGGGCTACTACTTTATATCAGTCGTGATTGCAGACATAGTCGTGAATGTAGCTTGGGTTTCACTGTGCCGTGAGTTGTGACACAGTTGCACGCTTGTGTTGTGGTGTGTCAATTATTGATGTCTCTCTGGTCGACGAGATATCCTACTTCACTACTTTTATACTGTATAAAACAGTTTAGTTACTTAATGCTCATAAGAAACATACATCACGTCTCTGTAATGATGAATATTTATGTACAGTTGTATTCAAATAGAAATAGACACTTTTTAATTAACATAGGAAAATGGTTTTAATCAACATAACAAAATAAATAGTAACATTACAAAGAGGACAGTTCAAAGTTTTTTGTATAGTGTTATAGATGTTCTATATGAACCCCGCGGGTTACACGGCAGACATCAATTCTATAGTCAAGTTCTGACCAGATTCTGTTAAGGGTATCGACGTCATCTCTCTATAGCTCCTTCTGTGTATCGCAGCCTAGACTTGACCCCATGCGACGACTTCTTTCTGTGGAGTTACATTAAAGATCTAGTTTTTATTCCTCCATTACCATTGAGCCTCTTGGAATTAAGGCAGCGCATAACAAAAGCTATAGAGAGTGTTGACTTCGATACCCTTAACACAGTCTGGTCAAAACTTGATTGATGTCTGCCGTGTAACCCGTGAGCTCATATAGAACATCTATAACACTGTACAAAAAAAACAACTTTGAAATGTCCTCTTTGTAATGCTACTATTTTTTGTGTTGATTAAAAACATTTTACTATGTTAATCAAAAATGTCTATTTCTTTTTCAATAACGCTGTATATTGAACATCAAATTATTTAAAAACATGGATTCTGGATTATTATATCAAATCAAAGAAGGGAGGGGGATGAATATTTCTTAAATGTTACGCATCTGAGAGTGAATTCACACCAGTACACCATTAGTCCAATGTTTTGGAATCTAACCTCTCCCTCCGCCATTTACTGGGTAGGCTACACAGAACAAAATTATTGTGTATAGTTGTTATGCTCTCGAAAACTATACTTAAGGAAAGTTAAATAAAATAAAAAAAAATTTTGGAAAATTAAGAATTATTTAATGTTTTATATTCTCAACGATGCTAAATATTAGTATACAGTACACTCCCCGTTCTCCTTGCTCTTTTAGATCACTATTTTTTAATCGAAAGTTATAAACATACTTTCATTGAAATAACTACTATGTCGGAGCAATAATTTAATGAACTTCATCTAGAGCACGATGAGTACTCGGATGCGTTAGTAGATACTGTACATTATCGTTGAAAGTCAATAGTACATATTGTTGTAGATGTTATTGATGAGTTGAGAAAAATGGCGAAACCGATAAATGAGATGAGACATTATTGGTAGTCTTAACAAAACAAAAATCTGTAAAAATGAATATTTAACGGTATTAAGAATAATATATAAATAAATTTAAAAAAGAAAGAAAATCTTCTTTTTTTTTAAATTGAAGCTTCTTTTTAGGTTTGAGAATATATTTTTTTTTTTAAACAATAACTCTTTTATCTTTATTATAGAAAAACATTCTAAGAATGTTAAACGGATGTAGTTTAAAAACTGTACTACATATAAAAACTTATTGGCGGATATCTGCCTGTTTTGTGTACTTTACCGATTTCAAACATTTCGACGCAAAACTATAATAATATCCATGAATGTAAAATAAATAAATTTAATGAATCATTTTAACAAAATCATAAAAACGCCTAGAAAACTGTACGTATGCTCTAAAAACCTACGATCATGTTTTCAACCCCAATGAATGAATTTGTTTTTACTATATTATTTATATGCATATCAGAATCAGTATACATTTATCTCGAATTAAATAGCCATTTTGTCACTGTATAAGGAAGTCCATGGCTTTGGAATGATGTGACAAATATGGACAGATTGTCTTTTTGAAGAGGCAAACCTGAAGGTAATCTCTTCCACTTAACCCCTAAGAAAGAGCAAAATGCGAAGACGAAAGAGAACGTATACATTTTTTTTTAATTGGAAATTAACAAAGAAGCTCTTGCCTTAAAAAATAAGCACACTCTATGGTTTATAAATGTTTTGTTTTGATTTCCTGGTCGTTTAAAGACTAAATAGATCTCAGTCATATCGCTTTATAAAAAAGAAGAAAAGAACATAAAATAATGATCCCTAGTCTTCCAATACTGTAAGTGCGTCGTGGTAGGAAGATAACAGGAATTAGCCAATAGAGGAAAATGAAAGACAGGAATCTAACTCAATACTACAAGATCCAACTAGGTCCCTCCGGATTATCAAGCCTGTACTCTACAGTGAACCCTCGAGGTATTTTTATTTTGAAGAGAAAGGATAGAAGAGAGAGAGAGAGAGAGAGAGAGAGAGAGAGAGAGAGAGAGAGAGAGAGAGAGAGAGAGAGAGAGAGAGAGAGAGAGAGAGAGAGAGAGAGAGAGAGAGAGAGAGAGAGAGAGAGAGAGAGAGAGAGAGAGAGAGAGAGAGAGAGAGAGAGAGAGAGAGAGAGAGAGAGAGAGAGAGAGGGAGGGAGGAGAGAGAGAGAGATGTATAATATAGGGTACAGAATAGAGAAAGAAGGAAAGGAAGACGGATAGGACGAAAGAAATTCTACAATCGTAATTTGTGTCCCCTAATCCAAACATTTTAAAATGTTTATTAGAAACAAATATGTGGAGGAACTGTTTTTATCACTAGGAGCAGAAGAAAATTTATAACAATATAATATGAATTGTTAACTAAGAATTTTTGGTATATACCAGTATGGAGAATCTCCATCTCAAATCCGCTACGCGACTGTACTATAGCTGTTCTGAGATCGTCATTTGGCTGTCAACCGCAACCACAACGGAGAGACAAATAAAATAATAAAACTTTGTTGTTGCATAGTTTAAAATGAAAACAACTAACAGTTCATTATTATATTTTTATTTATTTTTTGTGAGTTGTACAGTACAATGTTATTATATCATATTTTTTAAAGGTTAACAGTGCTTATTGAAATCGTAAATATGTAACAAAAGTAAGCTAACCTGAAACTAGTTTCAACATCGAAACCTTTATTTTCCTTTTGTCAATTCCTCTTCAAAAATAAACTATTGTGAATCTATTTCTAGAAATTATACCAATCTATATATTTGAACAACCAACAAAGTTTCATTGACCTATTAAGTTTTTTCGTTATTAGTTTAAAACCTATCACTTGCTTTTACTTTATGTTTTGAAAGTAAAAATTATAAAAAGAAATAATACTATTTTTAAACATGGTGGGCACCTTGTTTAGACGCAGCTAAGTACCGGTAACTCTTTGTGTAAAAAAACACCGCTTTTAACAAGGTGCTTATAAATATGTATATTACTTATTCGTATAATGTTAGTTAGATATTCCATTTGATTGACATTACATGAACAAAGTCGAAAATCTTGATGACAGGAAAATGTAATTTTTGTAGAGCCAAGAATAAAAGTTGTGTAAAGTCGTCTCAAGGACTCGAAATAAAGCGTAAGTTCGCTGCAAGTCCGTTGCCGCAGTTAGATCTTGATAAAGCGATCTGGACTTAGCACACGCGATACTGGCTTGCACGCTTGTTGCTCTAGAAAAGTCAATACTGGTAAACCCTCTCCCCACCTTCACCTAAGTTGGTTGTTGGATAAATATGTTTACATTTACTACCTAAAAATTATTCAAATTAAACAATCAATAGTGCTACATTAACATTACCTGGCAGACTTTACACGATGGACAAAAATTTATTGCATGACTAGAAGAATTTAGAAAGCGTGGAACGGATTTCCGTTGTCACTTTTCAGCTTCCTCGAGAACTGTACGAGAACTGTAAAAGGCAGGAACAGCGTGTCAGCGTCTCAATAAAGTGCTTTGAAGTGGTTTTATTAAGCAATCTTTAGCACCTTGTAAAACTGTATAAAATGCTACAGGATTATAAACGTACAGAAGGTACGTTTGTTATGTTTAGCTACTTACGACTCATTATACAAAGTCCTAAAATGAGGAAAATTTACATTTCAAACTGATTTATTATTTATTTTTTAAAAATTATGGGATGTCTGTACGCCTAATTGTGTGATACTTAAAAACCATCGCCGTCCTGTTAGTATCCCTATCGCGTAGTACACAGAGCCAGGAATGGTTTTTTCCACGTGTCAAGGCTAATAAGATCTATCTATGGATTAATTGAAAGAAGAAAAAATCATGAAATAGTCTTCAAAGTGTGCATAGAGCGAAGAACAAGGTTAGAGTCTCCAGTCAGGAATAACATTGAGGCAGTTCATGTAGAAACCAAGGTTGCATGGATCATCCGAGGTGTAACCATTTAAGGGTGGAAGATATTTTACAAATGCTTGTTAGTTCTACTATTCGCAACTATAATTTATATGTGTCCAAAGGTAATTGTTTTATAACCTTCAAGTTATAGCACTATTCAAAACTTTGTAGATGTTCTAGTTCATGAGCCGAAAAGGGTCTTTCTTCGTTTTTGGAAATGATATCTTAACTGTGTCCTGTCATACTTGTTGTTAATAAATTTTATGTTAGGACAATAGTGTCTTTAGGATAATTTTGACATTTAAGTTGAATTAAATTTTTCTACTGACATGTTACGTTATTACTTATCGGATAACTTTTTTTAGTTGTGATACTTTCAAAAATAGATTTTCCAGTAACACAACAAGGTTTATTACAGTCAAAATTAAATTAAAATTGTAAAAGGTTTTTAATAAACCGAATAATAAAGGTTTAAAAAATATAACTAAGTTAAATTCTGATAACGTTGTTGGTTTATGGAGTTTATAAATGCAACGTCTTCTTCTGCAGTCTACTTGAAAGTAAAAATAGCTTGCGAAAATGGCATAGGCTACTGTGTACTACGAACTATATCCCCAACAGAAAGATATTAATGAAGAGCGGGATCTTTTTCTGCTACCTACTTCGTTAAAAATATATTACCGAGAGGTATGCTCATTCGTTGGCATTACACCTATACCATCTAAAACAGAATGATAAAAATATGTTAGTAAAATATTCAATATTTACAAATACTCGTTTAGTACATTACGAATCAAAAGTGAGTACGGTACTAGGTTGGTCATGATCAAGGATAATGGCTGTCTGTGTTTATTAACCTAACCTCACTTACCTTAACCTAACCTAACGAAGAGATAGTGATGATGTATATATTTAATATATGTATATTTAAGTCTTTATGTATTGTCTTAACTCATGTGCATCTTGGTGCTTTAGTAACTACTTTCAAAATTAGTAATGAGTAACTCTTACGTAACTCCAGACGAATGTAGCGCATGTAAGAAAGCCCTTAAGTACCAACATTGTTGTGACCATCCTCAATGGAAAAGAACTTGAATTGTTAACTAATGGATACAGTTGTAAGATTCCAACAACTTCCACTATTAACACTTTATTACCATGTTTAATGACAAATTCAAGTCAAAGATCAGAAGCTTTGTGACTATAATAAATGTTGGTTGTGGATATTGTTATGTTTCTTTCATTTAGCCTTTGAATTTTACTCAAATCTAAGTGAATTATAAAGATGTGGAATATCATTCAACATATGGTCATTCGTTAAATAAGAATACGATTTTATCTTTTGTATAAATTTCAAAGATTTCTTTCCATAGAAATGTTTAGTTAATTGGTAAAATATTAACGAGAAACGTATATCTAATTATAAAATAGCACGTTTAGTTAGTTTTTTGAATAATTTAAAATGATTTAGACACTTTCTAATCAAGAAATTAAAATCAAGCCCTAACGGTGGCTTAAACCTTCGATGCTGGGAGGTATTTATAAGATCCGTCTCATATTTTTAATAGATAGAAAACCTGTAATACCAACCCATAATAAATTAGAATTCTAAAATATCCTCGAGAAGTGTTCTTAGTCGGGAATTATAATTAGCGAGTTGAATAGGCAATCTGATTACTGTTCTCAAATGATCACAAAAGACCAACTATTCCTAAATGTTCTAGTAACCAACGGTATCCACGAGGCTGTGACAAGGTTGTAGCTGTCATCTTACCTAAAACACAACCTGTTTTGAGCAATTTAGTTCTTTCCAACTTAAGGTAAGCCTCATAGTTTACACATAGTAAATATGGGTATGGTAATTCCTAGGTTCATAGCTAGAACTTTTATCATATAGTCTAGGGTTAGTCTTTCATCTTGTCTAACAGGTCTATCTTAACCAACTCTTTCTACTCTGACGCTAATAGAGTATTTGAAGTTTCTATTGTTTGCTCTTTATCCTTTATTTTTTAAAGCGATGATGGCCGTGAGATTTCCCTCCTTTAGAATAACATAAAAAACGGAGGGAGGGCCAACTTTGGTTGTCAAAAGTTAACAGAGTTGGTTAGAATTCGAATGAAAAATTCTAATGGACCCAAACTTAAAATATTTTATTGAGCCAAAGTTATTGTTGTAAATTCTTGGTGAAGTGTCCACATTATTAGAAACCAATGAGCGAAACATTTTTCTAAATATTCAGACTTACAGGGTTAATTGTTAAAAAAAGATAACACTTGAGAATTTAGCTCATAGTTTCAATTTTTTTCAATTATTATTTAATAAAATCTTTAGGTGAACTTAACAAAAGAAGATCGCAAACCCGAATTTTTTCTCTCATTCGGTTAATTTGTGAAGTTTTGTAACGATAAACATACAGTTTTATATTTTCTTCTAAAGTATAGAGTAAACCTTACTAGTTAAACACGTGTAATAGTTTTACTGTTCACAATAATAGTAAATTATACGATATTCCAAAAATTGAGGTCTTATTAAGTGAAATATATACGACCTAGGCTGGGAACTGAACCCAGGACCTTTGGCTTAACGTACCAAACATCTACCAAATGAGCTATCCTTAGTTGTTTCCAGCATAAGGCGTACACTTCTCACTTGACTTTTGCTTTTGCTGCAATTTTCACTTGAAATGTTATTTAATTAGTATTCTAATACTAGCTTGTATTAAATAAACGTATAAGCGTTAAAATCAAAAATTAAAATCAATAAATATTTTAACCATGTATATATTTAATTTTAAACTCTCATTGTTAGAATTAAGATGTAACAAAGAATTGACTTGTTTTATTGATTCCACAATTAATATTGGAAATGTACAATAATACTTACGTAATAATAACTTTAGGCTACTCAAATAATTACTTTTTACAAATGGAATTATATTAGCATCTTATCTTCTCGCTTTGTAGAGAAGATAACTTTTACTTATAACTTACATCTTTTTTTTTTTTTTGTTATGCATCGATGTTTATAAAACTCAACCACCCTTGGTTTTTGGAAAGTTAGGCACAGTTTATCACTAGTTTATGTCTAACTTTTAAAATGTTCAAATTACCACATCACTAATTCTTTAATTCCACTCAGTCTTGATGAATTTTGTTCGCATACAGGTATTTTTTTAAGTATGGATGTTTTAAATTCGGGGTCATAGTCGAACAGCTAAAGTGATGTTAAATATTTTCTTCTTAAATACTCAAATTGAGCCCAGTTTTAAATGTGAACGTTTTGTACTAAAGATTAACAATTTGTGAATGTTGCGTTTGAGTAATTAACATTCCATTAAGTAATAATTACATTTTAAAATCATTATATATAGTTAACATATCTTAACTGTAACAACTATTCAACTCAAGTCAGAGCCAATTTTACACAGTTTTCAATGTGCATGCTATAAAGTAGCAGCCCGTGATAATTACATTTTTATAAATTGTTTTGTATAGTTCTTTTACATTTTTAAATCGTTATTTATTTTTCACATACCTTAAGTGTAACAAGTATGCAATTTCGAGTCAGGGGCGATTTTACACAATTTTCAATTTGTTATAGTGGCGGCCATAATGTTTAAATTTATTTTTTAGATGGAACTCTTGATGTACTTTTCTAAGTCCTTTGTGATATTATATGCGATTTTTGCCAAATTTTAGGTTTAATTTAAGCCGTGATTAACATTTAATAAGGCAGGTGTAACTCAAGATTTATGTTGCGGCGATTGTAAAGATTAAATTTAGGCATTAGTAATAAGACAATATTCAACATCTCAAAAAACATGGAAAACTTAATTTTATCAAAATTGGTATATACATTTTTTTAAAGTAGAACTTGCACAAAACAAAATGTCTTTAACAAAATATAAATTCAAAAATTGGGTTTAGTAGTGAACAAACTATTTAAAAAAGAGGATATTAAAATTTTATATCAGTTCAGACAGCAGAAACGTTCGCGTGACAATGTTTAAAACGTAGTGCACAATAAGATCACCAGAAGTGTTCAACAAGATTAGTGAAAAAGAGTTGAAAATCAATTCATCAGTTTTGACTGTAAGTCAGATATTCGGGCACCTGTCGTTTTTTATACGATGTGAAATGAAAAATATAATACAGCTAGCTCTGATAATTTTGTAAAACAATTTCTACCTCTTCAATCACTTCCAACTTACCGATGGCTACTTCAGTTGTAGTGTGGAGAACAAAGGAAATAGGGTGTTAATGAAGATGTGCAACACTGCTGCTATGTAAAGTTTTAGTCCTATTTATTTTTAAATAAATATATTATATTTTGAATAGTATTAAACTTGGGATTATGGTTTCAAGAAGTTAATATTGAGGTGCGCCTAGAATATATCTCTAACATAATCCTCTTCAACATTTAACTCATATAACTTTAATTGTAGCCGAATATGTTTCCTTCCCTTTCTCTCTTCATTTTACGTTCTCATATTAAGATAGTATGGACAAAGTCTGTCGATATTGAGTTTTTCATAGAAATGTCTGTTTTTATGTCATCGGAGATTTAAAATTATTTGTAAATTATTTTTATTTTTATATCTACTTTAAATGCGTTACAGATCAAACTAGCTGAACAGATTTAAATAAAATATGATAATTATAGAGTAAATAAATAAATAAATGGGTAACAAATAATAGCCATGTGAAAATGGTACATTTGATTCATTTGGCGAGAGGTTAATAAATAAATGTTTAACAAAGATGGTTATATTTTAGCGTTATTTTGTGTTTGGCACTTCCAGTAAGACGAAAACAACATTCCGATTTTCTCAAAATCTCTATAACGATCTTGTTAAAACAACTTTAAAAAGTGCTCAAAAGTAGCCCCTAAAGATTCGAATAAAATTTATTGATATATTTATTACCTCAGTCCTCTTATTATTGACGAAAACCACCCTCTTCATTTTTTGAATCTAGTATAGCGGCGATACGTTTTTGAGACTCACATGTGAGATCTTTAGAGTAGTTACGTTCGCGAATAACTTTTACCCATACACAACACAACAATGAATACATGACCATATATCAGTACCTAAAACAAATCGATAACACAATTATTTTAAATTTTTTTTTAAATTAACACATAAAACATATCACATGATTATCCTCCAACAGTCACGCACTATTTGTACACGATACGACAATCGATAATTAAGAAAACTTACCGATCGTTATTTCACATACACACAAATTCATCAGTTCGATAAAACAATGACGGTTCTGAAGATATCACTTAAAAAATGAAAATGAATTTAACATCGTTGCATTAGGTCGAATATCTCAAAATCGGACAATGCTGGTTTAAGTTTTTTCTTTTGGTATGGAGAAGGTTAGTAAAATGATTGAGTAATTTTTATTTGTATAGCCTTTACTTATGCTCTTGAACTAATGAAGACGGTAAGATGACGAGATAACGAAACATCAAGACAGCAGACATGCCATTTCCTCTAACCCTATTGTTTAAAACACCATTTTTGTCACTTAAAACATTGTGCTTGTTTACCTACGCCGTATTAATTATTGTCTTTGGTTTAAGAGATTAACATCAATTTGACTTTAGACAATCCTGTGGTAATGTATGCGCTTATGAGTTTACAATCAGCATACTATGAGTTTAATATCACTTCCAACTAGTATTAACATATTTATTTTTAAAGTATGCAATTATTAAAATTGGATCATTTTAGTACGGACAATAAAATAAATTAAAAAGTTATTTAATATTCAAAGATATTTTCGTGTATGGGATAGTCTTCGTGTGCCTTTGACCGGCAATAACTCACAAGAATACATATCTCGACAAACGCAAAGACATTGTGCGCAGTAAATTAAACTTGCTTGCTCGGAGATAACACCAACAAGTCCTATAACATTGAATGTATAATTTATTAACAATATGACGTCATCACCTGCAGTCAAATATACTTTATACTAAAACTAAAAATAACTTTCTCCCTCTTTTAACACCAAACCTGACTTGTAAGCGAGAGTTTGCATGTTGGCTCTATGGTGGCGCACAAACGCAATACCGAATTAACGAAATTCTTTATGGTTGTATTTTGGGGGAATTGACCTATTGTGTTTAAAATGAGTAGATAAAAAGGGTAAACTGTGATTTTTAATATAATTTAATAAAACTGTAATATAATCAAAAATGGTAAATTACAGAGATACTTATATATATATATATATGTTTTAAAGAAAACTCTGGTTATTTTATATAATTAAAAACATTAAGATTATAAAACTTCGAGCCAAAAAAATTCCTATATCTTGTAATTGTTACATTATTGTGCCAGTTACGTAGTTATTACGGTTGTTTCGGGATTCATTTCATTGTCATTTACTTATTGTTTATGACAACACATAATACATAATTGTAAAATACTATTATAGAAACAAAATAATAAAAACCTAAAACAATTAACTTAAAATCAAACAATAATAAAATGGTATGAATGACGTGATGACATAACAATGTACATAATGATAATTAAAATTCTTCGTTAAAGTACTTTACCATCAATTATATGAAATCACAGATCAAAAAAATCGAGAGATGAAATTGTTAATCTTAAGGAACTGAAAGTGAAAATCTTAAACAAAGTTTTTCCAAACAGTAATAGTCTATGTTAATATAATAGATATAATTTGATGAATATAGATTTACGTCTATTCATTCAAAAAGATAAAGATAAATTAATAAATATTACACTCGTAACCAAAACAATTAATTGTATAAGTGTTCGAAATAAACTAAACCGGTTTCAATAAACATAAATCCTAAAATGCTATGATTCCGTTTATATTAGTTAATTCAATGGTAGTTTAATTGTTTTTATCTCATAAATAGATGTAGATATCTAAAAAAGAAAAAGAAAACAACTATCTTGACGTTATAGACATCATTTTCTTTCTTTTTTTTATTGATATTCAACACGACCCGTTGCTAGTAGCAAGTGTGAAAATCAATCTCATGTTTCTAGTAATCATATTATGAGAAGTTTCTGGTACAGTAATATTAGGTTAAGCTGACTTTGAACCTCACTTGAAATCCCAAACAGTTTGATTTGAATAGTCATCTTTTCAAACCCTTTATATTTTAGAACATTTAAATTATTAAACAATGATATATAAATTAGAAACTAATAGTATAATATAAAATAGCAGTATACAAATAATTATAATACAAATATTATTACTGATTGCTGTTCTATTTTACAGAAATTTTAGTTTAGAAAACTAACAGAATAAAACATGTAACATCAAATAAATGCTTATAAAACCAAAATAATGTATATAGGCTACGTATTTTGTTGAATATATAAAATTAAAAGTAATAATGGTACACAAATATTATAAATAAATTCTACAGCAACACTTCATAGTTTGTTGTTTTCAGATTTCTCAGTTTTGATAGTCAACATTGAGTAGATATTTTGAACTGGACGGTATAATTTTTCCATATGATGTGAATAATCCTTTACGGTGCCAACATCAGTGCGTGCACGGGTGTGTGTATATATCCTGTGTATTGTTGTATTATTATTATTGTATTGTTTATGTTTTTATTGATTGTGTAATTTGTTTTTTAATTTTACAATATCCTAGGTTATTTTTGTCTAAGTTATTAAATACTTAATACTTACTCTGTCTTGTGACTTATTTTGTAACTTATGTTACGCGTTTCAGAACGTATGTTCTATCTTCAGACTTACTCCTGAGAGGCCGTTAAAACATTAAAACACTACAAAACCTACACATCACATACAATAAACAAATAACACTCAAAATACAGCATGACAGGTGTACACCGACGATTCAAGAACGACTCTTTTGTGTTTAATTTAGATGTTTATTATTAGTATTTATTAAAATAGTTTAGTTGTATAATGTTTTTGTAACTTATATTGTGTAATGTATTCCAAATAAAATTAATTGTTATTTTCCTCACAGCTAACACCATTCATTCAAAAACATTAAAAAATCTAAGTTGAAAATGGGCAGAATTCCTTAACTATTTTACTAAAATGACCAGCGAACCTCAATGAAAATACGTATGTATTTATTTTGTATAAATATTGAGAAAAATATATGTTTGAAAAAATGCTGATATAAAATTCTACCTTTAGTGACCTGCCTTACGGAAAAACCGACACCGGAGTATCATATAACCACAGGACCAATATAATAGGATCTGTTATCGTCACCGATCAAACATCAATTTACCCTCCTACATGTAGGTGTCAAAAAATGTATGAAGATTTAATTTTATGATGAATAGAGAAATTAATGTAATTTATTTCAATTAGATGCGACAAATTTTCTGAATATGGAATTTAAAGTAATTTTTTTTTTTTATTCTTGACAATAAAAAAAATGTATTATTTTAAATAAAAACATAAACTGGTTGTTTAGAATAGTCAGCATCGCTTGTTGAATAAAAAACTTATTTTTAATCTGGATTACATGTGTAGTAACGTAGCCCGGATTTTGATGAACTGGATATCCAAGGCAAGAAATGAGCTAATATAATTAAATAAATAGTCTTACGCGGTTGTATCGCGATTTTACTAGCTGTGTAATTCCAAAGAATAAGATCATGTTATGGACTTTGTTAGTTTGTGTTCCATTTAAAGAAACACATTTTAAGTATTTTAATAAAGGTGTGCTGAGTTTTGAAGAAACGAAGGATTATTCAATAACAACCATAATTGATCTCCACTGACTGAAACTGCAGAGGAACATGTTTGGTTATAATTTAATAGAATAATTAATGTACCAATTAATTTAATAACTTTGAAACAATTGACAAATTGTTAACATAAAATAAGAACGTAATAAATTGTCTATTGTATAAATGTTTCAAATTATAATATTTGGGAAGTTTTTTATTATAAAATTAAATGAACTCAGAAGGTAAGGAACCACGAATAATGTAAGGTAAAACAAGGTTTTCTTTACATTATTTATAAATTTATGAATTTAGGTAATATAATTTCAAAAACACAATTCATTATTATTATATACAGGGCATTTTACAAAAGGTATACACACTTTGAGTGATGATAAATACTTCTTTTAAAAAAAGTAAGTTTTTTTTAAATCTAATGTAACAAGGTAAAGAAGACAAATGTAGAATCGCTCGCTATGTCACAGGTGTTGGAAACGATACAGATTTGGTCCAGGCAGTTATACGAATTTACAAACATAAATCATTTCATCTATTATTTCTGTGCATTATGGTTCAATTATGTTCAAAACTCATAGAGTGTTACAGGTTTTGTACTATACGATATCTTTGAAGATTGTTCAACAAAATAAGTCCAGTGGCGTGTGATCTGAGATGGACAGTGGGTGAAATTGTGGACACTTTACTGAGCCATTTAAGTTAAATGTGCTTACAAAATTCCAGCCAAGCAATCTTGTTTGTACACTGTGCATTCTTTAAACATCTTTCCAAGAATACACACCTGTCAGAATCATCTTCACCGAGAGTGTAGACTAATGCAGGAATAGAAATGTTCGGAAGAAAACTCTTTAGGATGCGACAAAGTCCTTTCTCGTTTTAGTCTCACGGACTCTTGTCAAACAACAAATTTCTTCAAAATCCGTTTAGACTGGTGCTTTTTGGTGTAACTGGTGGACGACTGTAGTCTTCTGTAACGCTCTGAATGAACTTCTTGTGCGTGCGTTGCAGTTACATCTATTTCAAACTTATATCTAATACGATTAAGATTTAGTCACTTTGATGGTTCTGTTTGAAACTCTTCTAAACTGTCTTTGCACTTCACATATATGATCTCGAACATCCAAGATAAATTTACTTTTGTCATAGCTTATTCTATTTTTGATATTATTATGTAAATGTGAAGTCCAAATATCTGTAAACTATTTTTCTAATCACATATATCTCCCCAATATGTTAAAATTAATTGCATCATAAATAATTGAAATTTTAGCAAATTATGATCTTTAAAAGAGTATATGTAATTATTTTTTAAACACTCGGTATATTAGATGGTTGCATAAATTATAAAACATGACACTCAACACACAAAAACAATATTTAAAAACATATACATTAGTGAATCAGTTCGCAAACTGTCTGGTTAAAAATTGATTTGAAATTATGCTACAGCTTCGAAAAAACACCAACTACCGCTTGTTAGTTGCCAACATTTAGTAAGTAAAAAATGAAGACAAATTGCTCCAAAGGTAGGATCGGTGGACACTTCATAATCTCGGGTAATGGGATCTCTATATCTAATCTACATTAGTAACTAATACAACCTACTTGTACTATCGAAAATGAACTGAAAATTAAATTGATCTATCTCTACAATTAGGTTTAAGCCGACATTGCACATATTAAGTTGTTACCTTTAACCCAGTTCCGCTTTCAATGTCATAAAACATAAATTATACTTAGTTATGACCTCACTAGTCTTGTTCAGTTATGCGCCATGCAAGCACCATTTCCTTCTTGTGTAGCTTCCATTTAGATTTTAATTTATGGATTTGTTTCTTTCTATTAGTTTGCAGTCTCTGTTTCAAAGACTGGTAGAATGCGAACTTCATTACACGACATGGCTTAAGATCCCGGCACGCAGAATGTAAATCACCCTGAACGTATATACGTTTCAAGTGTTTTCTTATATAGCTTGTACGAATGTACTGTTGGTATAGGAGCACGATAGTTTTATAGCGTGTTAAATTGTATTAGTTTTAACCCTTGTCATCATTTTAAAGTGATAAAACAAAAGTTCATATACATTTAGACTTTTAATCGTTAGTAGCCGTATTAAGGAATCTATAAAAATTGTAGCATATCTGTTTAGACTATATTTTATTTAATAGTATGTTATATTATTGCCTTTATAAATTGTTAGTTTATAATAAGTATCCCTTTTGTCTTTTATTATTTCGCAAAATATCCGCTTAATATCTTATTAAAATGTTAAGATTTTTTTTTTTTTAAGAAAAAAATAATTGTTTAGTTATGATATAGAAGAATTACAATTTCGTCGGACATTTTTCATAATTCCACACAAATTTGGGACAGAGAAAAGGATATTAGTCCTAGATAAGGAATTTGCTTAGAAAAATGTTTCCATTTTTTGTTATGGCTTTTTATAGTTTGTATGCGACTTCAACTTTTTTTAAACTTGAAAACTTTCGTTTGTGGTTCATAAAAAATAAATGCTTTAAAAAATGTAGGTTATAAAATTATTTCTCAACCCAAAAGACTAAATACGTTTTCACCAACCTCTTCCTAGGATGGCAGCTCTAGGTCAGGTCCAGAATACGTATTCGATTTTAAAAAGTCCGTTTTTGATAACAGTACCATAGGAAGTTTCCGTTTTTACTGGTAAGTAATAAACTGGTATTTATTTTGGGGTTTTTTATAGGTTCAAATAGGTTTTGTTTTGGATCTTAGAAGAACAAAATCTTGTTTCATGTGGATTTATAAAAAATCATATTCGTCAGTTTTTTTATGTTATGAAAGTTATCCCAAATTTTGATTTACGACAATTGTATTTTGGGCCTCCGTCCATATTTAAATCCGAAAAAACTTTAGATACTAATTTTGAACATTCCCTGAAAAATTACTGTTGACGTACGTTTAGATAAGTGGATATTTTTCAAGGCACACACACTTTATTTGTACTCAAGAAGGTGGCCTAAAACGGATACATCCACGAAAATATCCAAATCGTTTTTGTTTCCAAACTCAATTAATTGTTTCTGCAAAAAAGGCGAGAAACTAAAATATATAAAAAAAAAAAAAAAATTCCAAGGTAAACTAAAATTTTTTGAAATTATTACACTTTAATAATATTAAACTTTAAATTTCTTTATCCTTTGTAAAAAGTGGAAAGCGGTAAAAAGGGATTAAATATCTAAAATTACATTAATTGACAACTTGCATAGAAAAACTATACAAACGCATTGCTAGAACTCAGAAAAAAATAAATTTACCGCTAGTGAATACTTAGAAAAAATAACTTTATTGTAATTCTGAGTTAATTTTCTCTTTTTCCTCTTATTTTTTCCAGTTGTTGACTAGTTTTGGCTAAATCCTGCCGTTTTCGGAATGATCTCAATATTTATTTGATACATATTTCAAATTTGTACTTTCAATTAGTGGTTGTTACATTACTTTTTCGACAGAAACTCTTACTTGACATATTAACTTTATGGTAGCTTAAACTATAAAACACTCAACACATAAAAACAATAAAAACAAATACATTAGGGAATCAGTTCGCAAACTGTCTGGTTAAAAATTGATTTGAAAATATGCTACCGCCTAGTAAAAAACCAACTACCGCTTATTAGTTTGCCAAAAAGAATATAAAAAAAAGATAAATTGCAACTAGATTTTAGTTATCAACTGCAATCCTGATGCATATAATAAAGTATTAGGCTACTTCTGAACGTGATTACAGAACTGCTCTCGAATGATTTGTCAGAATATAGTTTTTAAGTTTATTTTTATTTGAGTTTTACTTGGAATTTAATAATACACTTTGCAGTTTTAAACTTTATAAAGTTATTTATTCTATTCCGTCAATTAGCCATTAATAATAAATTTTGCTAACTTTACAATTCTTAATGTATGTATTGTGAAACAATTTATTTAAACTTTACATCAGATCAACGCTGTTAATAAACTAAAGCCAAAGTTCCCCTCCAGATCGATACACTGATTAAACTCACCAAGTCAAGCGTATCTTTATCGTGGCAACATAATTGTATCGCTGGCTTCGCTAATTTCTAAAATGAATCCTTTGGTCAGGATGTGTAAATAGGTCAAAGGTTAAGAGAGGGCAACGCGTCGCGTGCGATAGGACGGCCAGATAGGACGGTCATTATGCGCCAGGCAGGTGCAAAATCATTCACAGCCATGGCTAATATGTTCTTCAAATTTTAAACCTTGTGACGATATCACACCGTGTAACATGCGCTTTATAACAGTGATCCCAGATAACGGTTTCACCCCTTTACAGTGACCTTACCTGGTATTGACGTATTTATGCTTTCTTTGTTTGCAAACAGTAAGGCTAGCTTTGGTTAAATGTAAATGAATAGTCTTGGCTCAAGAAAACTCTTTGTTCAAAAGTCTTTTTTATACAATTGAAAAAGTTTGAATTTTATTTCCACTCGAAATTTATTTATTTTTTTTTTTTTTTATGCAAATGTAATCTAACGTTAATGGTTTGAATATAGGCCTACCCCTAACCACATTCACTAGGAACAATAAATAAAATACAATTATGGTACTTTATTCTGTTTATTCCTCTAAATGCCCCAATGTACATTTCGATAACATGGTTCTCATCATCAGAGGGTCTTGATTCCAAACTATACTACATCTAAACTTACACTTCTACTTGTGAAATAAAACTAAAATTAAAACTACAATATCAAAAGATTTTAAGCTAAAATCCCTCCCATTCCCCAGATCAGTTAACTAATAAGATGGAGGCTTGGCCATGTTGTTATTCAGTGTAAAATGGAAAGAGTTGTAACCTAACCATACACCAGCTTGTTTTTCCAGCATAAAATGCAACAACTTCCACTCCACCCATCATCTTTTTCATGTGGTTGTGAAATTCATAACAGAATCGACAACCATATTGATTTTCGCTGAGAACTGCACCGACTTTTGACCTGTAGTTATCTTTGCCTCCCGCTATAAGATTTTGTCTGACGACCCAACTATGATTTAACACTTTTTCAGTGAAAACTATGTTTAGACTACCAGTATGATTTTTAAACATGAGACTACACCAACTGAGCTATTCTGCAGGTCTAAGTTCAGTTAGTATATAGTATTTGTAAGGCGGAGGGGTCGTTGTTGGGGGGTCGGAAAAATTGTAGTTCAAAACCAGCCTAATAGATTTTTCTACTCTAGTGTATGGGAGTTACTTCAAATTTGTTTATAATTAGTCTATTATAATAGATATACAGTCAGGTTTGTTGCAGCATGAATATGTGGACATAGTTCAAGGCAGAGTTTAGATTTAATATTTATTATATCAGGATGAGAATTATTAGTTTTGTCGATATCCATAAAACTGATATTAGTAGTGTGGTGAGATTACTCGTATCCTCCTCCTCGCGCATTGGAATTTCAACTTTGCTTTTCGTTAGAGTGTTGGTGGGGGTATATGTGACAACTCTGAGTGTATTTCTTAGTGGGTAAAAGGTATTTTTCCTGAAGGTCTCATTTAACAGGAAATTTTAGACGAGAGATGCCTCTGACTGAAAACATTCCAAATGAGAAAACTAAGCATATACACGATATGACACACATTGAAGAGTACAACATGCTGAACTCGGAGGATGGCAAAATTTGAGAAGATAGTAGGGAACAGAGGAAGGAACCAAAAGTAAGGGTTTCCCATGGTCAACTATGAAGGAAAAAATAGAAGAAGCCCTTGCTAGAGAGAGAATGTTCTATCAAGGAAGGAAAGACAAGAACCGAGCACATGGTGTCAACCAAATGAAACTGGATCATCTGGGGTTCAGGAAAATTTGGTATTGAACCGGCACAGTGATCCTTCACAAAGCAAATAGATTGAATCTGGTGGATCAAATGAATATGGTGTAAAGAGGTAACAACAGCAGCTGACACCAGAGGATGTTTATGTTGCAAAGAAAAAGTCGAAGTCTGCAAATGATTTGACATAGGTGAGGAGGAAGGCTGTTGAATTATTTAGAGATAAAGTGTTTGTAGAAAAGCTAGTGATTGTTCAGCTTGAACACCAAGACACGAGGCTTACGGAGGGGATAACTCAGAGCATTGAGAGGGAGATTGGCTGGTGCGTCCCTAGAGGCGATGACGTCAGTATAACCAGCTGCCATCTGGAATGCAGAGTTGAGGTTGTGGTCTCTACCAATGCCTTAAGCAAGGAGTGGCTGGAGAAGCAATTCAAAGAGTAGACCCCTTCTAGGAGTTAACTTCAGATCGAGTCCAGCATGGAGCCTGGTAAAAATAGTGAAGCACGGAAATTTGTATCTAGGTCCAAATTTCTGGAGCATAGAAAAAGAAAGACATGATGCTTGATCTCAAACATCAACACAGACTAAATACTGACTTTTGGACAGCCGTCAGCAGAAACCCTGATGGGCAAACTCCCTACAAAAACTGAAGGCATTAAATATGCATCTATTCCTAGGATGCTAAAGGGTGACCTTTAGGGTGCAAAGAAGGAAAGATGAGTGACAATGCTCCAAATTAATTTACATCATGTCACAGTGTCTATGGCTTTGCTCTGCCAGAATATCTTGTCAGAAGAAGACATACGAGTGGCTCTGTTATAGGAACCATGAACCGTTAAAGGCAAAGTGATATGAATTAGCAATGCAAAAGTTAACTTGATATGATACTGGATCTGGTAGACCTATAGAGTTGCATGTTTGTTAATCACAATATCAAATCACTAAAAATTACTTAACTCTGTTTCCGAGATATGGCCATGACTAAGATATACTTGGTCAGGTTGCTTCTTTCATCTGTATACCTTCTCTACAACTCCACTGAAGCCCCATTGTCAACTGAGCTGAAGCAGATTGTGGAGTTTCATGATGAGAAAAAGTGGCACTTGATCCTTGGATCTGATGCTAATGCCCAACATACATCGTGGAGAAGCACTGGTGCCGACAACCGAGGTGAGTGTCTTTTAAATTTTACAGGTAAATTAGATTTAGTTATATTAATCAGGACTGCAAACCTACCTTCAAGCAAAGAAAAGGTCAGGGTTTAAGAGAGAAAGATCTAGACATTAGTTTAGCTAACTGCTGGATGGTGTCTGATGATCTGTCTGTTTCAAATTACAACTTCATCTCCTTTCATATAAGATCAAGCTACCTAAAAGAAATTTATAAAAATTCTATAAATACTGAATGGTGCATGTTCCATGATGAATTAAGTCACAAGCTTGATATTACTGGGTCATCAAATCTAGGACATGGAACCGATGAAATGGTTAATTCATTGAACAGATTCATCAATGAGCCATGTCAAAATACCTGTCCTGAGATCACAAAGAAGACACATTAAAGTGGAATAATTATGACTTTGAGGAAACAGTTCACAGATTGTACAATTTATGTAAATGTACAGAAAGCTAAGATAAATACTCAATGGCACTCATGGAATATAACAAAAAAGTAAGCAGAGCCTAAAAGAAACCTTGGAGAGAACTGTGAAAACATCAATTAGGTATCGGACTGTGTAAAACTCAAAAAAGTTTTTTCTCACCACACAATGAATGTCATGGATGGCGAGAAAAAGTTTGGTAATATGATATACTCAAATAAGATTATTACCCATATGGACAGTCCGAAAGAGGAATTTCAGTCTTTCCTCAGCACACACTTTCCAGATTCCCATACGATACAGAATAGAGCCTAGAACAAGACCACAGTAGAGATAGGCATATTAATGATAAGGTTTTGGGAGTCTACTGCTGCTTATTATCTTGTTAATAACCACTACTCACTTTGGTTAGGAAGATTGAACAAGCAATCCCATACAAAGAAATCACCCTGGCAATCTTTTTGGATATAGAAAGGGCTTTTGATAACAAAAGCAATAACTCGATAGTGATAAAGATTGTATCCTGAGGTGCAGAGCCAATTATTGGATAAATAATATGCTAAGCAGTAGACAGGTTCTGGGCCAATGAAAGCTCATTTGGTTTCAAGTATATACAATTCACAAGTGAAATTGAAGTTAACAATACATTAATTTTTTTAGATAGAACGATTATTAAAGAAAGGGACAAATTTTGCTACAAAATATACAGAAAACCCACAACCACTGTTACTACCATACATTCTGATTCACATCACCCTATTTCTCAAAAAATAACAGCTGCATACAACAGTATGGTATTAGTTACAATACCTTTAAATAAAGATGACTTTATAGATAAACTTGATACTATAAAGCATATTGCCATGGCCAATAAAAGTCACATGCTTGATAAATTATTTAAAAAAAATAAAGAATATTTTGATACTTGTATACCAGAGATGCTTGGCTAGCTTCTAATTTAAAATGCATAATTGTTTTGTATCCAAGTTACAATTGTTTGAAATAACAATGATTTACCTTAAGTATATTTCCCCACTTGACTTCTTTCTTGGTATTACAACTAATGCGTTTCAGAACATATGCTCCATCTTTAGAGTTTTTTCACTCACCTGAAGTCGTTAATACACTAAAACATTGAAAATCACGAACAAAATAATACATTTAACAGACGATACACAGCGCAACATATAGGATGGGCATCAATAAATTATCGTCTCATGGTCGATAAATTATTAAATAAAAAACAAAAGAATATTACAAGACCACTCACTAAAAATAAAGAAAAGAAGACCTTCATGGCATGTGAATACAGAAATATATTACCAAATATATTAACTAATAAAATTTAAAAACTCAATCTTACCAGAGCATTTCGAACCAACAACAATATTAAGAAATTAATCAGCCAGAAACATAACAGACTTCTAGAGCTTAAAACAGGAATTTATAAATTAAAATGTGACCAATTAATTCTATATAGGTCAAACAGGAAGAGGATTTTGTCAAAGGTTTAAGGAGCATTTGCTAAAAAAGAACATCGACAGCAATACGTCAAATTTTGCACTCCACCTTATTGATAAAAACCATTTATATACTGATTTTAAAACCAACCTAGAACCACTACATATATCCAGAAAAGTGAAATACAGTATATGGATGCAATCGACAAATTTGAGATACATAATGCTTTTGAATATAACAAACACAGCTTAATGAACGACCAACTAAATTTTTCCTTAAATACAATATATGATACAGCTATCAAAATCCAAGGTACAAATCTTACAGATATGAGACATTAGTTGTCCTGGGACATTGATACGATGTGCATCCTATGTGTCACGCTGTGTTATGTGTCGTCTACGAAATGTATTGTTTTCATAATTCTTAGTTGAAACCTCTGGATTGTTTATTTTAATATATATTATATACAGTAATTTACCTTAGTCTATAACAATCCTTTATTAATGCAGCTACAGCCGTTTCATCTTCAATGAGACATCATCTGGCTGTTGTACATTGTCACAAATATTTTACACACAAATATACAAACATATAAACTTGTCATATAATATAAAACATTTTATGAATTGAATCACTTTAATACTGTTTAAATATAATACATTAAAATCCACACACATGTTTTTGTCAACTCACTATCAGTAACTGAAATGGTTTCTATTTTCTGGTCAGGGAATTGATTGTGTCATATATAGGGTTTGAAGAAAAGTTCAACTTGTCATTCAGCAGCATGTCCGAATTGTGTCTGTTATTGTGTTATTGTGTAATGAATGCAATAAATCACATATAGGACAAACAGGAAGGAGTTTTAAACTGAGATTTTAAAGAACATTTACCTAGTTATAAAATAAATCAATCAAAATACGCAGAACATTTGACCAAAGAAAACCATAATTATAATAATATAGAATACAACCTTAAAATTCTTTATAAATGTAAAAAGAGTAAACTATTAAATATCTTGGAAGAGTTCCAGATTTACTTTCACAACAGACACAATCCGGATATGCTTTGTTCATAATTTTGGTTGAATTTTAATGTACTAATTACCCCCAAGCGAGTGAAAACACTCTGAAGATGGAGCAGATGATCTGAAACGTGTTAGTTGTAATACCAAGAATGAAGTCATGTGGCAGAATATACATAAGGTAAATCATTGTTATTTCAAACAGTTGTGACTTGGATACTAAACAAATATGAATTTTTAAAAAAGGATTTGTGGACAAAAAATACTTATCTCAATTCATTAAAAAACATTATTACATTTATTAGATTTTATGTCTTTACATGTTTATAAACAATGACAGGTGTATAAAAAAGATACATTGAATAAACTTTATATGAATTAAGATTAATTAATTTAACAATACAATAATGTGTTACATGTTGTTTACAATTACAATTCTATATATACCATTACAATTCCAAATACAATATTCTTAATGTAAATTGATACATTTAAAAAGGCATATGATATTAAAACAGACAATTCTTTATGAATTCCAAGACACATGGATACACTAAAGGCAAGGAACTTTTTAAAGTTATGAAATCTAAAGCAATCATTTGCAATATTTTGATTTATTTTTTAAAACTTTAAAGGATATAAGTATATTATTTATTAAGTACTTTGTTAAGAACAACAACAAGTCCAATACAAAAACACATATCTTAAAAAAATATAGAACAATGAGTAGTAGTAATAATAATTACAACCATACAATAAAGCTATTTCAAATTTGTGCATTGTTGAAAAATACAATCTTTTGGATAAAGATAATGAACAATGGTGCCAAATGTGAATATTGTAGCCTATATGTATAAGCAACTAAATATCATATTTATATTTCATGTTATGATGCACTACAGTATTAATCAAGTAAATGCTATGACATTATACTAAAAGAGAAATAATTATTACTTATTGTATAATCTGATCAAAAATATTATGTAATGTGATAATGAAATTGTCATATGCTATATTTGTGATAATAACATCATAAATGATATTTTTAGATTAAAATTATGGCAACACTAAAATATATTTAGTATAAAAGTATTACAGGTCTATCTACCAAAAACAATACAAAATTTTCAGAATTGAATATGTATTTCAAATTGCACTTTAAATTTGCATTGTGACATTTGGTAGTTTATTATAAAAAATATTAGTAGTCAAATGTTCAAATGAACTTCTTGAGTTTTACCACCTAAATTATTTACATGGGAAAAAAACAACTACAAACAACTGGAGAGAAATTATTGTTACATGATTAAAAGAGTGTAAGAGTGTATTCAGGAATATAAAAAAAAAAATTTAAAACTCTTAGCTTTAAAAATCATAACAATATATTTCAACACAATTTTATAAGAATAAAATAAAATAATAAAACATCAAAATATAAAATACAGAGAGTGGCACAAAGGTTACTTGACACTTGAATTTCAAAAAAAATTGCCCATAATAATGCCATTAGAAAACTGATAATTTTTTAATGAAAGGTTGATAAGGCTACCAACTTGTCTCAAACTTTTTATCAGTTGAAAAATGTATACTGAACTTAATTGTGTGAGTCAATGATCTGTTATGATTTTAACAAAAGAAGGAAAGATTTCAACTTTAAACCTTTTTATAAAAGTGGTACTACTAAAATACTAATCTACCATCTCAACAAACTTTGAACAACTCAGTACAGCTTTTTACTTCAAAAAGTTGGTTCAGTCCACATAACTGATATTGGTGGGGGGGGGGGGGTAATTACATCCTGGGTCTGTTGATATATGTGGTTTTACGATAACAAATTGCTAAAATTAACAATAACCATAAATGAATAAAAACCAATATTGTTTGTGACCCCCAAATCAATGAACATTCATAATCAATCAAACAAACACTGAAGGTGAGAATGACAATATTTTGAAATTGACAATATTTGTGTTATCATTATTGTAACTATGAAGGCATTTAACAACATCTAAATCTCAAAAAACAATTAAGTTTGTGAAATAAATTGTCTTAAAGATATGAAATACAAAATACGAATAAAACAAAGATATTTTGTTAAAAATGAGATCCAATCTCCTGTCTTTGTGAGGAGTGAACTTGATGATGTCTATATAGACTGGCATTGTCTCTAGAAGATCACCAAGCACTTTCTTCCCCATGGATACTGTTGCAAGGTCATTCAACCTATCTTGAGATGTGGTATTTCTTAAATATATTTTTATTCTCTTTAAGCATGGAAAGTTACTTTACACAGGGGTAGCTTGTCGAAGATATTGTCAGAATCCAGAAAAATAATGTATGTACGTCTTTGAAAACATCTTTTGTGTCATTTTTATTTACGATCCGAAGTATATACGTCTGATTTATAAAAATTGAACTTAATAACAAAATTACCACAGGCACAAAAAGAATACAAATAAACCAACTAACTCACTTCAAAAACTAAACAGTTAAAAAAAACTTTTTACTTGCTTTTGAGTTCATGGAAACAAAACACACAAAGATATGTGTAGCTACTACTCCTGTTGTAACTATGGGATTAATGTTGTAGTAATGGGACGGCATTATTTGTATTATATCAGAACCTCAATGACAGTTCGGGGAGTGACTAGTTAACATGTTAACCACTGATATAACCACCTAGCTTATGCAGTGTTATCTTTTGGTAGTACTTGACTCGACAGACAAAATTCAATTACTAATTGAGATTTAATAGTGATTGTATAAATATCGCTTAAATTTGGTCGAGAGATTTATTTATCTAAATCTAAACTCTCGTTACAAATTATTTATAATTTGATAAATTTTATTTAAATGTTTGTTTTCCGGGCTGTACCTGTTACAACTTAGAAGATATATTTGAAAAATATGGATCTGTTGTGGATGTGCCAAGGTATGACCGCCCAAGGACAGCCCGAAGAGAGGAAAATGCAATGCAAACTTGTTTAACTGTGACTCAAAGTCCACGAAAATCAACTATTAACTTCCGAGCTGAAAAATATTCTAAGGTCATTGCAATAAATTTTATATTAGGAAATATTTCAAGTTTACATCATAGTAGACAGTTTGAAAATAAGAAATGATAAATTATTATAAGTATAATTAAATTCAGTAGGATTTTTTAAATTCAAGTGTCAAGTAACTTTTGTGCCACCCTGTATATTAAACTTACAATAAATCAACATAATTAACATCAGCATAAACATAAGATATAAGATAAATCAACAATATTTATTTATATTCACAGTGATTGCTGCCATTAATGAAGACTATGTAGTAAATAATTAACTTCTTTGGTTATAGTTGACACATTATTTAATATGGTCCCATTAATAAGCATAACTGGTGTGAAATTATTACAAAATATTATCTGCATTATTGTTAATTACAAAATAATATAAATTAACTGTAGTAACATAAATGAAATAGCTTTTATATACCTCCCATATAATATTTCCAGTTATTCTAGTCATTGCATAAAAACATATATCACTTTATATCAGAGGTTAACATGCAAAAGACTACTTGTGAAATGGGCTCGTAAAGGAAAAAAAGTTGAGTAACATCTATGTGAGACTGGGGAGATGACCTAATTACATTGGGTAGATACTCATCAGAATAAATAGAGAAGACCTTAGGATGATGATCACTTACTGCTCATTACCTTAAACACAAAATAGGTAAGAGGGTTGACATATCTTGTGATAAATGTGGGGTGGCCGGGTGGATCAAATAATTAGTAATTTATTGGAGAAATGTATAAGCACATCCTTTGGGGATGTTCGGAGCTCTGGGATAAAAATATTTTCAGATCATGAACATTTCTAAATCTGGTTAAATCTGTGATGAAAATGAGTAAGTTTTGGAAAAAGTAATTGCTCTTTAGTATATAGATACAAAGGACTCATGGAGTCTATCTGAGTAACATTTTACCTGTCGCAATGAAATTCATTTTTTCAAAGTGAAATTACAGTCTCCCATAAGCATAAATATATATAAGCTATTTTATATTTATAAAATTATATTTTTCGTATAAAATTTTGTCAAAATCACTTAGTAGTTATGTTTTGAAATATACATACATTACTATTTCTATAGTTAGACATTGCACTAGTCTGGTGCGTCCAGTATTTACAACTGGGAAGCTGGTGGTGAGAGTAAAAGCAAAATTTTAAACTTTCGAAACATTCATCAGCCTGTTAAGTAAAATATTAGGTCTACTGTACGGCTTGATTCAAATAAAACTATTGTACTATAAAATGTTGATATGCTTCATTTGTAGCTTGGCTATTGTTACAGCAAAAAAGTTTTATTTATAAAAATAGTGATATATTGTGTCAAGATTTACTACATACTCATGATGTTTGTTAATATTGTTTCTTTATTTTTTAGGTTTATGTTTTATGCTGGTTAAGTTAATACGGTTGGGAATCAGCCTAATCCATTAAAAACTCAATATGAGTATACATTTAATTTTCAAAAATGGATATTCATTTAGGTAAGAAAAGTTACAAGTGAGAATAAAATATCTTTTCTTAAATTTATATTTCTTTCAACTTAAATTTAATTATTAATTATTATAGAATTAAATATTTATAGAATCAATTGCTAATCCATTACTGAATGCTGGCAATCACTATGACCATGCTTTATGCAATTTCACTCACTCATAGAGCTTATCTTTATAATGTCTATTATCACTCTTTTTGTGTCTATTTTAAACTCTTTGTATTTTTTTTTCAATTACTCTAAAAGTATACGGAATTTAAAATATGGCAATTTCATTAACTTTTAGCTTAAATTTCAACTGGCAAAAAAAGAAGAAATATTACACTCTTATTTTAATAATTAAAATATAGTTATGACACCATTGTGTACAAATTAAGTTGTGATGAACAGCTTCAAATACCAACAATTTTACAAGTGTATGTAATAACAACATTTTGAAATTTCAATTCATAGATATTTCATAACACTTATATAAGATACTTAATAGTTATCGATGCGATAAAATATTTGTAAGGATGAATATGATTTATATCAGACTATATTATTAAACTATCAAAAGTGGAAGAGATCTGGTCAATAAACTAATCAATGCAAACTATCAATTATTATTATAAAACAAAACAATAAAATAACAAGAATTATAAAAATCTGGTAATATAAAGGCAGAAAACAAATCTGTTCAAAGTAAATTATGTTTCACAGGATATTTAGAAATAATTCTTTTTGAGGTAAAAAGAAACCTCTTGTACTTTCCATTGGTTACCTCAACCACATTGTTTTAAAATATATTGTTATATTACTCATTTCTCTGAATTTATGTTTCAGGTTAAAGGTACAGAAATTGTTTTATTACATTTATTTACTTTTTAGTAGAAGACAATCAAAATAAAAACAAAAATATTCACAAAACGTTTATTTTGTTCATTTACCTACTTTGATCAAACTTAATATTTCCATGATTATTAAATCAGTAACTTTTAAATTATGCTTGTTTCTGTTTATACAAGGGAACATATGGAGGATGTGTGCAAATGAGATAACAATTATTTAGTAGTTGGAATATCATCTTAGTGGTCAAATGGTTTGTATTGGAATATAAAAACTGATGGCTTATATTATTTCATTGTTTTCAATTAATTTCAAATATCCTTGATAATGTTTGAAAATGTTAACTATAGCTATTTTAATGTATCTTTGATCCAATAAAAAATAGAAAAGAGATTGATATTAAGATTTCAAAAATAGTGTGTTGGACATTAAAATGTATTAACTTTATCTAAATCTGAGCACTTACTATAGGAATACTATACATTTGTTCATAAGTAGCAAACTGTTTTCTTTTAATACATACATTGTATGTTTGAAAGTTTTTAACAAACTTTAATAACAATGCAGATGTTAAACCTTAAAAACACTGAAAAAAAGCAGAGAAATATATTTGATTAGAGCAATTTAGAGAAAAGAGTTTTAAAACAATTAATTTATAAATATAATGTTGTTACTAAACTTTTAATTGATGAAAATTATTATGTAAAAAACATTGTACCATTTAAAACATTCTGATACTGTAATTTTGATAACCACCCTCTCAACATTAAGGTTGAGTTAAGTTACTGAAGAATTAATTTAATTTACAGAAAATAGTGAGGCGCACTAAACTAGGTCTATTGTTAGGATAAGCTTATTAAACTTTTTTTAATGAAATGATGATAAATTATGAATATTACATGCATCTATTCATGTATTGTATATTATATTACTTAAAACCTTGTGTATCTATTTAATTGTTTATATATTTACTTATTTATGAAATATATCAGTCATATAAATGGTAGCTTACAAATATTTTATCATTAAACAATCAAATTCATATCTATAATACATTATTAACAATTAATTATATAATAGTTCACTATTCAATCATTGTGCTATACAAATTGACAAAGTTACAAGAGCTGGTTTTCAGACTGCATAGCAAGCCATTGATTGGATGAACACCAGAAGAAGGCGGAATGATATGCATTTGATGCCCAATCCAGCAAAAATGTTAAATACAGTACAAATATTAGAACACACAACTAAGCGTTACTGTTTACCCTTTACATACGACAACTTTCCACTGATTTAGGCAAAATGCTATCGGTGTATTTATATTTGATATGCATTTTCCTTCTATTCTTACAAATCCATAGTTTATTTTTATATTGTTAAAAAATAATAATAATAATTAAAACAAAATGTGTTTTGTCTGCATTTTTTCCCCCCCTTTTTTTCTGCTACTTATGAAATCAATCCAGAAATAATATAAATGCATTTTGGAAAGATTATAGTATAAAGTACAGAAAATTGTCATTTTTAAGATAAAACTAAGGAAATAGTCATAGTTAAAAATTATTTTAATAACGTAATCACTACGCAGATGATTATTTTAATTGTAATAATGTAGATGGTCGGTTCGTGATTCGTCTCCTACCTATATTTAAAAGTTTTACATCTAATATAGGCTACTTATAAGTACTTAAAGTTCTGAATATGTTGTATCAAAAATCTTAAAATTATATAAAAAACAAATTTCAACACCATTTTAGAAAAAAACAAATGGTTTATTCCAAATCATAAGTTAGATTTTTTTTAATCATTTCAATTTTTAGCATAAGTTTGTTTAATCAGCTACTTGGTTATTTAACTTTTGCATTTCGTGTGAATCATCATGAAAATATGTAGGTTTTAAATCTGAGCCATTTCATTTTTTTTAAACTTTATTTTAAGAATATAATGAATTGTTATTGTTTTATATCTATATAGATTTGCATATATTATGAAAGTAACTCCAATATAGATTTATCTCTGGAGTACCTCTGTTGATCTTTGGTTGTGTGAAGCAGTGCACTGATTGAACTTTTTGCTACTTTGTATATTTGAGTTTCTATAACTGATAGATTGTTTGTTTGTTTTGGTTTTGATTTAGATTTATGTTATTTTTTTCTATTTATGTTATATTTATTTATGTATTTAATATTCTTTTATTATGTACTATTCTCAATGGACAGGTGTTTTCTGACAAATAAATGAGGAAAATACATAACAATGTAAAAAATTATTATTTTTTTACTCAGGAATTCTCAGTCCCAACGGATATTTCAGTGAAAAACTCAACAATAGTTTTGTTAATATATATATATTGTAACGTTGAGAAGCCCTAAGTAAAAGCTTTGTCCAATTCAAAATGTTTAGACCTTGTCAGTTAGAAATAAATGTCAAACATAAACGTCACTCCAACACATAATAAATTTTGTTAAAGGATTTCTAAGGAAACAATACTTCGAAACTACAAAATTATTGAAAGGGCGAGGGCAGCGTGACAAATTAAATAGGAAGAGTTGAGTTATGTAATGTGACAACATGGGAAATTAGAAAGTTTGTGTACGCCCAAGTTAACAAAAGAAAAAGAGACAAAAAACTAGGCAGAGGTACGTTGAACTCAGCTAAGAAACAAGATTTAACGAACTTTGAAAGACGGTTAGAGTTTGAAAAATCAAATCCAACCAACCAAAAAGAAGCGTCATCCAGAAATAAGCGAAGAAGGGGTAAAAACGGGAAAACTCTGCGTAAGAATTCAAAAATCAGAAAAAGCAGTGAAGAACGAGCGTCGCAAGGGAGAGGAACTAGGAACAGGGCGAAGTTCGCCAAATCGTCGTAAAGTGAAGAAAAGTTTTAAGTCATCGAATTATATTAAAATCATCGTAAAGTTAAAGAAGAGTTTTGATTAATTGACCAAGAATTCAAGCAACAGAGTGAGGTAGTTCAAGCTTCGAGATCGTCAAAGTGCCTATAAATTGGATTAAGTTTCTTGTGATATCTGCCATAAGTTCGAGGGATCATCTCACCTGTAAAACTCCAAGAAGACATCATTCCATGCTACTGAACCACGATAAGTTATCTGATTAGTTATTGTAGTTTTTACTTCAGGTTACCAAAGAAACCACGCCCCACTTTAAATAAAATCTGAGCTAGGCCGAGAGCCATTTAAACTTAAATTTTCAAAGAGCAATCAAAGTAACTTCATTATATAATTGGTAAATTATACCTGGCGCCCAACAAATCAATAAAACAATTGAGATATTAAAATATAAAGACTAAATTAAAATTACAATTAATGATACGATTTTGATGCACCTAATAATAATAATAAAATTGCTATGTTCTAGAATTAAGTATTTCATTGTGTTATAAATGTTTATGTCTAGTTTAAGTTGAATGGATGAGATTTAGTGATAAGATGAATAAATTTGAATACTCATATGTGCATCAATTAATTTGAAGATTTAATTAATTCAACTGTTATATATTGGCACCCAACTTTAGGTGCAAATTGTATTTTAAAGAATAAATAATTTAAATATGATAACGTAGTTGTGTTTTAATCAAAGTAATTAATTAAAAATAAATAATAAAGGTTATAATTGGCGTCCAACTCGTGGTTTAATTAAAATTAAAATTTAGTTCACGTGGTGTAACCTGAAGGTAGCATTATAAGATAAGAGACAGAAAGACTATTAGATATAATTAATTTAATGTTAAGACGTAGTAATAGGATAAAAAATTATAAAAAGATGGCAAATAACCAAATAACAATGGGGTTTGATGAGGAGATTAATAATCAAATGGGGATAGAATCAGAAATGGATAGAGCTATAGGGATTAATAATAGTGAAAGTAATACTAATGAGGGTAATAATTCAGGGGAGAGTGAAAATTTAAAGGTGTATGGGACCCCAACGGTAGGATTAAACGAATTAATCGAAATCCTTAATAAAAAATTTGATGAAAGTAATAAAAATGCGGAAATCCTAAAAACAAGCATCGATAAAAAATTTGAAGAAAGTAGTAAAAATGCGGAAGCCCTTAATAAAAAGAATTTCGAAGAAATTAATAAAAATGCGGAAATTCTAAAAGCAAGGCTCGATAAAAAATTCGCAGAACAAAATAAAAAGCTCGAGGAAAATAATAAAAAATTAGAAGAACTTAGTGGCAATGTTAGTCAAAATGCGGAGACAATGGACCGAAAATTTAATGAATTTGCGGAGAGATTCGAGAACAAGCTCGAAGAAATTAAATTAAGATCGGATACCACAGCCGAGACAATTAGGACGGAAATGAATGATAAATTAAATAAAATTGAAGAAAATTTCACCGATAAATTAGGTAATAGGTGCGAAGATTTAAGAGAAAATTTAAAAGAAATTGCAAGTAAAGTCGTGGAAGTAGAAAAGGATGTGCAAGAGAGCATTAAAGAAATCGAAATCACCGTAAACAAAAATTTAACTGAAAATCAAATTAACGTAGACGCTCAGATTGATAAGGTCAAGGAAAGTCAAGCTAGATCTAATAATAAAATTCTAGAAATCGAATCACAATGCCAAGAAAATTCACAAAAAATTAACCAATATCAGAAACAAACGGACGAAATGAAAAATAAAGTGACAGAAGTAGATGAAAGATTAAGTAATTTAAAAACAAGGGATGGTATCATAATAAGGGAACCAGAGATAAGGGACATTAGTTTTACAGGAAAAGAAAGATTCCCAATGCAATTTTTAAGGATCATAAAAGAAGTTAGCGTTAGTTACACACATCAAGGGAACATGTATTGGTTAGATAGATATTTAAAAGATGAAGCATGTGTATGGTGGTTTCTACACCGTAGGGAAGTTAAAAACTTCGAAGATTTTGAAAAAATATTTATGGATAAATATTTTAACGAAATGATACAAGCAAACATCCGAGACAGGTTGGAATTCGGAAAGTTTAAAGGAAAAATTGGGGATGAAGCTATCACATATGTGGAGAACATGATGTTGGAATGTTCAGAGTTAGAACCGCCGATTTTAGAAGCCCAGTTAGTCCAAAAAATCGCTAAGCACTTTCACCCAACTACACTAATTGCTGTTATCACCAGGGGTGTGAAAACAAAGCAGGAATTTGTAAAACTATTGATGGAATTCCGACAGGCAGATGTACGACACATTAATAGTTACGAAGAAAGAAATGGTAATTATAAGGCATCCTATCCACGCGACGAGAGAGAGGGAGAAGTTGTAAACAGGCCTTGGGGACAAATGAATGGGTACAACAGTAGACATTTACCGTTACGTCAGAATAGGGATGTTTACAGAAAACCAGATGTGCGTGCCGACATAAAAAATGGACCAGGGAACCGTTGGGAAGGTCGACAACCTGCAGACAGGGACGGAAGAGGGCAAAAGTGAAAGTTGGAATGGAATGTAGACCTAGCGGATAAGAACAAGGCAACCATAAATACCTTATTCACCGATTTAAAAGATTATTTAGAGGACAATCACGACACAAGCGATATAATTAATGACATTAATAAATGTCCAGAAATTAAGTTAGTTTTTAATGAGTGTGTACAGGTCAGAGCGTTAATCGATACAGGTTGTGAGGTAAATTCGATATCTGAATCTTTCTACAACACAAATAAATTAAATTTAGGAGTTTTTGAAGAATTACCGGTAGCAGGAGTAAAAGTTATTGGAGCATTAGGTCTGCGTTCCAAAAGTGTTAAAAAACAAATTTTCATTAAAGTTAAGTTAGGAACAGAATTAATCGCCGTGCATTTTATAATAGTACCAGAACTAATTCGAGATTGTATACTTGGGTTAGAGTTTTTATCAAGAAATCATGCAATCGTCAATTTTATTAATAATAAGTTAGAAATAGGAAATAAATTAAACTATGGAGTTGGTAGAAAGGAAATTAAATTCGAGGATTCGTCAGAAGTTAATATTGAAAGTTTGAATAATTGCCTACAAATTGAAGAGGATAAATATGAATTTGATATAAACAAAATAAGCAATTTGGAACATGTACCACTTGAGAATAGGCAGCGGTTATACAGCATATTTAATAAATATAAAACAGTTTTCAGCAAAAAACCAGGATTAATTTCAACTTATTACCATAAATTTCAAGTAACTGATAGAACACCATACTGTCAGAGGAGTTGGCCAGTAGCAACTAAGTTTAGAGAAGCCGTTGATGCAGAGATTCAGAGAATGCTAAGTTATGGGATCATCGAGAGAGCAAACAGCGCATACATTAATCCTATAGTACCTGTATGTAAGAAAGATGGGAGCGTAAGGATCTGTTTAGACGCCAGGACTATAAATGCGAGAACCATACCGGATTACGAAGGGATTCGACCAATCCAAGAGTTATTGACAATCGGTAAGAAGATCAGTTGGATGAGTAGTTTAGACCTAACTAGCAGTTTTTGGCAAATCCCGTTGCACGAAGATTGCAAGGATTTCACGGCATTTCTGTACAAAGGATTGTGCTACAGGTACAAAACCGTTCCGTTTGGGTTGAGCACAAGCTTAGCAAGTTTAACGCGAGGTTTGGACTCAATTCTGACGGAAGAAGTTAAAAGGAATTTAATTATGTATGTGGACGACTGTTTATGTATTTCGCAAAACTGGGAAGATCATGTGGACCAATTAGAAAAAATATTAAAGGTATTTCAAGACGCCAACTTAACAGTAAATTTTGAGAAATCTATGTTCTGCAGGAAAGAAATAGATTATCTAGGTTTTGTTATCACCACAGATGGTATCAAACCGCAAGAGCAAAAAATGATGGCAATTCAAAATTTTCCGCGTCCTAAGACACCAAAACAATTAAAAAGCTTTTTAGGATTAACAAATTTCTACCACCGGTTTTCAAAAAATTACGCACAAACAACAGCTCCATTACAAGGACTACTGAAGAAAGGAACAAAATTTAAATGGACAAATAGTATTAACCAGAGTTTTTTAGCTGTAAAGGAGGAATTTATTGAGGCTGTAACGTTAAAGCACCCAAATATGGAAAAGATGTTTTACTTACAGACAGATGCGTCCGATATTGCGTCAGGAGCACAACTGTACCAACTCGATGACCAGAATAACATTGCTGTAGTAGGATTTACAAGCAGAACATTTAAAGGGGCTGAGAGATTTTATAGCACTGCCGAAAAAGAATTGTATAGTGTAGTATTAGGATTAAGGAAATTTAGGAATTATTTATTAGGGAGAAAAATAACCGTTATAACTGACAATAAGGCGATCACTTTCATTAACCAATGCAAACTACTTAACGCTAGAATGACGAGGTGGATCTTATTAATTCAGGAGTATAACATCCAAATTCGACACTGCAAGGGAAAAGAAAATATTGTTGCAGATACATTGAGCAGATTCCCAGAGGATGGAGAATGTTCACAAGAAAATGGGGAGGACCGACTTGTACAAATCCAATTAGTGTTACAGAAGTTTAATCCAGAAGTGGGCGAACAGTTACAAAATATAGAAGTTTTACAGAAGAAGGATACAAAATTTAGGAATATAGTAGGTAAATTAGAAGAAAATGATCCAAAAATTTTAGAATGTTATAAATTGTTTGAAAAAAAATTATTTCGCAAGGAAAGAGGAATGTGGAAATTAATGATTCCAGAAAAATTCATTGAAGTATTAATTAAGGAAATTCATGAAATTTGCGGACATATAGGAATAAGCAAATGTTACCATAATTTTAAGGAAGATTTCACGGGAGACAAAGTCGCTAAAAAGGTCAGGGATATAATAATTAAATGTTTACGATGTCAAAAATGTAAACATGACAACAAAGGTAGAAACGCAGAACTTACGCCTATTATACCAAAAGGTAAGGGTGAACTAGTGTGTGTAGACTATTACGGACCATTGCCTCGGTCAGTCTACGGGTCAAGGTACATCTTAGTAGTGATTGACGCATTTTCTAAATACACAAAATTGTATAAGGTAAAAAAACACAACAACCGTAACAACATTAAATCAAATCAGGAAATACATTAAAGAAGTCCAATTACCAAAATACATACTTTCGGATAATGGTACACAATTTACATCCAAAAAATGGACAGAAGGGTTACAAGA
Organism: Aphrophora alni; assembly: GCA_963513935.1. Classification (NCBI taxonomy): domain Eukaryota; kingdom Metazoa; phylum Arthropoda; class Insecta; order Hemiptera; family Aphrophoridae; genus Aphrophora; species Aphrophora alni. The sequence continues at coordinate 70,123,342 of OY740768.1, read as the reverse complement.
ACTGGGAATTAGACAAAGAACCGTTGCAATACGAAATCCACAAAGCAACTTGGCGGAGAGAGTAATGCGAAATCTAGGTCAACTTTTCAGGATCCTGTTACCTGACAATCACCAAGAATGGGGAAGGCTACTTGAAACTGTGGAAAGTTTCATGAACGAATCATACCATGATACAATTGAGTCAACACCATTAGAAGTACAATTTAATACACGTCCGACACGAATTTGGAAAAAATATTTAATTAATCCAGGCAACACAGAAACAAACGACATTGACCACGGAGAAATATACTTACGAATTAAAAATAAAAGGGAAAAATTCGCTAAGAAGTTCAATGAACTGCATCCACCAACCGAATATCAGATAAAGGATTTAGTACTAGTAAGAGCTTGTATTCCGTCAAGCACAATTGAAAAACGATATCACAAGTTCTGTGAACTATATGAAGGACCATACACCGTAATCTCTAAGATAGGAAAAACTACTTATAAGTTAGCTAGTATTAAAAATAATAAAACTCACATCCGAGGTATATTTAATTGTAGATTATTAAAAAGGTTTCATAATTAATTAGAGAGTTAAGTAAACAAAAATAAATGAATTTAACTGTAAAATAAAATGTAAACAAACACATGTCCTACAGTTGAAGAGGGTCAAGGGAACAATGTTAATTGGGGTTTACAAGAAGGGTTTGTTGACGTGGGATTCTAGACAATGCCATTGTTAAGAAAAAAGGTTGACCGCAGTTTAGGTCATAAAGTCATTTAAAGGGACAGTAATTCTAGTGGGTTTTTAAATGAGAGTAAGAGTAGGTCATAAAGTCATTTAAAGGGACAGTAATTCTAATGGGTTTTTAAATGAGAGTAAGAGTAGGTCATAGTCCATGTTACGATATGTATATGTGTATTATTAAAATAAGTTTAGTGTAAAGGTGTATCAAAAGCAAATTTTATCATTAATTATGCAATTAACATAAAATTTCTTGGGACTTATGTAACGTTGAGAAGCCCTAAGTAAAAGCTTTGTCCAATTCAAAATGTTTAGACCTTGTCAGTTAGAAATAAATGTCAAACATAAACGTCACTCCAACACATAATAAATTTTGTTAAAGGATTTCTAAGGAAACAATACTTCGAAACTACAAAATTATTGAAAGGGCGAGGGCAGCGTGACAAATTAAATAGGAAGAGTTGAGTTATGTAATGTGACAACATGGGAAATTAGAAAGTTTGTGTACGCCCAAGTTAACAAAAGAAAAAGAGACAAAAAACTAGGCAGAGGTACGTTGAACTCAGCTAAGAAACAAGATTTAACGAACTTTGAAAGACGGTTAGAGTTTGAAAAATCAAATCCAACCAACCAAAAAGAAGCGTCATCCAGAAATAAGCGAAGAAGGGGTAAAAACGGGAAAACTCTGCGTAAGAATTCAAAAATCAGAAAAAGCAGTGAAGAACGAGCGTCGCAAGGGAGAGGAACTAGGAACAGGGCGAAGTTCGCCAAATCGTCGTAAAGTGAAGAAAAGTTTTAAGTCATCGAATTATATTAAAATCATCGTAAAGTTAAAGAAGAGTTTTGATTAATTGACCAAGAATTCAAGCAACAGAGTGAGGTAGTTCAAGCTTCGAGATCGTCAAAGTGCCTATAAATTGGATTAAGTTTCTTGTGATATCTGCCATAAGTTCGAGGGATCATCTCACCTGTAAAACTCCAAGAAGACATCATTCCATGCTACTGAACCACGATAAGTTATCTGATTAGTTATTGTAGTTTTTACTTCAGGTTACCAAAGAAACCACGCCCCACTTTAAATAAAATCTGAGCTAGGCCGAGAGCCATTTAAACTTAAATTTTCAAAGAGCAATCAAAGTAACTTCATTATATAATTGGTAAATTATACCTGGCGCCCAACAAATCAATAAAACAATTGAGATATTAAAATATAAAGACTAAATTAAAATTACAATTAATGATACGATTTTGATGCACCTAATAATAATAATAAAATTGCTATGTTCTAGAATTAAGTATTTCATTGTGTTATAAATGTTTATGTCTAGTTTAAGTTGAATGGATGAGATTTAGTGATAAGATGAATAAATTTGAATACTCATATGTGCATCAATTAATTTGAAGATTTAATTAATTCAACTGTTATATATTGGCACCCAACTTTAGGTGCAAATTGTATTTTAAAGAATAAATAATTTAAATATGATAACGTAGTTGTGTTTTAATCAAAGTAATTAATTAAAAATAAATAATAAAGGTTATAATATATATATATATATATATATATATATGATTTTAATGTATTTTTATACAATATTATCTTCCATAAGTAGTCTAGTTGTCAAATATGCAAAGTTTAATTTTCAAATTTGTACATGTTTTTCAGAACTACATAGGTTAAAAGGAGCAAACATGCAAATTAGGATATTGGGATTGAAAACAGTACAGAATCATACATTTTCGATTGCACTTTTCAAGTTCATAAAGGGAAATATAAATTTAAAAATTAGAAGATTTAAATGATAATAATTTATTACTCCATGGATATACTGAAAACAAATTTCTCACCAATTTTAGCTTAACTTAAACTTTATGTTTAATTGCCATGAAAGGACAGAATGTTTGAATTTGAAACATAACATAGATTGAAATAAAATAGCAAAGGTCAAACGCTGATGTTTGATAATGTGAAATGAGACCTTATCTTATATTTAATATCATAAAACAGCTGATCAATTTTCCACCCAAAATATAACATATTGTCATGTGGAATGAATAAATTCTAAGTCAAGTCTGAGGTCTGGGAAGGAGCTTTGTTAGGTTTTCTAACTACACAAATCGTATTATATACCAGTCGGTGAGGATAATAAAAATACAAATCAAATTAGGCCAGAATATTGTGGTTTTGCAATTAGTGAGTTTACTTTTTAAGTTAATTTTATCACAACCACGGAAGCCACAGGCTCATATGATGAAACAAGTTAAATTAATTAATATTCCATTTACGAGCACAGAAAATAATAAGTTGTTTTTGAGATTACTTGTAATTTAACTAGCAAATAGCTGAAACAATAAAACTTGAATTACACTTCTGATCAGAATTAGTACTCTGGACTGTACTATATGAGTACTGATCACGTATGGAACTGCTACACTTGTACTGGACATTATTCTTATTGAGTTACTCATTTACACAATATCACCTGATATAATTTAACAAACAACAAAAATAAAATATTTTAAACTGAAAAGATACAATAAATATGCAACCATTATAAGGTGACCAGTAGAAGTTATTTGTAAAAATATAAATTAAATGCACATCAAATACTATTTACTCGCACAAATAATCTTACAAATACTTAAATTTAAGTCGGTAAAATTTATAATTTTATCTTATAACTAAACAACACATACCAACCTTGTAAATTTTTAACAACAATAAATAACTCTTATATGCAACATGTCTTTTAAGTTTCTAAATTAAGTTTAAGTGCTCAAAATATTGCTTCTTAGAAATGTTTAAAGTTTCAATTACTTTAAATGAAACACAATTGTTACTAGACTGGTATTTATTTAAAATTTAAAACTAAATAAATTTTGTATTAATTATTCTTAACTTCAATACTTTTGATTTTCTAAGTTAGTAGTTATTAATGTAAGAAACTTCTGTGTTTGAATTTTTATTTTATACAATGGTTAATATTTTTATTTAATGAAGACAAAGAATGTTTCATTTATTGTATGGACAAAATGTGTAGGTCTGATATTTTTTTCTAGTTTATTCTCTTTATGTAAAAATTAAATTTCATTAAAATTAGTAAAAAACTAAAGTTTTATTTTAGACAAATTAAGATTTTAAGGAATATTAAAATTGAAAATTGCATTTCTTTGTGAAAAAACTCAGTAGTTTCATTTTTTTGTACAGTTTTTGCTTTTACCCAAATTTAATAATGATAGCTAAATTGTTATCATGCAAACACTACAACTGAACTTGAACCATCCATCCACACAAATACAGAAATTTTAACCAATTTCTTTTCAATTTTCCGGATTGATTAATTCCCAATCCATCTTAATGTTCTTGATGATCTTATGAGACAATGATCTAAAATTTGTTAAATGTTTCTCTAACATGAACCCAATGGTAAAAAATACTTCTTTTTTTTTTAAATTGAAAACACTTTTTAACAATTTAAAGTTTTCTCTGTATATTATATTCTACAGAAGCTAAAGACATATTAAATATGCCAATAAATTTAAATTCAGGATGATCAAAATGTTTCTGTGCACCTGATTATTACAGAAGTAAAACACTAAGAAATATTTTTAATACCATTTTGTGACAAATACTGTTTTTTTTTAGATGAAAGATAGTGTTAGTGTAGCCCCTAGTCCTGGAGGACAGCTACAGTCATGAAGTAGTAAGAGTACAAAGACATATGTTGTGATAAAATTTTATTAGTTGAAAAATGTACATTCCTATTGAAATACACAAGTGTTTAGCAATTCCAGGTAGAGTTTCTGTAGATAAATGTGCCACATCGTAATGGAGATGCTAACAGATCTGAAAGGTCATCAATACTGACATAGGAGAAAGTTTTATTATCTCAGACAGCACACTAGAAAGTCTAATAAGAAATTTTGATGTCTCATATTTTGTATAGAATATAAAAAAAAGTCTGAGCCAATGACATTACAGATGAGCATAAATTGAATCTTAGCAACAGTGTTATTAAAGGACCAGGAGTTCTGAACGTGGTTTTTAGACTTTCTTGACCTTAAAAGAGAGGACATTTTGAACACTACATTCTTCACAGACAGGGCCTATTTCCATTTGTAAGGATACACCTACAGTCAAAACGTACATGTCTTGTATATACACAAAGCCAATGAATCTATTCTTCATAGCTGCGTTATGAGAGAATGGTGTTTGGGTTGGAATGTTATGTAGACGCATCATTGGACACATTTTTTTTTCTTTAAGATTGTCAACTTACAGTGGTACCGTTACAATGTTGTGTATCTTTTCATTACATAATTGACAGAAGATAAAATTATGAAAGCCAATATTCAGCAAGAAGGTGCTACATTCTCTTACAGCTCGACATATCTTGGACGACATGTTTATGGGCTGATTATTTTGAAACCATTTGTCTTTAAAAATTCCAGATCTTTCTCTACCCAATTTTTCTCTCTTGGATATAATTAATGTGGACAGTGTTATCTTGAACTCAGTCTTCGAAAAAAATTTAAGAAATTTCCAGAGATTGATAGAGAACACTTTTATTATTTCTTGTAACTACATATCCATAGTAAGAAATCATTTGAACTATTTCAGTGGGTTGTAATCAAGGAAAAAGAGACTTTTTGATCACCCTATGGATAGTGTCACAATAAAAATCATTTAAAATATAAAATTTTATTTATACTTTGTCTGAACCATATTTTTGTTCACAAAAAATAAACCGTGTTATTATAATTATATAATAATCAAGTCATGTGTTTAAATAATTATAATTTCCTTCTTGTTAAAGGAAAAAATTTTGTGGTGGGCTTCTTATATTTCACAACTTTCTTTGTAGTCTGTAATTCCTCCAAATAGAATAATACAATGTTAACAATACAATTTTAGAAGGTAAATAATTACAAAATACAATACAACTGTTTCAGTGTAATAAAAAAGTTTTTCAAATAAAAAAGTTATTTGAATAAATAGATCAGTTATTAATAAAAATATTGACAAAGAGCATTTAATATTAAAGATTGATCACAGCGTGGAAAGTGCAATTAGGATTTCTAACATTCTCTTTGAATTATAATACTGTTCTTTGTGGACAGTAAAAATTTTCTTTTTTTTTTAATCCCAATTGAATGAAAGAAGTACATTTTTGTTACTATCACAACTGTTAACATAACCAATAAAATAAAATTTGTGTAAATTATGTTACATAACTATAATTTTTCCTAGATATTTGAAATATAACTAAGACATGTTTATGTTTTCAAAATGACTGAAAGTCAAAGAAAAAAACTTGTTTTACATGTCAAAAAGCTATATTATGTTAAATGTTACAATATCTGTTTAAAAAAATGTCATTGATGATAAAAGAAATATATTTTATTTTGAACTATTGTTAATTGTATATATATTTATATTTATATCACTCTATATTATACAGTGATATAAATATAAACTTTTGCCACTGTATAATAAATAAATAATTTTATTTATTTGATTGGTCAAAATTTCTTCAATCACAGATTTGTTTTTATGATTTCCTATCAAATTTTTAATATTCATGCATAAAAATATCAACAATTAACAATAAAAGCTGAATTATTTAGTTAAATAATAAAAAAAAACTGAGATGTCAAGCATATTAATTAATGTTAATGTTAATGTTAATTAATGTTAATATTAATTAATGTTAAGAAATAAAATAGTCACTGAAATTTTAATGCATTTTTAACATCATTGTTGTGACACAAGTGATGCACATTTCCTTGAATGAATTATGTTTTTGTTTTATTATAGTTACTCTACCCATCCCATTTGTCAAACTTTAAAATGTATCTTAGTCTATAAAAATGTTTCATATATTTAATACTATTTGTTACTGATTTTCATTACTAATATTGTTTTTATATATTATGGTTTTATTCAAGGAAATGTACATCACTTGGGTCACAACAATAATGTTTAAAATGCATTATATTTCAGTAATTATTTTATTTCTTAGCATAAATTAATATTGCTTGACATCTCAGTTTTTAATTATTTAACTAAATAACTCAATGTTTTATTGTTAAATGATGATATTTTTATGCACGAATATTAAAAATAGCATTATATATATATATATATATATATATATATATATATATATAAATCATTGTTATAGACTAAGAAACATTTTAAAGGTTGACAAATGGGATTGGTAGAATAACTGTAATAAAACAAAAACATAATTCATTCAAATGAATTTTGAATCAATTATTGATAATAATTTTAATTATTTAATGAGTTGCATCAGTAAGTAAATTAGTAAAATGAAAATCTACACCATTTTAAGAATGAAACAAAGATGGATAACTGTGTCTAATGTAATGCATTCCTGAAATCCATCCATCTTGTCAAATCACTTTTGAAAGTAATGACTCTACAAACTAAAAGTTGCAAAATATGGTTCTTCAGATTACTCAATTACAAATTCTAAACCCTAAGAAAATAATTGAAAACCTCATAAAGCAAATTTGGAGCAAACTTGAAAACATTAATTCAAATATTATACAGTAGTTATAAATGTGTATTGAAAAGAAAAACAAGATGGAATAGTTGAATTTATTCTATAGTATTCAGTTTATTTACTTAATTAATTTTTTTCAGTTTTGACTTGATTATTTTTATCAACAGTGAACTAAACAAAGGCATGTTTCTAAGATTTGAGATAAGTTCAGTGTAAAATGTTGCATAAAAAAGCTAATAATTCAACGCAAACAAATGTACAACTTCAATCTACAAATCCATATCGTCAACTCTGAAAACTTAAGAGGATATGTCCAATGGTAATATGTGCATGTTCCTATTTTAGGACAAATCTGATTTGAAGTTTTGTCTGAAATAGTCATGTTTTGCCTGTAATATTTATAATTAAATGTTGTACATAACAACCTTCCTTACTATAATAATTGAAATACCCACAAAATGTTTTGGATTAATGATCTCACTTATTGTAATAAAGTATATCAATTAAAAATACAATTAATAAAAGGCTTTTGATTGTCAAATTTGAAGGAGGTCATATAAAATAATAAGGAAGATTTTAATAATTTATAAACACAATGACATTAAAACAGTAAATAAACTAGTTTAATTATATCAGAAACCTAAACATTTATGTTAATATATTGTTAAAAACAACAAGCATATATATTTGCACATAAATAATAATAATAATATATATATATTTATAAATAATTACTCTAGAATATAATATTATTCAATAAACAATAGCAAAATGAGAACTTCATTCAGTAAGTTCATGTAAATTTATAATTACAAGCATTGATTTGGAATTTATAATGAAACGTAAATACATTTCTTGAACTTCTGTTCTAAAAAAATGGACATCTTGATCAAATATATTTTATAGTTGTAACTTTGAACATTTGCCATTTAAAAATATATGAACAGAAGATATACAATATCCAGGGAGACATGAATATATCATTCATTCAAATATCATTATCGTCTTAATGATAATGTTGTTATTATCTTCTTCACAATTATTATTATAAGTGTTATTTGATGTTTTCAGTTAAAATAACGTATGTAACATTTTAACACTTACTATTGTTACTAAAGGAAGTACTGTACATAGTACTAGTATGTTAAAACAAAATATAATACCAAAGAAAAGGAGATTGGAGGTGAAAACACTGTTTCTTAGAATTCAGAATAGAAGTAATAAGAAATCTATTTAAAGCTTAGAACATAAAATATATATTCAAAAAATTTTACGAGCTGTAGCTATTCATTTTACAATGGTATGTTGTACATTTTCCCTGTCCTGGATTTCAAATATATGAGGTACATTTTAATAGTATTTCTATATTTGCTATTCCAACCCTGAAGCCATTAAATATAAAATAGGAATTTCTGCTTTTCTGTGTTATATATATATATATATATAGTGAAAATATATATAGTATATGTTGCAGTACTTTAATACCTGTAAAGTTTTAAGAAATCATTCAGAAATATTTTATAATTTGAGCCAAAATATCTCTATAATAATAAACTTACAAATAATAATGGAATGAGAACAACTAAAATAACTATATTTTTTTAAAGTTGTGAAAATATTCCATATCAAGGGTGATGCTTTAATATATTACAAGTAGATCAAACTCTGAACAATAGACTTAAAACATATTTCGACATTTAAAAAATATGTCCTAACAATGATGAATACATATATATTTAATTTTTTTTTAATACATAAAAGAAAATAACTCAAAAGCTTATTAAATTGTTTATTCGATATAATATATGAATATTTATATAATTGAATATCAAACTCTTGCACAGCTTCTGCTACTTTACCCACATTTTATAAGAATCGCTCAAGTAAATTCTCAGTTTTGACAAATTTGTTTCTGGAACTGATATTTCTGCCAGGCAGCAAAGTCATTCTCATTCTAGGATTATGCTACATGCCCCCTAAAATTGGTTATTTGTTACCTTCCTACATGTATATCATTGTAACAGATGAATTCAATATTGACTTACTTAGATCGCAGACATTTGATTCTACTTTATTGACAAACATATTTTATTCATGGAGTATGACAATATTACAATTAAGCACTACTCATTTACCACACTATTAGATATAATAGTTATCAGTATGACATGACACATATTGTAAACAATGCTCAAGTCTTGCTACTGGACTCTCCTTTCATGATTTTATTTATTGTATTTATGCAGTTAAGGGAAGGAAATCAGCACCTACATTTACGAATGATAGAGGTTTTAAACATATTAATTAACAAATTTTAGCACTGATGTGGTTACTGGGGCTTGGAGAACAATAACCAATAAGCAATATTGGCAATGTTTATGAAATTCTACAAGAATTTAATTAAAATATTCTAGGTATATACAGTACAATAAGCATGTTCCGATTGTAAGGAAATGCATTTACAAGACCTCCTGCTCTATGGATTATAAATGAAATTCACCAGTTAATGAATCATCGTGATTCAATTTACCACAAAGTTAGAAAATCGAAAGATGTCGAATTATACCGTAGCAAAATCGGGTGAAGTAACAAATTAGAAATTCTAAAATCAATTATTCAAATATCTCTTTATGACCAAAAAACATGGTTTAGTAATTAACAAGACTAAAACAAAACCTATCATTATAGAATATTCTAGACTATTGAACAAAGTAGACTTAACTCATATCGCTAAACTTTACTTGAAAGACGAAATTCTAGATTACTAGAGAGTAAATGACCTTGAACTACTAATAAACTATAAATTGACTTGAAGTGACTAAGACTGTAATAGGGTTTTGGTAGGAGTACATTCTATGAAGAAAAATTGCAAGATCTTTGTAGCTTCATATGAAATCTATGATATTTCCTTATTTCGTGACATGGTGGTTGGTGACATTGGTCTGTGGTAGTGACGAACAGATTGCAGGGGGCACAGAATTATTGTATACATTTAACTTATGATTTAAAGCGGAATGCTCATGTTACCCCTTAATATAAATGGACATTTTACTTATGTTATATTCTGTTCTACTAACTGAAGTTCCAGCTTATCTGGAAGAAAAGTTTGTTTTTGCCTCTGATATAAGTACAAAGAGTTACAAGAGGAGGATCTAAAATGTTTATCATATCAGTTCACAGAACTATGGTGTTTAAGTAAATCGGGTACTGTGTCCGCTTGCCATTGGTAGAATACACTTCCAGAAAAAATTTCATTATGCTTCAATTTATTCTCTTTACTTTTCATTATGAAAAGATTAATGTAGGCCTACATGTATATAATTTTATTTGTAAATTTATTGTATAATGGATGAATGTTTTATTTTTAATTTTGTTTACTATTGTTAAATTTACTTTTTTATAAAGTATTTCATTTTTTCTTTTGTTTTGAATTTAATTTTATTATTATTCTCTTGTAAATTGTATAAATTTTGGAGTTTGTTTAAAAGTGGTTTGGTGGAAAAGAGAGCTAGATAGTTCTAACTCCAAACTAAAAATAAAGGCAATAAATGAATACAGTAATAATAAAATGGCAAATGTGCAAAATTATAACAATTTTAAAACCTTTAGAATCCTTTAAAATATATTATTACAAATACTTTCATTTCAACCACTAATACTTGGTGGCATTTTTAATAATTACAATGAGTCTGAAATATAAAGTAATGACATTTACAAGCTTCGTCTGTAAACTAGTCATATTTTTACAGTTGAACAGATCAAAAGGGATGTGTATGGTGACAACATCTCATGTCTTAACCTTTTACTTTAAACTTAAAACTTGAAAATGCTGTGACAAGGACCCCAGAGTCACTCTAATTATTAACAAACTATGATTAGTAATTAATGATTTAATTTCAATTTGTAAATATATCGTTTTTTTAGGTAGTATTCAGGTTAAGTGGTACTCACTATCATAATAGCTAGTCAAAGTCAATTTGGTTTTGTTATGTAAAATGTATTAAAATTAAATATTATATTCAACAACTTATACTGCACAATATTAGAATATGTGTAGAAAATTATATAACATATTCATTTCAATAGTCATAATTTTAACAGAAATATGTTTATTTAGTGCTTTTAGATTCACAGTATGTTTATCAAAAACTTTACTTCAGAATGTGTTCACATACCAGTTTTAAGGATAGCTAGGCTAAACTAATTACAATACTACCAACAAATATTTTCTCTACACTCTATTCATTGGTGTTCAGTGGAAATCAGACAAAAGGTTCAATTACTCTGTCTATGTACATCAGCTCCTTAAATATAATATAGAAAACACTATAAATGTTATAACAGCTGATTATTTGTAAATAGAAAATATTTACGCGCTTTTATTTTCTTACAAAGCTTTAAATTAATGCTATGTTAATTACAACTATTATTTACAAAGAAGTAAAAACATGCATAACTTTCAAATAAAAGTAAAGGCAAAGCGATGGAGCAATATCTCTTTAAAATAAAATGAAAGGAAAAACAAAGCATTTTATTAATTTATTTTATGAACAACTATTTAACATGCAAATTGAGTACAAAATTTTAACTAAATAATAGGATGAGTCAAAGTTAAAAACATATAGTATTAGGTTTATGAAGCTTGATGATATTAGAATAAAGTAATTTGAACCAACAAACTTGTGTTGTGGTCAGACTAAGAATGAACTGTGATCTAATTTTTCTAACCAAAACTACATCATCAAGATGAATCAAGAATAAAATTTTTAATGTAGTGTTATAACTACTTAACTCTTTTAATACCTTAACTTGAAAAATCTATTATCATATCATGAGCCAATTCAGTACAACAGTAAGAACCCTTCATACTTATTGAAAAATCTAAGAAAAATATGCAATAGGTATCGTGAACCAACTAGAATTTCAAATATACAAGTATTTAAATTTTTACTGCACTTTTCTGCTAAACTGTATTATTAAATTTTAAAAATGATATTTTATTTGTGAACAAACAAAAATGTAAATAATTTGTATGTCAACCTAATCTATATAAATAAAAATGTAAATGTTCGTTTGTTCAAAATATTACATCTCCGAAAGTCCTTCACCGATTGGTTCGAAATCTTGACATAATGTTGTATCGATTAAGGGCATGTTTTTATATATAAAAATCTTTTCTTTTTTTTTTAAACAGCGTCATCTGTGGGGCGTAAAAAACAACACGTGCTATACTAAATATTGCTCATACCAGACAGCATGACTCTTGACAGCTGCTGTCACTTAACATTTTTCAATGTTTCCGATTGCATTTTTTTAATTGTATTTTCTTAGATTTCAATTTATTTTTATTTTTATTTAATTATTTCACATGACATTTCATTGGAATTGAGCTGTGTTGTTTCATTGACCATAGCATTCATTTCGTAATTATAGTTTATTATTTTATTTTTTTAATGTTTTTAATTTCGTATTTTTAACTATGTTTCATACTATGTTTTTAACTATGTTTTAACTTATGTAATTTTGAAGATACATAAGCAGCAATGAAGTTGTATGATCAATTCTTTAATTTCCCATACATGAACGAAGTCCAGTTGTTGTTCACTTAGCAGTACATCTAGAAAAATGGACATTGTATTTAATTCACAGCTGCAAATGAATATTAGAAACATGTGCTTTCTCTTTTCAATTTAACCAGACTGAGTGACAACTATGTGTGGCTAGGTACAGCTAGTAAACAAGTACAATATTAGCCGCTCATCTATTAAATACGATAAACTTTGTTATTCCGCCACAAGTTTTTAATTAAAGTACTAGTAAAATAGGGTTACGATAAGGAATTATTCGAGACATTTCCAGTTATTAAAAACTATTGGTTTCTACTTCAGAAAATAAAAATATGAATGGAACATTAATTTTAAACATCGCTTTGCCCATCAATTATAGTTGTTAAACTGTTATTTACCTAATAACTATATTATTTTGATTATTTTTTATTTCACCTATGTTTTAAAAATGTTAAAATTTAAATGTGGTTTTATATATTTACCAAGGAAACAATTACATAATTTTAATATACACATAACAACAAAAATCTGTAGTAATAATAATTTTAAAATTATTATCATAATAGAAATAAAACATTTGCAATTTTATGTACATATTATACATCAAAAAATCATCTGAATAAATTTGATTTGAAAAGGTACATTTGAAGTATTTTAAAACTTTAAAAAAAACTAATTTCTTTGAGTTCAAACTTACATTTTCTAGCAAAAAATGTGTTTTAAAGCAAAATATGTATATTTCGTCAAAATGTATCTATTTAGTTGTTACTTAAAAATGTAACATGAATAATTAATTGTAAAATACAAACATTATGAAATAATTCTGAAATATGAATTCATCAATTTGTAAGAAATAGAAATTATAATGTGAAAGGAAATTTCTGTCACTGAATATTGTATCCTGCTTAACACTGTCTATGCCTCTAATATTCTCTTCTAGTTATTAGAAGTAAACTATCGTTCTTTAAAAACAGATAAACATCTATTTTCAGTAAACTAGAAACTCATAATCAAGAAAATTATTTTGTTTATCTTCAAAAGATTCTTTCATGAAAGGAAAAAAAAGGCTTATTTCTAATTTATAAATAACATTTTTTTTCTAATTTCCAGCCTGATTTTGACCAAGAAATTTAATTAAAAATAACAAAAGCAAAATAGTAAGAATGTAAACTGTGTAATTTTGACTTATTGTGTCATATTATATTTTATATTGTAGTTGAATAATGGTAAATTCATCACAAATTCAACCAATACTTTTTTTTATTTTTAATTATGTAAAATTCCTTTTTGTTATATATGGTACTTTCAAGAACAAAGAATATGAGACCAACCTAAGGATCGATTACTGACATTTACAGCGAGTTGTGTATAAGTGTTGTAAAGAATGTTTCAACTAACTGGGATAACTGTTGTAACTTTGTTGCAGCCCTATGTTCAACCAAAGAAATCTCTGAAATTAAGATGTGGAGAAATCTCCTTCCAATGTACATTCATTTTTTTAAATTTTAGTACACTGTACAATATTAAAAACTTTAACTTATCAAATAAAATTAGTCATGTATGTAAATATGTTTTATAAATAGAGTTTAGGTGACCTCTAATAATATTTAATTACAAAATTAAACCTATTTACTTTTTAATTACCTTAAAATAAACAAATTTCACAAAGGTGGAATTCAAAAAACCACCTTAAAAAGCACCCTTGACCCCTTGACCAATCTTACACATGACCAAATTCGGTTTGTTAGAAATATTTTAGTAAATATTTGCAGTTGGTTATTCATTACACTCACATACACAACCAACTATCCTCAATTTATCCTAAATTCTATTTCTTTCCTCAATTCATCAAGTATAAAATTCCTATTACTCCATTGTCATTAGTAGTAAGGATTGTTAACATTCATTTTTACGACATTTTAATCCTTACCATATACAAAGGGAAGGGACAAAAAGTGTTTACCACTTGTTACTTGTTTAATTCTCAGAGTCTCAAAATACACTGTAAAATGTTTGTAATGTATGAATAAAAACCTTTAATCTGATATCATCCTTCAATTTAATCTAATAGATTTTCCTAAAAATTTACACTTCAGCATTTAATTTCGGAAAGTTTACACATTAAATATTCTTAATATTTTTCTTAATGTGCACCAAATGGTTGAACACAGAATATTTTAAGCTAACTTTTATCGGTTTGGATACAATTTCTACCAACTAGACATGTATCATTGCCAAATAATAATAATAATAATAATAATGCTTTAAATAAAGATCCTGCACCTATATATTTAACAGAAATTATTATAAATTATTCAGGCATGTGATTTTTTTAAAATTGATAACATGTAGTTATGTTTTTAGCAAATGAATGTATTTAATTGACCAATGAAGGTTTATATTAAGTTTTCGTAACAAAATTTCTAAAATACAAAACTTAATGCAAATTTGTATTTTTGGTAATTATGTTTTTAATTGATTAAAATGACATTATTTGTGAAAATCAATTGCTGTTTATAACACTCTAATAAACAAATGAAATAGAAGAACGTCAACTATTTATAAAATAAGCTAGTGCCAAATTTATGAACTTCAAACCCTCAAACTTTTTTTAACACAAAAGTTCCGCAAATATTTGAATAAAAAACATGAAGTCTTAGACTGGTTATATAATATAAAAAATACACTATAATGCCCATGGTAATTATAAATATAGAACAATTAACAAATATATATTTTAATATTCAATCCATTCAAAAACAATTAATATGTTTGCATAGCACCAAATTTGTTTATCTTCCAACAAACAAATTTATTGATTTGTTCAAGTTTAGAGATGTCATCATCTGAAATCATTTAATAAATCTTACTTTAATGGGACCGGATTATCGTATAATCTGAAATACCCTGAAATAACAATATTTGATTTAAAATGCAAGACTGCTTATGAGTCAACTAATATATGCCAGCGACAGATTTGTTCTCCACGAACTTGTCGCATGTCTTCCCAATGTGCTAGTTCTTCTTCTCCAGAACTATTTAAACCCAGAGAAAACCATCCAATCATCTCTTTTCGTTTCATTGATCGTTTATTATATACAGATATCATTAATGTGACATCAGGTAGTTGAAATAATGCCACCTGGAAAAAAATATATATATATCAGAAGGTGCAGTAGTAATATGTAAGAACAAAAAAAAAATTATAAAACACAATAAATCAAACCCATCATCAGTAATGAATTTAATTTGTCTTTTTCTCACTAATGTAAAAAATATCTATTAATAATAAGTCTGTTAAACCCTGTTTAAGACAACCCATGTTCCTCATTTATTAAGAATAAGGAAATAATAATAATCTATACATAGAGCTACAAAGCGCTGACATGAAGAAGAGAATTTCTAAGGTCGGAAATTTTAATTTTGGCTAACTTTTGTATTGTTTCCCTATCCTAATGAAAAAGAGTTAAAAAATGTCTTCAGAAAGAACTGGGTGCAAATGTTCAAACACTAAGAATCATATTACTTTGCAATTTAAGGTGGAATTACATTTTAAAATAGGAAATAAGTATCCATTAGGGCCACAAGTATATTAAAAATTGGATGCCAAATAAGGTTATATATTATCCACTATTATTGGCAACACTGAAATGTTGAGGTATTTTTATTGAAACTTGTCTTCCCTCTTCCTCTACACGATCTTAAAAACAAGACTAAAATTCTATATAATGTCAGTATATATTTTGGGAAGGAAATTGATTAAAAAACACGCCTGTCATAAAGTGGCATATCCTGATGCTAAACAGTAGATGTGCTGTAATTAAGTTGATGCTATTTATTGTGAGCTTATTCAGTACAAGATAATAATTTTTAATACAGTTGTTTGGCATACAGACAATGTATTTAGCCACAGTAAATAAATACAATGTGATGCATAATTCATTTAAGTAGGATTTACCATATTACAGAATGACATTATTTCATTTCTTATAATAATAGAAATATTGATAGTAATTAAATAATAATAAAACAAATAGGAATTAAATTTTAAAAAATAAATAAATAAACGCTAACAGGTAAAAACTGACAAAATTATTTCAACTTTATGTTTTACTAACATAAGTAAAATTTAAACTCGTGACCTATTCATTTATTAGAATATTTTGTAACTAGTAAAAGATGTGTTTTTATTCAGTTATAAACTGATTCTAGCATACTTTCTTTAGACAAAAACTTTTCAATCACTAGATCATAAAACCAAGCTTCTAATCTTAATTTGTGCAACATTCAAACTCAATTGCAATTAACTTTAATTAACTCAATTGTAAAAAACTTAAATGGTCTTGACCTTGAGTATACCTGCAATAAGTATCGGTACATTTTAAATCGGAAAATGAATGTTCCATAAAGATTGTACTATAGAAAATTGTTGAAATAGTTTCTGCTAAATTATATACTACTCAGAGACCAGATATCAGGTCACTAATGTACAAAACTCAAGGAAAACAAAAATAGGCATACTTTGGATTTCAGGATTGACATAAACAACACTAAGCTCAATTTTAAGTCGAATGTAATCGAAAAAAGGTTCATATAGTAATTTTACATATTTTAAAAGTTCATCTGGAAAGGTTTTCCTATAGTTCTCAAATGTTTGGTATGGAAGAAGGTGGAAAAATATCAATTTTGAAAAACAAACCATACCGTGCTTTTATTTGCTCTATAATATTATCAATAATTTCACAGTATATAGCGGGTAAGATAGATTGTTTTTCTTGTGGTTGAAAGCTGAAAAATTTTGCTGTCATCCATTGCCTTAAAATTTTTTTTAAAGAAGAAAAATTTAAATTAAATAAAGATTATAACATAGTGACTACCTAGCCTTCAAATACTCAAATAATGCTAGGGTCGGAAGCGAACAATAGTTAGTCATGAGAGACCTGATAGGAAAGAAAGAAGAGAATGATGTAATCCAAGATTAGATGGAGAGAAAGGTTACCCACAATCACCTCAACCTCTTTTATTCCTCAGCTCTATATCATATTCATTGTTTTGCGCTATTGCTGAGCTATTTATAAGTGTTTAAAATATATCTTGTCTATCATTGTGTAGTTGTCAGATAAAATGTCGTTTAATTTCTGACTAGAGTATACATAATATGCTATTGTTGTCTGCAGAAATTATAGACATTTGTGTAGGAAAACATTTTAAAATGATTTTTAACTGAAAAATGTATGTAAATCTGCTATAAATGATAAAAAACCTCTTACTTTCACAATATCATTCATAACAGATATTAATACTAAGGGACAAATAAGTGAGCACCTTTTCCAGAACTGTAAAAGTAGGTATGCAGATGGTCAGATAGAAAAAAAATACGGTATGTTACACTAGAGAAACGAGCAATATATGTGCAGAACATTATATGTGCAGCCGCACATGGACCAGTGATAGGTCGCTATATCCCCACCAGACTCCATCCCTCACTATAGCAATTGCATCAGAAGGTTGTGTGGTCCTAGACTATAAACTACTAGACTTCACACCTCATAACAGACACGTGGGCGTATCGACTGTTCAATTGTTTTTAAAAATAAGTATTCAATGACTTGTATAATAAAATTCATCCACTAATCAATAAATGAAATCATGAAATGTTATATAAAAATAGCATTTATGAAATATGCTGTCAAATGTTTAGTAATCATTTTGAAAATTCAATTTAATGGTATGGAATACCTAAATTGTTTAACTAACATAAACAGAAGATTGTATAATGATTGTTATTCAGAAAATGGAGTTACAGCCTAATTTACTATAAAACTTATCCACAAAATATTCAATACAAAACAAATAAATATTCAACATATTACACAGAAAACAAGTTACATCAAATTCCTGTGGTAATATTATAAAAATGGAGACATGAAATGTTATCTAATTTAAATTAACATATAAAGATATATTTATCAAGTCAGCTTGAAACGTTAGAAGGATCATAAAGGAGGGAGCAAAGATTAAATTATAATGTGTATGAAAACAGACCATATAATTAGGTTTGTAAAATACAGTTAAACATAATGTATTGAATAGATAACTTGCTGATCGACTAAGTATAATATTATGTTTAAATACAATATTAAAAATATATATAAAATGTACACCAAGTGTAAATTACTACCAATTGCAATAAGTCACTGCAAATGTTAACACAAAATTAGTAATATGAAGGGAGAGAAGTAAATTGAAGGAAAGATTTCATTTACAAATTGAGGATAATTTATTTTTTGGTAAAAGCATATTATTAAAAATAAAAACAATTTTCAATGTTTTATCTAAATGTATGATTTAATTATTTTACTTACATCAATTGATTAAATGAGAAATTACTACAAATTATAAATATTACCTGAAACATAAATGTCTCCTTAAAAAGTGGATTGGGCTGCCCTCGTCTTACAGAAGTTTTACTTCGAGCCATTTCTTGTCCCATACTACTGACCATACAGAGTTTGACATAAGTATCTGGTGCTCTGGTCATTGCTAAATTCCTGATAATTTATAAATAATATCATTATAATACAAATTTCATGTCTCAGAGGGTAGTTTATACTGCAACTAAACTTATAACTACATTCCTTACAATTAATTTAGTTCTCAACAGTTTGTTATACAAACATTATACTCGGTGTCCAAAAAGTCCCGGAACATTTAAATATCTTATATTATATTTTTTTAATTCACTACTACTACTTTATTATCACTATTTTTGTGTATTACTAATGTTAAAAATTTTCATTGAAAATGTCCCTGAGTGAAACAGAAAAATAATTTTGTTAATGATGAGACGATATAGTGACTGAGCTATATAATGAATTTGGAAAACGTCCTCCTATTTTAAAATTGACTTTAGCAAGAATGATTTATCATGTTCAAGAAACACACTTTGTCAAAGATCGTACAAGTACAAGCAGGCCTCAATCCGTGTATGATGGATGACCAATTCATTTAGGTTCTACAATCTTTTATAGAAGATACCAGTAATTCAACTAGGAAAGCTGCTCAGCAATTTTACACGCATATAGCCTTAATACACAATATTCTAAGAAAAAATCTATATCTTCCCTATAAAGTTCACTTGCTCCTAGAGTTATCAGAGGACGACTTTTATAGGAGAGTTGAATATCGTGAGCACATTATGCAAAGGTTTGATGAAAATCGGAACTTTATAAAAAACATTTTATTTTCAGACGAAGCAATTTTCATGTTAAATTTAAACTGTTAATGATCATAACTGTAGGTATTGGGCCGATGAAAACCCTCATTGGATGAAGGAAGACCATACACAATATTCAGAAAAAGTAAATGTTTGGGGAGTTATTGATCAAGGGCAGTGGCGGATCTAGAATTTTATTTGGGGGGGGGGGCTGAATGGGGGAAAATTTTGTGAAAGGACTTTTATATAATGAAGCGACCAAAACAGTAGTTTAACGTTCTTTATGGAGTAAAAACGTGTCTTTCATATTAAAGGTTTTCAGACTTGTCGATGGACCAGCGCCGGCGCCATCTTGCATGTGAACGTCTTCACTTTTACTTTTCTTTGGGTTCTTGAAGAAGCACGAAATATTTGTCTGTTTACGTTTAGACACAAACAATAACACGTTTAGTTTAACCGCTGAGTCACTGTATGCGCGTCCTCGATAGTGCACGTATCGTTTCAATGAAACTAGATAACCGGAGCGGGCACAAAAATCAAAATATTTTATGTTGATTGATTGCAGGCAATGTAAATGTAACTAAGACATTATACAAAGTATTAAAACGTTAACGGATATCATACAATTGAAGACGTAGTAGTGGAATTACGTCATTCTTGCTGATGAATAAATTTAAGAGCTTCAAACTAATTATATTGGTACAAAATTTACATTTATTCAAAAAAAATTTAGGGGTTTTGGAGGGGGGCTTCAGCCCAAAAACCCCCCGTAGATCTGCCACTGATCAAGGGCAATTAATAGGACCATTCTTTTTTTGAAAGGAACTTGACATCAATCTCGTATTACCATCTATTGGTCATTCAAATAGTTCCTGTTCAGGTAGCAGTTAATCACAATCATAATGTATGGTTCCAACAAGATGGAGCGCTACCTCAATTTGGTTTCAATGTGCAGCAGTTTTTGAACAACACTTTTCCGCAGTGATGGGTAGACTAACGAGGAAAAATAGAGTGGCCGCTCAGGTCCCCTGTTGTAATTCCACTTTTCTATTATTATTATTATTATTATTTGGTCATCTGAGAACCAGGGTTTTAAAACAAAGCCACCAAATGAGGAAGAACTGAGAAATCAAATCACAGAAGAAACAGTCTCAATATCGAAGGAAACACTGTTGCATATTGTGGATAATTACTACAGTGTGATTCTTACATCCCTGAAAAGTATTTCTTTTTAATGTTAGCTACAAAACTAAATTAGCTGTCTTTTATTGGGGGTAACAAATTTTTTATATGACATCATTACCTTCTTCCGTCACTATGAGTCTGTGCTAGTCTATTAGTTAGTCAATCGACCATGAGTCTCACTGATTAGAGGATCGCAATATGGGAAATTTATTTTGCAGTAAAATTTTACAATCATTGTGTTGAGTTGTTTGCAGAAAATTTTCCTGATACTCCTATTCCATGAAAATTAACAGTGCATGATCTTGTGGAACATTTTTGTACACAGGAAGTGTTAATGATAGGCCTAGAAAGTTCCAGCTTCCAGTCAGTATGCCAGAGTTTACAGAGGATGTTCAACAGGCTTTTCTGCATTCTTGTAGTAAATCACTTAGATGGTTATCTCAATAGATGGAAGCATCTAATTCAACCTGTCAAAGAGCCACTAAAGAACTGAATCTGCAGTCATTTGAGTTCAGGTAGTGCAAGTATTACTGATATATCCTTCACATGCAAAAAAGAGTGTAGTAGCCTACTGTGATTGGTGTAAGGGATTCATTCATAACTATAACAATAATAAACTTAACAATAATTGTTTTAGTGATGAGGTTTGGTTTTATTTAAACTGATACATCAACACCCAGAACTCTTACATCTAGGCTGCTGCCAATCCTCACACATTCCATATGAGGTTCCACTTCACCAGATGAAAAGTTGAGTTTGGTGTGTCATATCCAGAAAGAGAATTTTTGAACCAATTTTATTTGACAACACGATTTATTCTGTTTTTTATGCAGAAATCATACAACAATTTGTAGCTATGCTTCAAGTTGATGAACATTATTGTTGGTTTCAACAAGATGGTGTGACCTGTCACTTCTATAATAAAAAAATGACAATTTTTCATTAGTTCTTTGATGATTGATTAATCTCAACAAATTTATGATCACCATGGTTGCCATATCTGTCTCTCAGATATTTTTCAAAATGGAGGACATTAACAGCATCTTTAATAAAGGTATCTTAAAAACTGTAATTTCCTATGTACAAAATTTATAAAATAAACCTATTTTCCATTAACTCTCAACTCTACCCAGAACAAGAACTACCAAACAACATGTAAGACATAGCTTTTCATTTCAGCACTAATAGTGTATTTTATTCCATATCCAGTTTATAATATTAACCAAAAATGTTCTGAAGGTTAATTCATTTCATACATGTTTGTTCGTTTTCATTATAAACCTTTACGAATTCCAATAAAATATTTGACAATAAGACTGACAAATCTATTCCAACTGTTATATTCTTGTTTTTGAGTGAGCAGGAAAATCAGTTAGGTTTATAGCTCTTATATGGAACATAATTTAATTTTAAACAAACTACAGCAATAAATAAACTCTACTATCTTAAGTTACTATTAAATTATGTAAATTACTATTATTATTAAGTTCATAAATTTGGTATTTCATTGATGTACTAGTATTTTGACAAAAGACCAAAAAAATTATGATACTGCAAAGGAACCTAATCACATATTTTATTAAATATAGATAAATTTTTACACCATTTTCCTAAAACCTATACTCTTATTATTGAAACTTACCTAAAATGACTTCCTTTAACAATTTCTATTGCAAGACGTCCTGTAGTTCCATTATATGCTAAGCCTATTAACAGTTCTGGAACACCCCCATGTTGCATTGAGTGTGTAGAACCTGTGCTGTCACTACGTGCCAAGCTTAGTAGATCTGATGCTGATGTACTTAGCTATGTACAAAAAATTCAAATTACTTTTAAAATTGAGAACCACGTTGTAGCAACTGAAGTAGTTTTTATAGAGTTAATGAGAGTATTTAGAATATTCACATGAATTGGATAAGTAACAGTGATGATAAGTAACCAGTTCCTCTGAATGAAATTAATAAAAATCTTCCAAGTTCTACAACGTGGGAAAGGCCAAGTAACAATGAGCCAGCTTCCCTCAACAAGTTACAAGTGTATATAAATGTAATAGCTCACTTATTTCTGAATCCGTGTGAGTATTTACACAGTTCTGACATGTGCCATTAGCAAAACAGTTGCAAGCTAATGACTTTAACTTCGTATTTGCTATTTTCGTTCACATTTGAAGAAGTTTTAGTACCTAGTAACCTCAAAAGTTGAACCTATATTTTCTTCTCAATATTCTTTTACCATAACCAATAACAGGGTCCAAATAATTATTCATATCATATTTCCCATCTCTAATACACCATTTTGCATATTTATATTATCCAAATTATCAAGTTCATAAAATAAATGCATATTTATCGTTGAAAAATCAATGTACAAATTCAGAGAAAATACATGAGACAACAATTTGTAAGTTAAATATTTATTAAACTAGATCTTCCTTGGGATTAGCTTAACCTTGTCTAAGAAAAAAATGTTCATGAATATGAATTCAACACAAGAAAACCGAGTTCAGCCTAAAACTACTTTCTGAATACCGTTCTCCATTAGTACCAAACTAAAGTTTATCAGATAATCGTTTAAACCAGGTTTAATGAGAATAAAATGTTTCTGAATATAGCTGATTAACTATGCAAATTTCAAACCATATTAATTCTGTGTATAAATGTTATTTTGTGCTTATTTTATTTTATACGTTGAAATAGAACATTTCTAGTGGAAATAAAATAATAAAAAAGGGAACAACTTTAATAATTTCATCCCACCATAACAGCTCTTGTTCTTTCATGTAATAAGTATAATAATCATAAGTCTGAATAATATAGGAAAAGTTCAAGACAAAGCTCTAACAAAATGGCACAACTCGAGAAAGAATTTGACATAAATCTGAAGGGAAAAAAATCAATTCAAAAGCTTAGTGTTCTTTTTAATTAAATAATTTTTCAATTTATAAAATTTTTTTTTTTTAAATTTGTCATACTCAAAGTCGATCTGGAGAAGTCTGTTACAAAACTGGAATGTTTTAATTATTTAGGATCTAGGATTTTCTGTATATGACTTTTATTTATTAGCTATAATTAACCACATCATAATAATTATGTTATAAATAATAACTCACAGCCAGATTTGCTCGAGGTTCTAGAGAAAGCCACATGTTTGCTTCAAGCTCCAAGTTAACACATGAAAAGCTAACTACTGTCTCACCAATCATTCTTTCTCGACGCATCCTTTCACATCCATATAGGCGCAATCGAACACCCATACTGTTTACATCCTCTGCAAGAAATAACAATGAGTTAATATATTATACATATACAAATTCTGAAGACATGTCTTTATATTGAATAATAATTATAGCAACAGATGATTGCACCTCCCACCTAAAACATCCTATAACCAATCTTAGCCCCAGGGTCAACTCAGGTGAGGAATCTTTGAGATTTAAGGTTTTAAAACGAAAAGGAGAAGGAGGTTGTGTATTTGGGAAAATCAACAACACCTAGGTTACTTTGCACAACTGTTTAAACTTAAAAATACTTTCATGTGCATTGCTATGAATCAATGATCATTAACCATCACTGGTACAATTACTTGAATTGTAGCCACTAAATGAGTGAGAAGTATTACTTTTCGTTACATCTTTTCCTCTTGCAATTCACCATCCTTTTGGTGATCTTCATTTTGTTTTTAACTGTTATCAACTTAGGATGAGTTAATCACATCCTGTCCTTATCATTTGACAATTTAAGATTTTTTAAGCGGCTTAATTGTATTTGACACTTACTTATTTCTTACTTCTTAAGACAAATTTCTAGAACCATGTTATCCTGATGAGTTGATGGCTTCAAACACTAATGCTACCAATGAACGGAATTTTTTATTGCTCAAAATATCCTTGATGGGTGATTATTTTTGCTTATTTGTCAGCCTGTTACGTGAAATATTTTAAAAGTCTCATTGGAAAATCATGTGTTCAATTGTCTACACTTTTTTACATGTTCTTAACATAAAGAGGAATGTGCCAAATTATATTTATTTAGATATGCCTGGGTAATAATATGCTAAGTTCTTGTGTGGACAACAGCAAAGGTGTTAACATCTAGTGGCACTCTCTAATAAAAAGTGTCTCAGTGGCTGTGAGTTGAATATCAAAGAACAACCGGCCCAATGCTCCATTTCTCCATTGATTGGTCCAGGTTATTCTAAAGATTTGTTTCACTATTTCTAAACATCGACTTAGAAAAACCTGTTTTAAGGATTCAGGCCTCAGTTCTCTTACTATAATAGCTAAGTGATCTACTCTTTAATTTGCTGGGATTCCACAATGGCTGGGAATCCACTGGAAGCATACATTTTTAATCTGCTGCAGTATTGTCAGCATATCATAAATTTCATTTGTGTAAAAAGAAAAGTCAGATTGGTGTATATTTTTTAGTTATTTGTAGTGATGATTTATAATTAGACAATGTACAGTTTTTTGTTCTTATTAGAGTAAATTTAGTGAACTAGTAATGCATTGGTAACAAAAAGTTTATCATTAGTACTACAAGTAGTGCTGGAGGGAAATAAAAATTCCAATCCCAACGTTTAATCATAGAAAGCTGCATCAGCACCTCTCTATAGATCCATTTGTGAGGACCCAGTTATAATCATTATAACATATAATGTTAATATATTCCAGTGATATTTGAAGAAGGAGATGTATAAAGGCCTTTCATTATCTATTCCTGGTATTGGCAGAGCAACATTGATATCTTTAATCACTCCAATTAAAAGGAGGATGGAGTGAAATTTAGCACAGGTGAAACCTCAGGAATCTATGATGTTTAGTGTTCTATGTTTAAAATGTCACTGTGAAAAGATTGCTGTACAAGTTTTTCATTTACCAGGTGGTGGAGTATTCAGAAGAATGCAAAGGATATATTCAGATGATGCAGAGAAAGTGCCAGAATCTTTTCAGAAGTACTTGATCATATTAGTTTTTAAGGATACCCAAACAAATTCTGAGATCGCAGTTTTGTCTTCTAAGATGGCAGAAACCAACAGTACTCCACACTTCACAGCAGTACATAATTTTAGTATGAATAAAGCTTAAATAGAACTGTTTAGCACCAATGTACTTGCACCCCAAATCTTACTGGCTATCACTTTCAATGCATTTAACTTCTTGGTACATTGATTTTGCGAGGTCCCCACAGCTCTTTGAATACACCAAGAATTTTGGGGTTGGAGTTGATGTTGAAACGAAAGTTATAGTCATCAATTGACAGAGCAGGTTGGAAATACTTAGGTAGATATCTTCTAGTAAAAGCTGTGCATTCAATTTTGGCTTTGAATATTTTAAAATTCCATTTGGTTCTCTACTGGTGAATAAAGTTTAGAGCTTGTTGTACAGCATTAACTGCCAAGAGACACATTTCTGTCAATGAATCCACACACTCAAGATAATTGTGATTAATATCATGTAGCATGATAATAACGAGTCTGGAGCTTAGCACTTGCACCCTGTGGTGTTCCATTATATACTATAGATAGTTGAGAATCAGTTCCACATATTGATGTTTTAATTTTCCTTCCTTTTAAAAAGTTACAAAATAATTTCAACAATTTACCTTTAATACACAATATTATACAATGCAAGATGATGGTTCTAAATGGCACCTTGTCAAAAACTGACTTAAAGTCAATCAAAACAGCAATTATACAATTCTTTTCACTGAAAGTTGGCTTAATTTTATCTGTTAGGTATAACAGGGAGTCAATATTCCTTTTTCTCGGCCTGAATTCAAATTCCATTCAACAGCCCATCTGCTTCCAATCTTCACTTTAGTCTTTCATTACCATCCCCTCAAAAACATTACTTAGACATGATGTTAGAAATATTGGACGATAGGATGAAGCTCTAGCAGAATCTTCCTGGGTTTGCAAATAGGAATAATTTTGTCAATCTTCCATTTGACTAGCAATTCTCCACTAGTAAAGCATTGTATAAGTCAAGTAATGCTTTTTTATATTCCATAAAAGTATTCTGAAGTATGGAGCTATGTATTCTGTATTTAATACTTATTGGGACCTATTTAAAAAATTGTACTCTGTAATTTATTTTTCGTTTCTTCTCAATGGTAATTGTCCATGTATGTTTTATATATTAAGTCAATATATAGCCAGTAATTTTACAACCATTGTCACCTACCTAATATTACTACAGAATTTTATATGTAATTTTGCACATTTCTCTTTTTGTTGATATTTTTATGATTTTATACTGAATGTCTTTTGTATTACTAAATCCTAACTTTATAATAAATAATTTTATGGGTTTTTGACATTGTAATTTGTCCCAAATTTTATAATTAAAAAACTCATATATTTTTATTAGGTTATTTAAATTATATTTTAAGGATTCAAGGTTATTTGTTAGAGAGACAAAGAGTAATTAGATAATTTAAAATGTTATACTTTTTTGTAAATCTAATAAAAACTGAGCTAAATAAATGGTTATTTGTCATATTTAGAGTAGTGGTCTACTTTATAACTGTGTTCAGTGATTTTGTCTGATTAAGGACATAGAGTAAGATGTTATTAATAAGATGTTACATATTATAACCTTTATTATTTATTTTTAATTAATTACTTTGATTAAAACACAACTACGTTATCATATTTAAAATTATTTATTCTTTAAAATACAATTTGCACCTAAAGTTGGGTGCCAATATATAACAGTTGAATTAATTAAATCTTCAAATTATTTGATGCATATATGAGTATTCAAATTTATTCATCTTATCACTAAATCTCATCCATTCAACTTAAACTAGACATAAACATTTATAACACAATGAAATACTTAATTCTAGAACATAGCAATTTTATTATTATTAGGTGCATCAAAATCGTATCATTAATTGTAAATTTAATTTAGTCTTTATATTTTAATATCTCAATTGTTTTATTGATTTGTTGGGCGCCAGGTATAATTTACCAATTATATAATGAAGTTACTTTGATTGCTCTTTGAAATTTAAGTTTAAATGGCTCTCGGCCTAGCTCAGATTTTATTTAAAGTGGGGCGTGGTTTCTTTGGTAACCTGAAGTAAAAACTACAATAACTAATCAGATAACTTATCGTGGTTCAGTAGCATGGAATGATGTCTTCTTGGAGTTTTACAGGTGAGATGATCCCTCGAACTTATGGCAGATATCACAAGAAACTTAATCCAATTTATAGGCACTTTGACGATCTCGAAGCTTGAACTACCTCACTCTGTTGCTTGAATTCTTGGTCAATTAATCAAAACTCTTCTTTAACTTTACGATGATTTTAATATAATTCGATGACTTAAAACTTTTCTTCAACTTTACGACGATTTGGCGAACTTCGCCCTGTTCCTAGTTCCTCTCCCTTGCGACGCTCGTTCTTTACTGCTTTTTCTGATTTTTTAATTCTTACGCAGAGTTTTCCCGTTTTACCCCTTCTTCGCTTATTTCTGGATGACGCTTCTTTTTGGTTGGTTGGATTTGATTTTTCAAACTCTAACCGTCTTTCAAAGTTCGTTAAATCTTGTTTCTTAGCTGAGTTCAACGTACCTCTGCCTAGTTTTTTGTCTCTTTTTCTTTTGTTAACTTGGGCGTACACAAACTTTCTAATTTCCCATGTTGTCACATTACATAACTCAACTCTTCCTATTTAATTTGTCACGCTGCCCTCGCCCTTTCAATAATTTTGTAGTTTCGAAGTATTGTTTCCTTAGAAATCCTTTAACAAAATTTATTATGTGTTGGAGTGACGTTTATGTTTGACATTTATTTCTAACTGACAAGGTTTAAACATTTTGAATTGGACAAAGCTTTTACTTAGGGCTTCTCAACGTTACATAAGTCCCAAGAAATTTTATGTTAATTGCATAATTAATGATAAAATTTGCTTTTGATACACCTTTACACTAAACTTATTTTAATAATACACATATACATATCGTAACATGGACTATGACCTACTCTTACTCTCATTTAAAAACCCATTAGAATTACTGTCCCTTTAAATGACTTTATGACCTACTCTTACTCTCATTTAAAAACCCACTAGAATTACTGTCCCTTTAAATGACTTTATGACCTAAACTGCAGTCAACCTTTTTTTTTAACAATGGCATTGTCTAGAATCCCAAGTCAACAAACCCTTCTTGTAAACCCCAATTAACATTGTTCCCTTGACCCTCTTCAACTGTAGGACATGTGTTTGTTTACATTTTATTTTACAGTTAAATTCATTTATTTTTGTTTACTTAACTCTCTAATTAATTATGAAACCTTTTTAATAATCTACAATTAAATATACCTCGGATGTGAGTTTTATTATTTTTAATACTAGCTAACTTATAAGTAGTTTTTCCTATCTTAGAGATTACGGTGTATGGTCCTTCATATAGTTCACAGAACTTGTGATATCGTTTTTCAATTGTGCTTGACGGAATACAAGCTCTTACTAGTACTAAATCATTTATCTGATATTCGGTTGGTGGATGCAGTTCATTGAACTTCTTAGCGAATTTTTCCCTTTTATTTTTAATTCGTAAGTATATTTCTCCGTGGTCAATGTCGTTTGTTTCTGTGTTGCCTGGATTAATTAAATATTTTTTCCAAATTCGTGTCGGACGTGTATTAAATTGTACTTCTAATGGTGTTGACTCAATTGTATCATGGTATGATTCGTTCATGAAACTTTCTACAGTTTCAAGTAGCCTTCCCCATTCTTGGTGATTGTCAGGTAACAGGATCCTGAAAAGTTGACCTAGATTTCGCATTACTCTCTCCGCCAAGTTGCTTTGTGGATTTCGTATTGCAACGGTTCTTTGTCTAATTCCCAGTTCTTGTAACCCTTCTGTCCATTTTTTGGATGTAAATTGTGTACCATTATCCGAAAGTATGTATTTTGGTAATTGGACTTCTTTAATGTATTTCCTGATTTGATTTAATGTTGTTACGGTTGTTGTGTTTTTTACCTTATACAATTTTGTGTATTTAGAAAATGCGTCAATCACTACTAAGATGTACCTTGACCCGTAGACTGACCGAGGCAATGGTCCGTAATAGTCTACACACACTAGTTCACCCTTACCTTTTGGTATAATAGGCGTAAGTTCTGCGTTTCTACCTTTGTTGTCATGTTTACATTTTTGACATCGTAAACATTTAATTATTATATCCCTGACCTTTTTAGCGACTTTGTCTCCCGTGAAATCTTCCTTAAAATTATGGTAACATTTGCTTATTCCTATATGTCCGCAAATTTCATGAATTTCCTTAATTAATACTTCAATGAATTTTTCTGGAATCATTAATTTCCACATTCCTCTTTCCTTGCGAAATAATTTTTTTTCAAACAATTTATAACATTCTAAAATTTTTGGATCATTTTCTTCTAATTTACCTACTATATTCCTAAATTTTGTATCCTTCTTCTGTAAAACTTCTATATTTTGTAACTGTTCGCCCACTTCTGGATTAAACTTCTGTAACACTAATTGGATTTGTACAAGTCGGTCCTCCCCATTTTCTTGTGAACATTCTCCATCCTCTGGGAATCTGCTCAATGTATCTGCAACAATATTTTCTTTTCCCTTGCAGTGTCGAATTTGGATGTTATACTCCTGAATTAATAAGATCCACCTCGTCATTCTAGCGTTAAGTAGTTTGCATTGGTTAATGAAAGTGATCGCCTTATTGTCAGTTATAACGGTTATTTTTCTCCCTAATAAATAATTCCTAAATTTCCTTAATCCTAATACTACACTATACAATTCTTTTTCGGCAGTGCTATAAAATCTCTCAGCCCCTTTAAATGTTCTGCTTGTAAATCCTACTACAGCAATGTTATTCTGGTCATCGAGTTGGTACAGTTGTGCTCCTGACGCAATATCGGACGCATCTGTCTGTAAGTAAAACATCTTTTCCATATTTGGGTGCTTTAACGTTACAGCCTCAATAAATTCCTCCTTTACAGCTAAAAAACTCTGGTTAATACTATTTGTCCATTTAAATTTTGTTCCTTTCTTCAGTAGTCCTTGTAATGGAGCTGTTGTTTGTGCGTAATTTTTTGAAAACCGGTGGTAGAAATTTGTTAATCCTAAAAAGCTTTTTAATTGTTTTGGTGTCTTAGGACGCGGAAAATTTTGAATTGCCATCAATTTTTGCTCTTGCGGTTTGATACCATCTGTGGTGATAACAAAACCTAGATAATCTATTTCTTTCCTGCAGAACATAGATTTCTCAAAATTTACTGTTAAGTTGGCGTCTTGAAATACCTTTAATATTTTTTCTAATTGGTCCACATGATCTTCCCAGTTTTGCGAAATACATAAACAGTCGTCCACATACATAATTAAATTCCTTTTAACTTCTTCCGTCAGAATTGAGTCCAAACCTCGCGTTAAACTTGCTAAGCTTGTGCTCAACCCAAACGGAACGGTTTTGTACCTGTAGCACAATCCTTTGTACAGAAATGCCGTGAAATCCTTGCAATCTTCGTGCAACGGGATTTGCCAAAAACTGCTAGTTAGGTCTAAACTACTCATCCAACTGATCTTCTTACCGATTGTCAATAACTCTTGGATTGGTCGAATCCCTTCGTAATCCGGTATGGTTCTCGCATTTATAGTCCTGGCGTCTAAACAGATCCTTACGCTCCCATCTTTCTTACATACAGGTACTATAGGATTAATGTATGCGCTGTTTGCTCTCTCGATGATCCCATAACTTAGCATTCTCTGAATCTCTGCATCAACGGCTTCTCTAAACTTAGTTGCTACTGGCCAACTCCTCTGACAGTATGGTGTTCTATCAGTTACTTGAAATTTATGGTAATAAGTTGAAATTAATCCTGGTTTTTTGCTGAAAACTGTTTTATATTTATTAAATATGCTGTATAACCGCTGCCTATTCTCAAGTGGTACATGTTCCAAATTGCTTATTTTGTTTATATCAAATTCATATTTATCCTCTTCAATTTGTAGGCAATTATTCAAACTTTCAATATTAACTTCTGACGAATCCTCGAATTTAATTTCCTTTCTACCAACTCCATAGTTTAATTTATTTCCTATTTCTAACTTATTATTAATAAAATTGACGATTGCATGATTTCTTGATAAAAACTCTAACCCAAGTATACAATCTCGAATTAGTTCTGGCACTATTATAAAATGCACGGCGATTAATTCTGTTCCTAACTTAACTTTAATGAAAATTTGTTTTTTAACACTTTTGGAACGCAGACCTAATGCTCCAATAACTTTTACTCCTGCTACCGGTAATTCTTCAAAAACTCCTAAATTTAATTTATTTGTGTTGTAGAAAGATTCAGATATCGAATTTACCTCACAACCTGTATCGATTAACGCTCTGACCTGTACACACTCATTAAAAACTAACTTAATTTCTGGACATTTATTAATGTCATTAATTATATCGCTTGTGTCGTGATTGTCCTCTAAATAATCTTTTAAATCGGTGAATAAGGTATTTATGGTTGCCTTGTTCTTATCCGCTAGGTCTACATTCCATTCCAACTTTCACTTTTGCCCTCTTCCGTCCCTGTCTGCAGGTTGTCGACCTTCCCAACGGTTCCCTGGTCCATTTTTTATGTCGGCACGCACATCTGGTTTTCTGTAAACATCCCTATTCTGACGTAACGGTAAATGTCTACTGTTGTACCCATTCATTTGTCCCCAAGGCCTGTTTACAACTTCTCCCTCTCTCTCGTCGCGTGGATAGGATGCCTTATAATTACCATTTCTTTCTTCGTAACTATTAATGTGTCGTACATCTGCCTGTCGGAATTCCATCAATAGTTTTACAAATTCCTGCTTTGTTTTCACACCCCTGGTGATAACAGCAATTAGTGTAGTTGGGTGAAAGTGCTTAGCGATTTTTTGGACTAACTGGGCTTCTAAAACCGGCGGTTCTAACTCTGAACATTCCAACATCATGTTCTCCACATATGTGATAGCTTCATCCCCAATTTTTCCTTTAAACTTTCCGAATTCCAACCTGTCTCGGATGTTTGCTTGTATCATTTCGTTAAAATATTTATCCATAAATATTTTTTCAAAATCTTCGAAGTTTTTAACTTCCCTACGGTGTAGAAACCACCATACACATGCTTCATCTTTTAAATATCTATCTAACCAATACATGTTCCCTTGATGTGTGTAACTAACGCTAACTTCTTTTATGATCCTTAAAAATTGCATTGGGAATCTTTCTTTTCCTGTAAAACTAATATCCCTTATCTCTGGTTCCCTTATTATGATACCATCCCTTGTTTTTAAATTACTTAATCTTTCATCTACTTCTGTCACTTTATTTTTCATTTCGTCCGTTTGTTTCTGATATTGGTTAATTTTTTGTGAATTTTCTTGGCATTGTGATTCGATTTCTAGAATTTTATTATTAGATCTAGCTTGACTTTCCTTTACCTTATCAATCTGAGCGTCTACGTTAATTTGATTTTCAGTTAAATTTTTGTTTACGGTGATTTCGATTTCTTTAATGCTCTCTTGCACATCCTTTTCTACTTCCACGACTTTACTTGCAATTTCTTTTAAATTTTCTCTTAAATCTTCGCACCTATTACCTAATTTATCGGTGAAATTTTCTTCAATTTTATTTAATTTATCATTCATTTCCGTCCTAATTGTCTCGGCTGTGGTATCCGATCTTAATTTAATTTCTTCGAGCTTGTTCTCGAATCTCTCCGCAAATTCATTAAATTTTCGGTCCATTGTCTCCGCATTTTGACTAACATTGCCACTAAGTTCTTCTAATTTTTTATTATTTTCCTCGAGCTTTTTATTTTGTTCTGCGAATTTTTTATCGATGCTTGCTTTTAGAATTTCCGCATTTTTACTAATTTCTTCGAAATTCTTTTTATTAAGGGCTTCCGCATTTTTACTACTTTCTTCAAATTTTTTATCGATGCTTGTTTTTAGGATTTCCGCATTTTTATTACTTTCATCAAATTTTTTATTAAGGATTTCGATTAATTCGTTTAATCCTACCGTTGGGGTCCCATACACCTTTAAATTTTCACTCTCCCCTGAATTATTACCCTCATTAGTATTACTTTCACTATTATTAATCCCTATAGCTCTATCC
The DNA here is from genome assembly GCA_963513935.1 of Aphrophora alni. Classification (NCBI taxonomy): domain Eukaryota; kingdom Metazoa; phylum Arthropoda; class Insecta; order Hemiptera; family Aphrophoridae; genus Aphrophora; species Aphrophora alni. The sequence continues at coordinate 70,088,965 of OY740768.1, read as the reverse complement.
ATTTCTGATTCTATCCCCATTTGATTATTAATCTCCTCATCAAACCCCATTGTTATTTGGTTATTTGCCATCTTTTTATAATTTTTTATCCTATTACTACGTCTTAACATTAAATTAATTATATCTAATAGTCTTTCTGTCTCTTATCTTATAATGCTACCTTCAGGTTACACCACGTGAACTAAATTTTAATTTTAATTAAACCACGAGTTGGACGCCAATTATAACCTTTATTATTTATTTTTAATTAATTACTTTGATTAAAACACAACTACGTTATCATATTTAAAATTATTTATTCTTTAAAATACAATTTGCACCTAAAGTTGGGTGCCAATATATAACAGTTGAATTAATTAAATCTTCAAATTATTTGATGCATATATGAGTATTCAAATTTATTCATCTTATCACTAAATCTCATCCATTCAACTTAAACTAGACATAAACATTTATAACACAATGAAATACTTAATTCTAGAACATAGCAATTTTATTATTATTAGGTGCATCAAAATCGTATCATTAATTGTAAATTTAATTTAGTCTTTATATTTTAATATCTCAATTGTTTTATTGATTTGTTGGGCGCCAGGTATAATTTACCAATTATATAATGAAGTTACTTTGATTGCTCTTTGAAATTTAAGTTTAAATGGCTCTCGGCCTAGCTCAGATTTTATTTAAAGTGGGGCGTGGTTTCTTTGGTAACCTGAAGTAAAAACTACAATAACTAATCAGATAACTTATCGTGGTTCAGTAGCATGGAATGATGTCTTCTTGGAGTTTTACAGGTGAGATGATCCCTCGAACTTATGGCAGATATCACAAGAAACTTAATCCAATTTATAGGCACTTTGACGATCTCGAAGCTTGAACTACCTCACTCTGTTGCTTGAATTCTTGGTCAATTAATCAAAACTCTTCTTTAACTTTACGATGATTTTAATATAATTCGATGACTTAAAACTTTTCTTCAACTTTACGACGATTTGGCGAACTTCGCCCTGTTCCTAGTTCCTCTCCCTTGCGACGCTCGTTCTTTACTGCTTTTTCTGATTTTTTAATTCTTACGCAGAGTTTTCCCGTTTTACCCCTTCTTCGCTTATTTCTGGATGACGCTTCTTTTTGGTTGGTTGGATTTGATTTTTCAAACTCTAACCGTCTTTCAAAGTTCGTTAAATCTTGTTTCTTAGCTGAGTTCAACGTACCTCTGCCTAGTTTTTTGTCTCTTTTTCTTTTGTTAACTTGGGCGTACACAAACTTTCTAATTTCCCATGTTGTCACATTACATAACTCAACTCTTCCTATTTAATTTGTCACGCTGCCCTCGCCCTTTCAATAATTTTGTAGTTTCGAAGTATTGTTTCCTTAGAAATCCTTTAACAAAATTTATTATGTGTTGGAGTGACGTTTATGTTTGACATTTATTTCTAACTGACAAGGTTTAAACATTTTGAATTGGACAAAGCTTTTACTTAGGGCTTCTCAACGTTACAATATATATATATTTTTTTTCACTATAAACTGGAAAACTGCCAAAAATTGAAATTATTCATTTTGTTGTATAAATTGTGGAAGATAACTCCATCAATTATTATTACTTTTAGTTTAATTAACCTGCTATAAAAAATTTGATACACTACATAAGCTTGTTTAGTACCTACAGAAAAGTTTGACATATCTATTACATATTTAAAGTACTGATATTTGTAGAAAAGCAGTAATATATTAAAATTTGTAAATATGACTTTATTATCTCTTAACAATAGAAAAAATATACAGGTTATCATTTTTGTTTGACCTTGTTCAAATACTGGTGTGTATAGGTTGCATTTTGCAATATTTTGGATGAGTTTGTTAACCAATATGATCAGTCAAATCTTCTCAAAATAGTAGTTGGTTGAAGTTATTTTTCATTTATTTATTGTTTATTATTATTATTACTCAAATTTGTGCAATAATCAGTATACAATGCACTAAATAATATTTAAAAATGTAGAAAATTAATCTACATTTAGTGATAGAAATAATATAGTTTCGTATAAATTTTAATTTTGTATAAATGGCTTCTAAAGCTAGAATTTGAAAAAATAAAATATAGGAAGTATATATTAGTTGTCTTAAGATGATGACAGATGTTTAAGATGATGACATGATGACAGCATATATGTAACCAATCTACTTCTAAATAACAGTCAATATTTTATAAATGTAAGTTGTCTACAACTATACTTTGATCTGAGGCCTATATTTTTTTACTTATTTATATTTTTATAAAATTGCATGATAATTATGTGTAATCTTATTATTAATTCTTACTTTGTAATTATAAATAAATGTAATTAAAGATACCTGGATTGACTCTGTGAAAAAGGAAGCTCTCCAAAAATTGTGGGTTGTCACCATGTCGAATTTTACTTTTGTGTTTTTGTTTTTTACTTGGCAATAGCAAAAGCCTTACCTGTACAAAGTAAAAAAGTGCTAAAAATTCATTATTTTAAAATTATACAACTTAACTACTAAAATTCTTTTATATAAAGGTATAAAATAAGAGATCACTCAATAGTCTTCCATTAATTCAAATATGTTACCTCTTTACCTTCGATAACTCATTAAGTACAAAATTTTATTTTCATAAAGACATTTTAAAAACTTACATTACTGTAGCAAAAAAACTCTCTGAATATCATAATGTGAAATATTATCAAAAGCCAATAATAAATATCCATCATTTTTAAAACATGACTAAATAAATGTACATAGTATGCAAGTTATTTTTAATTGAATACTCTTTTAAACGATAAGTCATACAATATATTTTCAGTACTTAAATGGAGGAGGAGTGTAGGTTAGGTTAGGTTAGGATTTAGTAAACTATCAAAGGTCACACAGGTTTGAACTCGATTCATGGATTTGTGTTTTCTGTGTATTTCCTAATCCCTAGTTACCATTTATTAGTCCAATTAACATAAAGTAAAGGTGTAAAGAGGAAAAAAATGTTACATATAACAATTAATTATTTTTAAGAAACTCTTTTGGATGACCATGATACATAAAACACTGTTCTTATCAAAGCATGTGGATACATTTTATAAAGTTAACAAAAAAAAAAAAAAAAAAAAAAAAAAAAAAAAAAAAAAAAAAAAAAAAAAAAAAAAAAAGACAGTTTTTGTAACTATAAAATCGTATTTTATATTCAATTCTGACTAGAATTTTGTGATCTAATATCTGATAAAAATTTTAAAAACTACCAATTTCAATGTTTGACAAGGTGCTTCACTTTGTTTTCTTGGCTTGAAACTCTATTGGTGGACTCTAGCTCCATATCCCCTCCCCAGTGGTACTAAGTATATGGGTGTGTGATATATGGATTATAATTATATATACCGACTTCTGTACAATTCTTACAGATCTGACTATTTTAAGAAACATACAAATAAGAGAAAAAACCCAGTACTTATTATATTCTCAGAGTGAATATTGAAAAGGGACAAAGTTTGAATTCAATGATTATAAAGGTTTAATAAAGTTATTAATAAAATAAAAAATTAACATGTATTCTGCTAATTCTTCAGAAAAGCAATACAGTACTGCTAAAACCAAAATAAAACTGTCAGCCAAGACAAGATCATATATCTACAGTTTGTCTATTTGTACATAATAAAGAATTTCGTTTTATTAAAAAAGATATAATAATATTAAATGGGAACCGTGGTAATAAAATGGTTTGTTGGTAAATTCAATAAGATTGTAAACATAAAAAACATATTTATGTTTAGAATCTTAAAACATAAATATTTCTCACATGAGGTTAAATTAAATTTAAAATGAGAAATTAAATTTTAAAATGTGATTTTCAGGACAGTTTAAGACAGGGTGTGTCTACTTTGGTTTCCAAAAATATGCTTTCTTCAGGTCTACATATCTTCTGCAGCTTTGGAAAGAATAAGATATAAAGTTATCTTATGAGAAAATGCCTTGGCTATGAGAGCATGATTTGGGAGATGTTCAGAGTTTTCAACCTAACATATAAAGACTTTTAGAGTATAGAAATTTTGAGGTAGTGAATTTACAAAGGTCAGAGACATATTGTGGAATATAAAGACAGGAAATGTCTTATACATGCCACAATCGTTCCAAATATATTGTTATTCAGTTTACAACCTCTTCATTTAGAGCCTTTATATTATTCTTCCGTCCTCTCCACCATTCTCAACTTCTGTTAAATATTTTAAACTTTCATAATTCTTAATGTGTATAATTCAGATTTTTAAATTAATTATGTGGCCTTTTAGGGGTTAAATTAAAGCATTTTAACTTTACTCTCCACAGTGTAAAATTTACATAATAACTGTTGCATAAAGTATACAAAATTAAAAATACTTTACAATACTTTTTTTTATGATGTCACTGCTAAAGGATTCATTTTTTCGTATATGAGCATAATATATGTTTGTAAGAAGTTTGGGTTTAAACTAAAAACAACATCTCACATTCTCACATTACTTCTAAATATTGAAATCACATTACCTGTGTATGACTTGCACCACCTCTGTCTTTTGCAGGTATATCTCGAGCTTGTAATACATGCACAGTCATTTTTCTCATTGGTGCATCATAAGCAAAAGCTACTTCTAATGCTCCACACCTTGACATGTCTGCAGTCCCCATTCCTTGAAGGTCTGTCACATCAAACATAGGTTCCTGACCTAGCACTACAATGCACTATAAAAGAAAAAAAAATCATTGTTTAAATATTGTAATGCATGAACAAAATATTGATAAATAAAATAATTCAATAAAAGAAAACTGAACAGTAAAATAATCAATAACAACTTGTATTACTGTTATTATATTTTTAATGAAAAAAAGTTTCAGACAAGATGACAATGATATTTAATAAATAAAGCAATAAAGCTAAAGTTTCAAAATAATAATAATTTTGAATAATAATTCAAAATTTTTAAATAATTTTGATATTTTAGCTTTATTGCTTAATTTAATCCTTGAAGATGATAATGATTTATATAATGTTTAATAAAAAATTATCTTAATACCATATTTATAAAGATATTATAAATATTATAATTTATCATATTTTAAATGAAACAAATGTGTATTACTACTTTGTGTGTAACTTGTTCACTCAGATTAGTTATAATATGTTAATTGTAGCATTTAAGATGACAACATTAACACAGTGAAATATGTTTGAGTAATTAAACAATTTAATATGACATTTGTGTTTGAAATTAATCATTTGATAAATTTAAACCCTTTCACAAGTCAAGTTCAATATTTATTTATGAAAATAGTATCTTCTACATCGAATAACAAGTTGCAAGTGTAATTCAAGAACAATTGGTGTGGGTATATTTTTGCTAAAATAATTTTATGTGCTTTAATTAAGCTGTTATTCTTTAATTTACCAAATTCATTATTTCTTTAATTTGCTGTAAAACTGTTTAAATTTGAAGCATAGTTTTTGAATTTCAAACATTAAACAAAAATATACATTATAAAATCTTCTAAAGTACAGTTACAGCTCTAAAGTACTATTAACTTCCCATTCCTCTAGATAAACACAAATCTGTGAAAATCTGCATAACTCTTAAACAACTAAAGTTTGAACAGTGTGATTTATTGACTTTTATATTCCCCATAGACTCACATCTTGACTGTTTGCAGTTATTGGTACTAAAGGTGCAGCTTCCTCGTCAACACTATTTTGTTTAGCATAACGTCGAGCATCTCGATGTCGCATTCCAGCTGCAAGACTTTCTTCTTCTCCACTCATTGTTGAACAGCTAGAGCTTGCACTACTTCCAGCCCGCCCTACTTTGCCTTTCTCAGCAAGAGACATCAGGTCAGTATTTTTCGTGGGCCGACTTCCACCCTCTAAAAATTATGTTATTTTTTTAAAATAAACTGGTGAACATCATAGTTTATTATGTTACATTGTTTTTTTTTAATATAAATAATTGTTAAATAACAATCATAGCCTACTTCATTCATAAAGGTTTATAAAATGTATCCAATTATAAAAGGTAAATTTCTGCATATAACAAATAAATAAGTAAACAGTTAAAGAAAAATAGTTAAAAAATATGTTTTACTTTTTTCTTGTTGTTTAAAGGTGAAAAACATCTGATTCATTTATGGGCATACAAAAAAAAAGAAGATAAAATTAAACCCTAGGATTTAAATACTCTATTAACGTCAGGGTCAGAAAAGAACAAGAGTTGGTCAAGAAAGAACGGATAGGAAAATGAAAGAGAGGAATCTAACCTACGATTACATGAAAAAAGGTGTAGATGAGCTGGACCCCCTCAGAATTGCTAAGTCTGTACTCAGTAAAAATACTAAATTCTATGTTCGATTTAGTTATGATATAATTGTATTTATTAAGTACAATAGTTGTTTAAATAAATAATCATAATAGAAATGAATTCTATCCAAGTTTAATCTTTAGGACGTGGGGCTGCAGTTGCACCTAAACTAGCCCACAGATTTATTTTTCGTTTTTAAAGAAAAATACTTATTCGTTAAAGTTATTTTTTTATTATTTGGCTATATTTATGCTAGAAAAAAGACAAAATACTTATATATATATATATATATATATATATATAATAATTAACATTTTAAAACATTATTTTATTTTTTTAATCTACTACATGAATTGTTGTAGTTATTAATAAATAAAAAAAGTAATATGAAATGATAAAATTAACAAATTAATTTCGAGTATTATTACATTAATCTTAGACTCACAACTTCTAAAATTTACTTTGTTGATTTTTCTCCTTGATTATAGCAAATGTTTCAAAGCGTTATAGAAATTCACACTATTATCACCGGTTTCTTTAGTTGTGATTGACATCATTGTATCAACGTTAGTGAAGGGTTATGCTGAAGGAAAATTCCTGTAGCTTCTTTGTAACAGTTTCATCTTTTTTGTCATCCTTACCTTGAATTCAAAATCACCAACGCTAAAAACTATGTAGCCTAACTTGCATTATTAAAACTGAAAAAAAAAAGTGTACTCAAAACATGTAACACAACATACATTTTCTGAGAACAGAATAAATTTTGAATAAACACTGATATGAAAATTCTACATAACCAAAAAAAAGCTACTAAAATTAAATCAATTAGAAGAATGAAATTAGATTACGACAAACCAGAAAATAAATTATAATTTACCTATAAATTGAAATTTAAAGCTGAATCTATTAAATCAATAATAATAACTTAATGAGGAGGAGGCCTAATCAAATTATTAATATTACAAATCGAATTGCTGTATTTTAAAATAATTGTGTTTTATGAGCTACAGTAAGAAATGATATAACTTATGATTTAATATCACTAACCAACTTTAGTTTATTTATTTATTTTGAATGATAAATTAGTATATTAAACTTATGCTTTACCATCAAATTATAATGATGGTATGATTTAATAGATTTTTGGTTATAGTATCACAGGTAAAAGCCATTAAATTATTGTTTCATGAAGCTATGCAATAACCTCCTCCCATAATTATTAGTGTTTGTGTAGTTAGCTAAATATGTAATTTTTAGTATCAAATTAAAAGTAATAAAATAGTTACTTATTCATTTTTTACAAAGAATAATTTGTAAACAATATGTGAATTTGGCACTTTAAATTTTGTAATTTTTAGTTAATAACTAGGGTTATAGTTATTAAGTCAGAAACATAATAACAATACATAAATGAGTATAGTCGATATTAAAATATAAGTAAGCCTTTCCCTGCAGTACTTTAATATATAAAAACATTATTAGCATTGCATAACTTAATGCAAATTTAGGTTACTGCATTATATACATCTTGTTTTATAATTTAATAAGCAGACTATTTATTTAGATTCACTGTCAAAAATGAATAAAAGGAAATTGAGAATTATAATAAATAAATTAAATCATGAGCTAGACACATCTGATTTTACTTTCTCTGAACAAAAAACATATTGATTAAAGTGGGCCAGCTCTTTAACCCACTTGGAAATAATAGGGTAGAGGTTTGTTGTCAGCAGTGAGTTTTTTCCCCCAGTTTCAAATTGTGCCAACAAAGTTTTTCCTCATTCTCTGAAAACATTTTAAAAAAAGAAGAAAATAAATCTGAAATTATAACATACTAAACATAATAATTAAATTTTCTGGTGTTTTATTATTATTTTTTAAATTTATTGTGGACAGGGACATCCACAAACACCACTAGGAGAGAGTGTGCAATGCATTTCATATTTTTTTTACTTTTCAAATTTCAACTTTTGATTTCGGATTATGTAGGTTGAAAAAAAAATATGGTTTTAAAGTGTGTATTTATTCAATTTTTTATAAAAGAACTTACATATATTGTTTAATTCTACTCAAAAATTTTAATTTACTCAAAAAAGACGGATATTCTAAAATGCAATTTTCTATTCATATTATTGCCAAAGTTATTAGGCAATGAATCTTGTGTTGTAATTTATTTATTTTTTTAACAAATATGTTTTTATAAATTTTATCTTGCTTAAACTTTGTTTACCACATGTATCAAATAATTCATTAATTTATTTTGAGTTGGGACCATCAATTTGTTTAAAAACTTAATTTTTGAAATATTTGAAAAATAAGCAATTCATCACACATCTTTTGACTTTTAATATGTATTTAATACTCTCTTTGTTGTCGGCTTGAAGAACATTTTTTAAAGTAAAACATAAGATCTGAAAATTTTTTAATGTTAAAAAAACTGCACATATCATATCATTAATCTGTTCATATCTTTCTTAGCTATAATTTTTCCTTTAATAACAGCTGTTTAATACCCATGATAATTCTTCAGAAAATGTCACAAGAGGAAGAACTATTACCAAATCCATACTTTCATTTTGCACCGACTTGCTTAGGCTACAACATTTATTAAAAATATTATATCATACCAAGCTAACATAGAGTGAGTAATAGGCTACTAATAAAACTACAGATAAAGAACAAATAAAGAGTGGAGCGTAGTGGTGCCTCAGATTAAGCAAAAAGTCAAATATACACATTTTAAATCTCACAAATGTAAAGAGTATAATTATATCTGAGGGTGACCATATACTATCCTTTCATTTATTCTTGCATCGCTCCAACGACTTTAAATAGAATATTTCTACATGTATGATACTTAACCTCTAAAGGTATTTTACACCCCCTATACAATGACACTTCGAACATGCCCTCATCTTTTAGTTTAGACTATCCATAATTAAAGAGTTAATCAGTCTATTAATCAAAGTGAATGAATTAATCAGTGTACAAATTTAATCATTAAATAAAATAAATAAAAAGTTAATTAAAAGTTTTTGTTTGTAAATACGATGTTACTCGGAAATTTTTACGTTAAATTATTCATAATAAGTTATATCTATTTAACTTAAAATTCAACCTAAAACATATTACAATTAAAAGTTACGAACAGGTATTGGAGCATCCGTAATCTGAAAATACTTACGAAGAGTGTTTTGATCTGAAGAGGGGCCCGGAAGAGGTTCTGCCTGCAGATGTGCAGACTGAAGACTGTGAGATTGTTGCAACCTTCGCAGCACATCTTCTTCACTATCAGAACTTGTCTCTGGCTCCTCATATGAATACGCTTTACCTGCATAGTCACAAATATTTTTTAAATGGCTAATCCATTATTTTTATTCCATTTTATTTATATGATATTAACTTAATTGGTTTTATTAATTAATAAATTAGTTTTATGAGGTGCTACCACATTGTTATTTTGTTACCATAGTATTAACAAGTGTCCTACTTTTAATGAAATAGATCAAGAAAAACAATCATTTTACAAAAACTAATTAAATATGTAATTGTGTATAATCGTATTTTGTGGTAAAATTTTGAGCATATATTCAACAAGAATAATGTTAAAGTTATATTAGTATTTTTTTTCCATCACATTATTATCCACAAAAAACATAAATAGCACATCATAATTTAATTTAAAATTCTTAAAATATTGAAATATTCATATAAACATAAACTACACACATTGCACAAACCCTCAGGGGCTCACTTCTAGTGAATCCCAAGGGAGCATAGCTGAATCTACAGCTTTTTTCATGTAATGTTCGGAAAACCTACAAGATTGATCTAAATATCTCCCTTTTATTTTTTCTATTTGATCTCTTATGACCAATTCTTGTTCTTTTCCGATCTTGATGCGATTAGAGTATTTGGGGGCTATGATTTTTATTTTACATTATTTTTACCTTTTTTTTAAGGCGATGATGAGGTGCCTTCAAACAACAGGGAAAAATGATATTACACAACTTAATAAATAAATTTACACCTAAACTTAAACAGGTCAGATGAATCATATTAAGGAGACCCAATCAGCAGAGTTATTAGTAATTTCCATAATGACGGCTTTGGTAAGTGTTTCTATATTAGTACTTACGTCAAGCAGTCTATTTTGGCTATTTACTTTGTTACAGCTGTTTCGGTACTATCATACCATCATCAGACAACAAAACGTTTCAACATTTAAACACTAATACACAAAAACATAACATGAATTGGTACTACCCAATTACCATACTACGCCGAACAGGGCGTATATAAGAGAATTAATTACGATGCCACGTTACGGGCACAAACTTACGCCGCTCGCCGTTCATACGTAAGAATTTAACAAGAGAGAAAGGTAGAGGATTTGTCAGTTCGTCGCCTACACCCTAACTCTCCTATCAATTTCTTAAAATACCGTACACTATTTTATTTACGGTACAAATATTATTAAAACTCTTATTCTAACAATTTACGACAAAATTATTTCAATTCTCTATTTCTATCTTACCTTAAATGTTTGCTCCCTTATACTCTTATCTCAAGGGTGTGTATATTCTTGTTATCTCACCAAGATAAACATTTACTTTACTTTTTAATTTTAATTTTCTTTGGAGCACTTGATTTCTTTTTTTCAAAAAGGAAATTTACTGATTAAAGGATATATTGAAAAATACAGAACAAGTTTGAACAGATAGCAGATTTATTAATTATAAAACAAAATTCAGACTGTAATGTTGAATACTACTTGACCTTATTTCTTTGAAATCATTACAACTTGCTTGAGTTGACTTATTCTAACATATGAAATCTAAACGTTATTTCTATTAACAATCTGCTATACACTTAATTCTATACTTATCCTATTAAACTTAAAATTCTAAACAATGTAAATTCTCTTTTAATAATTATTAAATTTTAAAATTTTAATTTTAAATTTGACCAATCTGTTTCCTTTAAATAGCTTTGAGTTTTTTCAATATTGGTAAAGACTTTATTTTAATTAATTATTTCTTTTCGTATATTTCCTTTTATGATTTTATTAAATTTTTGAATTTAATTTTTTAAAGTTTTGAATGAGTTTTATTTTGAAATTCTTTTTTATGTGGTCCCTTTTTAAGTTGAGTAGAACAGATCTATTCTCCCTCAGGCTTTGGATGACTGTGGTCCCTGTTTAATTCGCCCAGTGATGTCTTCCTGAAGTGAATCTTCAGAAGTCCTTCTTTCTTCTTTTCTTTTCCAGTTTCGTAGATTCTTCCAAAGTTCTTCTTTAATTAATTTTTTCTGCGGCGATAACGACAGAATATTGACTTTAATATTTGCCGGAGTTCGTACTACCTTCGCTTCGCCAAGCTGAGTTCGGATGTAGTGCCGTCTTCTTCTAAGGCCGACCCTTCTTTTGGTAATCGTACTTAACCTCGAGAAGTACTGGAACACTAACATTTTTTTTCTCGACGAGTTCCGTTTTCCGAGAAACGTGGTTTCTTCCTTGAAGCTAGCACAAGACTGATGATCTAACTTGGTTTAATTTAGATCTCAAATTTCTAGACTATACACAATAGCCAACTTTAAAATAATTTCTAATTTTTTTCTCTTTCATTTATTTTGGTTTCCCGCTTAGTTAGTACGTTTTTTAAATCCTCATGGCTTATTATGTAATTATTCTGACTCTGTCTCTATTGTTTTTTTTTCTATATTTTTATTTTTATTGTAGTTTTTTTTTTCAATGTCTGGATTTTCTTGTATTTTGCCTTTTTGGTGGTAGGCCTTCCCCTACTCCGCGTAGCAAAATATGTCATCGCTCGGTCGTTCATTCCTGCGACAACCTGAAAATTGAATTTTCTACAGTTGATTTCTTCAACTCGCCGTAACTCACGTTCGCTTGGCTGGGTCTTCTTTTGGATTGACTCATTTTGAAGCCCCTTTCTTCCTGGTTCTGTCCAAACTTTATTTGAACATGTGTGACCTTCCTTTCTTGAGGTATGGTGACTTTAAGATTTCGTGAATTTTCCATATTTATTTTCCTTAATTTTGGAAAACTTAAAAATTTTCTTTTGTATTTTTTGTTCCTCCTATTCCAATAGTCTCAAAACCGTTGCCCTTTTCTTCCCGGCTTCTTTGGTTCCCGAGTTATGACACTTCCTTCCTATTTGGTTTTATTTCTCCTTTTTATTTTATTATATTTATTTTATTTTTTTAATTTGGGTTAATTATTATTATTAATTGGTCTTATGAAAACATTTATTTATTTATTTTTTGCTCACATTCTTACAAAAAAGAATTTCCAACTTCGTGGCTCAGCTTTCCAGCCATTTAGCCTTATATACATAACCCTTCTCCATAGTAAAATAACAATTCTTAAAATAACTAATAACTACAAAAACTTGATTTTTAACAAGTAATACATTCGAACAAATTTAGCGATTACCTTAATTACATAAATATAAAAACACATATAACATATATAACATATATATAAGTCCAACCAAAAAACAATTATATCATACTTCATCCTAACACACCATTTCTATAAATACATTCTATACATATTAATAATTGTAAATAACTTTATAAATAATAATTCTTTACAAACGACAATATTTATCTCCATACCGAATCCTGCAACAAAAAACCCCCACTAATTATCATTATATACATCTTACTCATTCCATTTCTGTCTAATTATCGCCATAAACAACCCTACGTCCCTTAGAACCTGGTCGCGTCATTGCTTCTACCAATAAATAAATAGTTATCCTCCTCAGACATCCATGATTTTAAGTGCTTGCCAATTAATCTAGAATGTAATTTTTTTAATTTATTGCAATTTAATAATAAATGTTGTGCTGAAACATTACCCCCGCATAGCCGGCATGCTTTCCCTTCCATATTCCACCCCTTAGCTTCCAGACCCCCACTCTCCACCAAGCCATTCCCCCCTCTCTCTCTTTCCCATATTCAAATACTTTGCCCTCCCAAAATCTCCCATTACTTTAACAAAATTGTCCAGCGACGATTTTTCCCACATTTGAGTTGCCAAAGTTTGTGTCTTTGAAAACGTTACTTTATTATTACTTTTTGGATTAATTTTGATTTACGAGAGTTTTTCGTTTTACACCTCTTTCTTTTGACTTTTGAAATATTTATTTTACAGTTTTATTTTATTATTATTAGTTGTTGTTCTATTTTAATTACTCTACAAGATAACATTATTTTTATAGTTAAATTCTAATTTTGAAAATTTAACATGTTACTCTTATGGAGCTTTGCAGGTCGAGACCGGAAATCTCGGATTTTCCTGTCTGTACAATCTTGCGTCACTGCAAGCTTTGGCTAGATACATTACATTTCTTTATACTGAATTTAATTATTTCTACTACTTTTGGTTTATTTTAATTGAATTTTTGGAATTTTGAGTTTTATCAAAATTCTCCCTTGAGATCGGTTTTTTGGACCGTTCAGTACACGTCAAATTTAAAATATAGTTTATGTTGCCTCATCCTACTCTTGCTGTAGTTAACTACTTACTCTCATTTCTCTGTGGCTCCATTTCTCAATTCTTCTGACAATTTTTAAAAGTTTTTATTATAGTATACCATAATCAATCGATCTAATCCCTAGAATTTAATAAATCTAACTGAAATTTTCTCGTTTTAAAGTTATTTGATAATGATGGCTTCTTCATTTATTAATATAGTTTAATCATATATTTGATATCATTTGTGTGTATAAAAACTAATTGGTGAAACAAAAAGACCTTAAAATATAAGAATTAGTCAATATAACAAAGAACATACAATTAGGTCTAATGGCTAAATCAAACATAGCACCACATATTTGGTCTGATAATCACAAATTTAATTTGGAAGAGGCAAAAATAATACATAGAGAAAAAACTTATATAAACAAAAACTAATTGAAACCTTACATATATAAAGCTATTGGAAATCACATCAGCCAAACCAATTTAAAATAAGGTCATTATGGCTTCCTTTAAAAATTGAATTAAAAATTGGAAATAAAAATTCTCCTACTTTTAATAAGGCTGAAATTTTGCCTCTTAATCCCCTTGTGGGAATAATGACAAGATCGTTGAATAAACTCTTGAAAGAAGGGGAAAAAATTTGTTACCCTGATAAACATTTAGGAGAACTTTCTCTTGGTTCCACTCCTTTAACAATTAGTTGCTATCCATCCTTTGTGACAGTGGAGGCCTGTATGTGGTGGTTTTATCTAATCAGATTTGTATTTAGTCTTAGCTTTGGCTCCTTAACCCTAGTTTTAGTTTCCAACATGGTCCTAAGCTACTTGACTATTTTGGTGATTTTCTCTATTATACACTAGGGTTAACATAACCTAACACTCTCAAAATGTCTTGTATTAGTTATTATATACACAAATGTTGTCAAATGTCCAATTAAACAATAATAATAAATTTTCTCGATTAATTAGGCGGTTCATCTTCACATTCACATACTCCATGTTTCATCCTCACTTTAAATGAGTTCGTTAACCCTACAAATAAATCTCCTCTCAAATACATTAAGCATATCATCACACTTTTTGATAATCCCCAAATTTCACTATCGAAGTAACTATAGGTCTTATGACTGTCTTATATATTCTTACTTTACTTTACTTGTATAGTATCTTTTATAACATCGACTGTTTACCTTACCTCTGGTGCTACAGACCACGATGAGCCTTGTCCTCCATGACAACTTGCCTTCATTATCTTCTATTCATCACAACCCGTTTACAACTCCTGACTCTCAACACTCTTAGGTCCTTCTTTACATTCTGAATCCATCTTCTCTAGGTCTTCCTATCTAGTCGGACCATTAATACCTCTGCTCAACATTTCCCTTGATAAAATGTCTTTCTCCATTCCAACCACGTACCCCAACTACCTTGATCTTGATAACTTCACAAATCTCAGCACATCGTCCCTCTTAATAAACACCTTTTTACCGAAAATTCATAAGAAACACATATCCATAATATCACTAATTGATTACACTACTGCACTAAGTTATAAAACAGCCAAGAAGTTAGAACAACTCTTCAAAAACAATATTAACATAAAAAACAAAAATAGTTTTAAAAACACCGCTGAATTTATAAGCAAAACGAAGAACATTAAAATCACTCTGAATTACAAAATAATTTCATTCGACGTGGTTAATAGGCTATGTATACTAATATTCCAATAGCGGAAACCATGAATACTCTCAAAGATAACCTCAACATTACCAACAAAATGCACTGTATGGGTTCACCGCTTTCAGGACTATTAGCTGACATATATTTGAATAACTATAAAAATAAACACCTATTTTCTAGTAGTAACAAGTATCAATAAAACATCATATTCTACGGTCACTATATCGACAACACGTTCGTAGTTTTTAACCATTCTAACAGGCAAGCTGTCAGCCTAGTGAATTACATCAATAGTATCAACTCCAAAATCCAGTTCACGCTAGATACAGAGAATAAAACCAACTCAATTTCCTCGACTTAACCATCATAAAAGTCATAGATAAAATATACCGCAAGCCTACCACAACGGACGTTACCGTTCACGCTCAATCACATTATCCCTACTCCCAAAAAATGGCAGCTTCCATTGCTTCATACATAGACCTACCACTGTCCCACTGAACAAGAAAGATTACCATAGTGAAATCAACATCATCAAACACATAGCCGCAGCCAACGGGTATAGTAACACATTAATAGATAAGCTGACCAAGAATCACAATAATAGAAAACACACTGAAACAGACACAACTAGGGTTAATAAGTACATTTCCTCAGAATATACCTCTTGTTCAACGTTTTAAAGAACATATTCAAGAAATACAAATCTCTCATACGATCCGTACAAAAAATAGTGTATATTCTTTTGTTAAGCATGGGACTGATACACCTATGGAAAAAAAGTCCAGAGTATACAAAATAATTTATCCAGATTGCAACAAATATTATATAGGTCAAACTGGGAGAACGCTTAAAGACCGATATAAAGAACATCTTTCCAGTAATAAATCCAACATTACCAAGTCCAATTATTATGCACAGCACCTCACAGAAAATAACCATAGACCTGGTGATTTCCACTCAAGAGTAGAAGCCATACATTTGTGTACAAAGGGCAGGATAATGAATGATAACGAAGAGTTTGAAATTTATAGAGCATTCAAAAATAAACCAGACGACATTTTGAACTGTCAGGTTTCATTCCAGTCCAATCATCTCTACGATATAGCCCTCAACCACTTATCAAAGGTTAACAGAGATAAACACCAGTAGGACTTATCACTTATACCGACAGTACTTCGCCGGACATGTCAGGGTATACACCTAGTGAAAGACATGACTGTTTAATTATTTTTTGTGTTAGTGTAAGTGTTATTGTAAACATTTTAATGTATGACGAGCTCTTCTGAGTGAACAATAAAACGTATATCTGATGATGGAGTTACGACTCTGAAACATGTCATAACGTAGAAATCTACCGAAGTTATAAGACGAACCATACAAGGTAATTTATTATTATAAAATGTTTATTGATTTTATTTAATACAAAGGGAAATATACTTTTAAAATCATTTTTGTCTGTGTTATTTAATACATAAATACATAAATATCCTATTTTATTTTCAGGATAGTTTTAAATATGTGTTAATTATAAGAACAAGTGCTCTCATTCATTATGTAGTACATAAAGATTCTGCAAATACTGTTCGGAGATCACGAGTGGTGTAGCGGAAGGAATGCGTCTACTATTGGTTCATGCGAGCTGTCACTCATACTATAGACTATTCTAAAAACATGCACTTGAATGACAATGACAGTGCATAGGGCTTATTAGAGCCCTGTTATGAAACTGTTTAGTACCTATCAACAAAATTGATTACTATGTAGGCAAGAAAATACACGCTGCAATACTGACCATTTCAGTGCATGTACGCAGTGAGTAATGTTTTTGGCCTTGGCTGTTACCCTTGTTCCCCTGCCAATGATGACACAAGACTGCTGCTTATGGAATATTGAAATATAGAGTTCTAAAAACGATATTTTTATGCTTTTCTAGGTACTTACGTATTAGCCTACTGCACGGCAATAAATCACTCGGGACAGGCAATGCGCGCGAAAGTATGACCGATCTGGTATCGTTATATTCGTAACGAACTAAGGAAACTCCGACTGAAATATTTATGACAACCAAAACTGATCTGGTATCGTTATATTCGTAACGAACTAAGGAAACTCCGACTGAAATATTTATGACAACCAAAACTGATCTGGTATCGTTATATTCGTAACGAACTAAGGAAACTCCGACTGAAATATTTATGACAACCAAAACTGATCCGGTATCGTTATATTCGTAACGAACTAAGGAAACTCCGACTGAAATATTTATGACAACCAAAACTGATCTGGTATCGTTATATTCGTAACGAACTAAGGAAACTCCGACTGAAATATGTATGACAACCAAAACTGATCTGGTATCGTTATAATATTCGTAACCAACTAAGGAAACTCCGACTGAAATATTTGTGACAACCAAAACTGATCTGGTATCGTTATAATATTCGTAACCAACTAAGGAAACTCCGACTGAAATATTTGTGACAACCAAAACTGATCTGGTATCGTTATATTCGTAACCAACTAAGGAAACTCCGACTGAAATATTTATGACAACCAAAACTGATCTGGTATCGTTATATTCGTAACGAACTAAGGAAACTCCGACTGAAATATTTATGACAACCAAAACTGATCTGGTATCGTTATATTCGTAACGAACTAAGGAAACTCCGACTGAAATATTTATGACAACCAAAACTGATCTGGTATCGTTATATTCGTAACCAACTAAGGAAACTCCGACTGAAATATTTATGACAACCAAAACTGATCTGGTATCGTTATATTCGTAACGAACTAAGGAAACTCCGACTGAAATATTTATGACAACCAAAACTGATCTGGTATCGTTATATTCGTAATAAATTAAGAAAACTCCGACTGAAATATTTGTGACAACCAAAACTGATCTGGTATCGTTATATTCGTAACCAACTAAGGAAACTCCGACTGAAATATTTATGACAACCAAAACTGATCTGGTATCGTTATATTCGTAACGAACTAAGGAAACTCCGACTGAAATATTTATGACAACCAAAACTGATCTGGTATCGTTATATTCGTAACGAACTAAGGAAACTCCGACTGAAATATTTATGACAACCAAAACTGATCTGGTATCGTTATATTCGTAACCAACTAAGGAAACTCCGACTGAAATATTTATGACAACCAAAACTGATCTGGTATCGTTATATTCGTAACGAACTAAGGAAACTCCGACTGAAATATTTATGACAACCAAAACTGATCTGGTATCGTTATATTCGTAATAAATTAAGAAAACTCCGACTGAAATATTTGTGACAACCAAAACTGATCCGGTATCGTTATAATATTCGTAACCAACTAAGGAAACTCCGACTGAAATATTTATGACAACCAAAACTGATCTGGTATCGTTATATTCCTAACGAACTAAGGAAACTCCGACTGAAATATTTATGACAACCAAAACTGATCCGGTATCGTTATATTCGTAACGAACTAAGGAAACTCCGACTGAAATATTTATGACAACCAAAACTGATCCGGTATCGTTATATTCGTAACGAACTAAGGAAACTCCGACTGAAATATTTATGACAACCAAAACTAATCCGGTATCGTTATATTCGTAACGATCTAAGGAAACTCCGACTGAAATATTTATGACAACCAAAACTGATCCGGTATCGTTATATTCGTAACGAACTAAGGAAACTCCGACTGAAATATTTATGACAACCAAAACTGATCCGGTATCGTTATATTCGTAACGAACTAAGAAAACTCCGACTGAAATATTTGTGACAACCAAAACTGATCCGGTATCGTTATATTCCTAACGAACTAAGGAAACTCCGACTGAAATATTTATGACAACCAAAACTGATCCGGTATCGTTATATTCGTAACGAACTAAGAAAACTCCGACTGAAATATTTGTGACAACCAAAACTGATCCGGTATCGTTATATTCGTAACGATCTAAGGAAACTCCGACTGAAATATTTATGACAACCAAAACTGATCCGGTATCGTTATATTCGTAACGAACTAAGAAAACTCCGACTGAAATATTTGTGACAACCAAAACTGATCCGGTATCGTTATATTCCTAACGAACTAAGGAAACTCCGACTGAAATATTTATGACAACCAAAACTGATCCGGTATCGTTAAATTCGTAACGAACTAAGGAAACTCCGACTGAAATATTTATGACAACCAAAACTGATCCGGTATCGTTATATTCGTAACGATCTAAGGAAACTCCGACTGAAATATTTATGACAACCAAAACTGATCTGGTATCGTTATATTCGTAACGAACTAAGGAAACTCCAACTAAAATATATTTATGACAACCAAAACCGCTGCAGCGCACTGTATAAGGGTGGCCTCCGGCTAATACGTAAGTACCCTTTTCTGATCACCTTCAAAAATTAATCAGTGGACAAAATATCAATCTAATTTTGATTGCAATTTTAAATTAAATTGAGACAGCTGTAGCAACATTTTTCTTACCATAGCCATTGGCCTATATTAAATTTTAATGTAGGCCAACTAGGCTACCATTCAAACAATGTACATTATTTCAATTAATTTTTTGTTGTAATTTAAAAAAAAAATTAATACATTTAGTTTGAAAATATACATATGTTCACTTAAACATGTTTTACCTTACAGTTTATAAAATTGCCAATGTTTAGACATTTTTTTGTTGGATGTGCCTCCTCACTCTCTCACCTTGCTGTTAGTATCCACAGCAGAGTGCTGTCCCTGAAGCAGCCAAGATTCATCGTAATTTGAAGAGTCAAAACGAGTGAGTGGTGGGCCATTCAGCTTCAGGAAAAGTAGTGAGGAGACAGTTTGTGTTAACAAAGATGTTCTGGAATCAGTTATGATGAGGTTATTTAAGGAAGCCTCTCTCACATTTGCTTGAAGACACTGGAATTGTCTTGTTTACAGTTTTCAACAGAAGCAAATTCTTGGGATACTTCGTATTATTTTTACAATTTCCACCTAAGTGCTCACAATTGTCAAAAACATATTCACCAAATGCTTTAAGCGTCTCTCGTTTGTTCAATTGAAAGCGAACGGCCAGTGTCTCAATATCTTTTTCTCCAAAAGTATTGTCTTTAATGTCATTGGACCAAGAGTGCTTGGGTTAACTATATGGGCCGAATTAGCCAAATCTGCGTCTTCACCACTCAACATTCTCTTTTTAATTGCTTCTGATAGTTTCTCATAAAAGACAAAAGGATCAATGGGCAGTTCATTATTTTTTTCAAAAAGTTCAATTTCCATAGCTACCTGTAAATTACCTTGGCAATGCTGTAACTAGCAAAACCATGGTTGGTAAATTTTAAATAAAGTTGTAGTTTATACTAAAAAGTGTTTGTTTTAATTATGAAATAGTGTCTTGTTATAATGTCTTTTACTGAAAACTTGATGAAGATTTTAAGTTTTGATAAAGAAGGTCATTATAATATTCATTTCAGATTATTATTGAGTTTATTAATGCTAAATGAAATGATTTTAGTAAAAAAATAATTTGCACTTTACAAAAGAATAAAAGTTTAAATATTAGGATTACATGAAGTGAAAAATAATATTTATTTTAAGCAATTACCTAAGTCCTTATGAGGTGTAGGTAAAGCTTCGTCACAACATGACAGACCACTCACAGCATAAAAACACCATTTCTTATTCAAATATAAGAAGAAAACAAGCAGCAAGACAACAAACGCAGCTACAGCACCCAGGAAAGCCGTTGCCTCAGTCGGCACTGTGAACAGCATTTAGTAACATTAATTAATTGGTAAAAACTATGCTTAAAAATAAAAAGACAAATTTATTGGAACATAAGCAAAATCAGGAATAAAGGTTTATTTTGGAATAAAGGTTACAAAATCAGTCAGTTTAAGAAACACATGATTCTATATTAATCAAATAACAATCAAGTGCTGTTGGAGTCATCAAATCTGAAAATATTAATTTACAAAGACATTATTCTATTCTTATAACTCTTAAAATATCTATGAGTATAGTATAATGAGTTTAAGGAATTTTTATTCTCATTGAAATACCTGAATATGTTCTGGAAGCGTTAAGAAAAGTCTGGAAGCTAGTACAATGTGATTCGTAAGTACTTTACAACTATAGAATCAGTTGAGGTATTACTTTGTAACAAAACAAATTAACTTAAACATTTCATATATCAGACATTTAGTTGGGATGTGAGAGCAATTGGTGATGTTGACATCTCTATGACGTTGACTTTTTACCAAATTCAATTAGACACATTTGGCATCATTTCTGCAACTGTGGTGCTAATTTAATAATTGAGCTGAGCAAGAATGTTAGATACAGTTATTAAAATTAAAACATACACTAAAAATTAAATGGATCTCCATAATAAAAATTGAGAAGCATTAAATCTAGGTAGCAGGGAAGTCATGCCTCTCCTCGACCAACTGAACAATCTGTAACACTAAAGTATTGCAGTGGTCCACCAATTTGCTGGAAGAGAAAACATCCATAAATTGCATTTTTGGTCTTCCCAAGAAGCATTTTTGGTTATACAACTGTGTAAAAACATATTCACTTCTGAGCTACAAGCAACATGCTTCCGAGTTTCACAAGGTTTTTTGCTGTCTCAGGTGCTACAGTTGTTGTTGTTCATCTTACTGGTTGAATGTAATATCAACTCAACACTAATGATTTAGATTTCTAGGAATGTCTCATATTTTCGTACCTAATTAATAATTTTTGCACAGAATTCATAACAAGTCACCACATCTGTATCAGCAATTTATTTCACAAAAGTAAGTCGCTTACAGTTTCAAATATACTACTAAACTGCAACAGGCACTAAACGGTCGGTGTACCAGCGAACAAAAGCATGTATTTTTGATTTCTTATGACCACACGTAAATTAAACTTTAACCACTCTCCGCAATCAATGCAAGGTTTAGAAACATGTGATGCTCTGTTGATTTTTCACGCCTAAGAGAACAACAAGTCTTAACAAAATGTTGGTACCAACAGTAAATAGTAGATCAGGATTCTTATTGTGCAGGATTCTTGTCATACTAATTGTAGAGGAGCTTTACCATCACAGATCCTGTTTTACGAAACTAAAATACTCAGCAAATATGCTCCCACCTGTAAAATTAGCCACTTTGAAGCGCTTCCAGGTAGTTAATTTATTTACAACAAAATGATAATAAAATCAATCTGTAGAAATTTTTTAATTAAATTCTATACACTTTCAAAGTTGTTAAAGTATATATTGAATCACACTGTAAATAATATGTGATAATAACAATTGATGAATCACGCATATAATTAAAAGGAAGGGAACCAAGGTATAATAAGTTGAAGGAAGATCTTTCAAGCAAGGCAATATTAACATTTAATGTGGCACATGACCGGCACAAATATAGTCTACAGAATCGTAATTTATTTACAATTTTAATACAAAAAGTAAATTTATATAAAACAATGATATTTAAAAGTTATCAAAATTAAACTCTTTAAGAATGAAAGATGAATGACAAACAAAATGGTATTAAAAATAATAATAAAGTTCACATTACCTTTTGTGATAAACTCAAATTTATAAAATCAGAGGTCTTATTTTGTGAAATAAATATACGAGTTTGTATTTGCACAACTAAACTATAAGAATTTTATTATGAAATAGGGAAATATTATTGTTTTCTCCTTTCCCTTTCACCTTCTCTTCAAATAATATTTAAATCAATCCAAAAAAGCAGAGCTTATATGAATTTGTAATGATAGTGAAAGAGTAATTACAGCATGAAGTGAACATAACTGCATCAGAGAGGTGTAACATTGTAACACTAGGATTCATACAACACTTTACTGCCTTTGCTGTCACACAGTGACAGTTCTGAGAAGACAATAATGCTGTCGTTTGCAATGAAATTTTATTCAAACAAATATGATTTAAAATTTTTGTATTATAGGTCAAACAATAACTGAGATATTGAACTAAAGTTATTGCATGATGTAATTAAATAGAACAGTTTAAAACTTAAATTTATCATCTTTTACCAATGATCACTTTAATCAATTTTAAATTAATTTAGTCTTTGCTTCAACACAGTTTATATCAAATTAATTATCACATTATTGTACTCAACTACCATGAAATTATTTTTTTTCAACTTGTTGGTTATCTTTGAAGATATTTTTTTGAAACGGTGTTTACTGTTAAAATGTAAAATATTTGTTTTCTACTCAATGTTTTTTACATTAACTGTTTTTAAGATATTTGACATATAAACTTTAAATTTTGTATTTATTAATATGTGTTTATCTTTTTTAATTTTTAATGTTCATACTTTATGCTCGTAGGAATAAGAATGGAAAACCACAATAAACAAAAAGATATGAGGTTTACCAGAACTGGAATTCTTTTTTGCTGAAGGCTCAGTTAAAGACAGCCTTAAACCACTCAATTATAATAGTGCCTACACAATTTTAAATGCATTTAACCATTTGAAGAAAGCCTAAAACCTGATTGTTTACAAACAGAAGTGTTTGAAACACTTAAAAAAGTTCCAAGTGAGTTGTTTTTAATGAAAACAAACTGTTTGCTTCCAGCAGAATATTCACACATCAATCAATGATATTAATGACTTGGTCTTATACTTGGTGAGATAAAACCTCATTTGATTATTGTTATAGAACTTGCGTTTATTGGTATTATCATAAATATTGGTTTGTTTCCAAATTACAAATTTCTAGATGTTTTCTGTAGAATTTTTTTTAAAAGACGAAATTTTCTTCTTTAAAAAGAAGGGTGGTATCTTTCAGAAACTATGAATTTATAAGTTTATAATAAACTTACTTTACTGTGAATTCCCAATACAGGTTGATCTAGCAGCATAAGGCAAGGGTGTAATATATATATAAATACTGGTTATAAATGCTAGAATTTCAGTAATGCTTAATATACTGACTACATGTCACTCAAATTATAGGAATGTTTAAAAATAATATGAAGTAACAGAACTGAAGTGAACTTCTAAAAATTTAATTGTTATTGGGTTATATTGATCACCAGGTTTATTTTCACAGAAAACCTTCAGTTTAAATATGAAGTAAATTCATATTTTACTTTTTATATCCCATTTTGTAGAAACCATTAGATGAATGATTATGTAGAATCAATGATTTAATTATAATATGTATTATAATTTTAATTTCAACCTTGATTTAACTTGTCTCTAACATACAAATCTATAAAAGGAAATAACTATACAAGGAAAACCTAACATTAATTTTAAAGTAATAGGTGTGTAATGTGCAAATCCATAAAAGTGGAAAATTCATTCAACAAATATTTATTAATTATAGACAATCACAATTTGGACTGTGTTGTAAATATTCTTATATGGTATTTACATCAGATTTAACGAAACTTCAATAATTCAACCATGAATGGCATCTTCACAATATTGATAAGAAAAACTTTTTTAACAAACAAATCCTTTAAAGAAGGAATATATCCAGAAAGTATAATATCAGCTAATGCTATATCTCTATTTTAAGAAAATGTGCAAATTAGCTTTCTAGTATTGAACAAAATTGGCATTTTTTTGAAAATTTTCCTTTATAGATTTCAAAATTTCTCAACCAATTTAATATACCTTTTTGCGATAAATATTGTTTTCAAAAATGGAAATCACCATTTGATGCAGTAAGTTGAATTAATTTTTTCAACCCTGGATAGAGAAAATTAACACCTAATGTCTTTATTGATTCTACAAGGTATTTTATTGAATTCACATAATTTAATGTTGGACTCTCAATATAAAAAGTTTAAAAGTGTCAATATTTTTCATTTCAGAGCTTTCTATGTCTAAATCTATAAACAAATCATAATCAGAGGCTGGCCTGGCATTGGATCTATGTTTGTACACTGTGTGTATTAAAATTGAAGATTATAACAATTACTCAACATAGTAGTGGCTAGAAATAGATTTCAAAAACTGCTTAACTTGTTTTCAACTTGTCTGCAAATGAAATGATTTTTCAATGTCAATGTTCTACTTGGCAACAGAAAGGGAAAGTTCTTGTAAAACATAATGTCTAAGACACTGAAATTGTCGAAAGAAAACAAAAAGGAAAACTAGCACTCTCGGAAGTGACAACTGTTTTCTTGCAAAATACACATTATTATTTTACCTATTTTTACTATAGGGGGAGGTGATTATAGATTGCCTTTTCTAAAGTTGTTCTATCTAGATTAAACTCATATCTAGTGCATATTTTATAAAAATTCATTGAGTTATGGACTAGTTTCCAAAATGGTCACAACTCTAGATGATAGATTGGACATATTTTGTGCATTATAAACACAATTTGAGGTTTCCTTGTTATTTTTCAAAACATCACATTTTAAAGCAAATGTTCACATCTTATGTATAAAATGTTTACTATTTATATTATTAATTTGAGTTGCCTATATTAAAAAGGATTACGACTACAATACAAACCAAGTTGATGTGCTACATTATGGTACTTCTACAAACCTATCAACCAAATCAATCCTATCATAGGTGTGTTGAATTTTATAACTGTGCATATGTCATGACAGGATTTCTTAATATGGACTTTATATCTATGTATGTATTAAACACCCTCGAATTGCTACTCTTCTGTCAGCAACTTAGTTTTATTATGCTTCTTGATGATTGGAATATTAAATATTCTTTTGTAGAGTCCGAAAATACAATTTTGGAAAAAAGTCATTATATATTTCATTGTATATTGTTATGGTTAATACCATTACCTGCAGAATTAAAAAACACAAATTTTAACTTAATTTTGTATAATGAATGTTAAATTACTATAAATTTTCAATTGTATAACCAAAATTATTCAAATTTGACATTTAATTTTTCTGAAATTGATTGGTTAATAGGAATTTGATAAGGGTAAAAGATTCTTTCATTAAATTTCAAGTATCTACCTTGCTTCATGTAACTGATATTGTACTTAAGTACAGACAACAAAAACCGCTAACTACAGGCTTAAATTTAAGAATTTAGGATTGACTAATGAAACCCTAATCATTACAAAACTTTTTAAAGGATAGATCCTTACTTCACGAAAAGATATACATTCAAATAACATAATTTCGTTTAATCTGTATTAAATTTTTCAGAATATGTAGCTTGTTAAGACAGGAAGACCTGTAGGATAGAGGTAGACTAACTATGTGTAAAACATGAATAGTTACAAAACTAAATTTTAAATTTAATACAGAATTTTCATAAAATATATAAAATAATATTGAAAAGCTGGTTCAAATAAGTATACTAGCCTATCCAATCCAATCAGTATAGATACAAATTAATTTTAAAGAGGGATTTGACTTTAATTGAATAAAATATTTAGTTATTAAACATAATTTGAACATCCTAGTATATCGTTGAAATATACTTGTTTTATCAAACACTAATCTTATGGTTACAATTAATTATCTACAATTTTAAAATTATTAGATTTATAAATGTATAAAGTTATATAGATCAAGCATCAAATCCTATAATAGATGTCAATGTGACAACTTATAAGAGATTAAAGATAACAACATCGAGAAGCTGTCTTCTTACAGTGCTTCATCCAATTAGGGGAGAAGGAAGCACTTATTACAAATATGTATTATATACTTCCTTATAAGCTGATTCAGTTTTTTGTTGTTTGTGTCCAACATGTGAAACAATCCTTTATAACTAACTAGCAGTAGCTGTTAATTTTAACATCCCACACACGTCGTTTTGTCCAAAATTAAATATATTATCCATCTATTTATGATATATCCTAATGACTAAAGGATTCAGAAAACACACACACACTTTATATATATATATATATATATATATATATATATATATATATTGTTCTATCTAGCTTCTCAAATAATAAAATATTTCTTTTAATAGCCACAAGAAGAGCTTATTGGATCTACCAAAAAAACTGTTTCAAACGACCTCCATTTTAAAATATATTGACGTTTTTAAAATCCTATTCCACAAATAATAAGCATTAACTTAAATTTTGATTACTAAATTTTTTGCTGATTTTTTAATGTTTTTAACTCTCATATTTGTATCGTATAAAACACTGTTAGATGCATTGGATGCATATTTTTGGATCTCCACATCATGAGCTATTGTGGGAATTTGTACGACGTGCAGTAAAAAATAATCATCGACTTTTGTTTTTAAAATTAGCCACTATTTAAATTGATCTTGCAATTTTTCTGGTTACTGAACTTGTCCAATGATTTTATAAAATCGAGCCTATGCATTAAATTTGCTTACATTGAATCTAAAATTGGTACTTGTAGAGTAGTTAGTAATACAAATAAACCTATGTTTAAACACGCTTTCTCAGCTGTAGAATTTATTATATTGAGAATTATTAGAATTCAAAAGGTGTTTGTTTTCATCAAAGACAATGGAGATATCTTGTTATACAAAAAAAGATAGAGAATCAACTCCAAACATTGTTTATAACTGGTGAAGATACATAAAAATTCTGTCGAGAATTATTAAATCCAAACATTGTTTATAACTAATGAAGATGTCCTTAAGAGTTATTTGGTCGAAGAATTAAAATTTTCTGTTTCAATATGACTGCATTTGATATCTAAAATTGATTTCATGATAAAATAAACGGTACAAAAGCATTCCACTAACGCATATATATATATTTGTCTTTCACAACTCTTTACAAAACCAAAAATAATACTCGTCACGTCTCCCTAAAAACGTCACTATACTACTTTGAGCTGAAACAAAATTTCCTTTATTACTAATTTTCCTTTAAATATGCTTGTAGTATAAACGCCCCCAGACCTTAAATCTTTTTTATTGAAATCGAATTTTAAAGACAATTGTTAAGATTCATTTTGATAACTATTCCCGAACTCTAATTTTCCTTTCCTTGCAACTTGGCATAAAAAGTCTAAGACAATAATATTTACGTTTCACAAAAATTTGAACAAAATCAAATAAGCTGATTCTGATAAATTTTGTCTTTTATCACCATTAACGATGTTTTTTCACCAATAACTTCTAAACCAACTTTTTGCAGGATAGTAGGCCTAACCAATACCTTTTGTATGGACCTTATAGCTTAACTTTCGTCAATGTTTTCAACCAAATATTTAATCTACAGCCGATTATTATAAAAGCATATTTTTTTTTATCAACTATACCTAAATTTTGAGTTATTAAATCCCAAATGAAAAATGGGTATATCCCACAGCTTTCTAATCTTCGTATATGCTATAATAGTAAATAAAAACACAAAACTAGGTTTTTTATAAATTTTTATAAGTTGGTTTCAACAAAGGGACTGAAATTTTAATTTTAAAAAACTGTTGTGTTTGTAAACCGCTAAAAAAAAACCTAGTTATATGTTGACAACAATATTAGGGGGAAAACAAAACTTTAAACATTAACTAATCAAAAATACGTACACCGAAAATAAAGTTTACATACATTTTTCACATTTTCAAATTAAACTAACTTCGATTAAACTTGACTGAAATAAATGATTACTAAACTTTTTCAACGTTTCTATGCTGTGTTCTTCAAATTAAAATTTTCTTAGCAACAACTCTCTTCATTTTTTTGTTAGAAAAGTCATTAGGATATCATTGGAAGTTGATTAATAAGCTATACACAATGATATATGCTAGGGCATTGTAGGTAACCGTTGGAAGATGGTTTTGCAAGCAATACACTATATTATACATGTATCACAGGCAACAAAAATAAATAAAACTACTGTCGTTTTGGAATTTACCATCCAATTTTTTTTGAAACGAACTTGTACATTGTCAAATTTTTAAGAAAATCAGATAAAATATACATATCCACACATACATAAATTGACCATAAACACAAGCACGCACTCACTCACACACATGCGCGCACGCACGCGGACGTAACAATACCGAGAGACCTGGCTGGATCTACACTTTTTTTAATGTAGTCTTAGGTTATATTCCTTTATTTCATTTTTCTTAGGTCTTTCTTGTTCAATTCTTGTCCTTTTCTGACCGTAGAGCTATTAGAGTATAGAACAGCTAAAATTCTTTATTTTATATACATTTTCTTTTATAAGGCGATGATGACCGAGAGATTGTTCCTTTAATAAATAAAGAAAAACAAAACCAAATCTACAAATAAGTCGAATAAAAAATATATATATTGACTTACCCAGTAAAACTGTAAGAAAAGTTAATTTGGTAGGATAGATGAATTTATTTTATTATTTGGCTGGTTATATAGGCTACTAGAAGTTTTAAAGTGAACAATCCCAAGTAGTATTTCAATCTAATTAATGTTGTATTGAACACTATTACCGTCTCAGGAATCTTAACATATTTATTTAGAAATAAAGAAAAAATAATGTGATTTCTAAGTCAAAGAAAAGCAAAATTTTTAAATTATAAACTAAGTAAATGTTTACAGTAAACCGTCGTAGTTACAATATAATAACCTAATTACTATGACAACAATACGGTGGAATTATTGCCTTGGGTAAGTTAAAGTCAACGTTGACAATTAAATTAAAACAAATTGAGATTGATCGTCAATTAGTATCAAGGACGGACAGTTAGACGGTGTAATAAAAGCCAGACTGTTTACTCTGTCAGGCGAGCCATCAAGAATACTGTTTTAATTTTAAATAATAAATACATTTTTACTTCGATGAATCTATAAAGTACATTATCTTTTTTTAAGAGACATCATGATGGCCAATGCATACAAATAATAAAATTCTCCAGCGTATCACCGCCCCCCCCCCCCCCAACGCATAAGTGTATTATTTTGCGTGTGTTACTTTCTCGCGCATATAAAACAAATTCACGATACTAAGATATTTTCTAAACTTTTTCAACCACAGTAGAAAAAAACAAAACAAATAGAGTAAACAAAAAGCATACATTGTCATTTATCAAAATATACCAGTTTTACATTAAAATTAAAATGAACCATCCGCGTCTTGGAAGATGAAATTTTTCAAAATTGGCATTAACTATTTCTATCATATTTTTGAGAATTGTAAAAGTTTATAATACAAATTAATTGGTCAAATCGTTAGAATCAATTTTGAAAATCTCGTTATTTTGTGTTCTGATACACTCAAATTTGTTGGTTAAATATATATACATATATTATTTATAAAACTCCAGTAGATTCGATATAATCATGTTCACAATGTTAATTTGATAAAAATCGGCCCTTTCGTTTGGACTGTAATATACTGTTTGAACAGACAGACTTCATTACATGAATGTGATTTTTTAACCTTTAACATATGTTGGTCTACGCACTACATATTTTTAAGAAAGTAAAATAATAGGTATTAACAAATATACATTAAAAAATTTACAAAATGTGGTTGTTTCGTATATTATCATACGATAATAAATGTTGTACAATATCTTGTAATGCATCGTTCGGCCTTATTGCAAAGAACCTTATTTTTAAATTTCGAAAAAGAAAAAAAAATGGTAGACGTGTTTGGCTGAAAACGCGTAACTAACCAATTAAACTGCAGACGAAATGACCAATGAAATGAGGGCCCTCTCCCTCCAAGAATTACTGAGTTTTCGTAGTATAATATGTTGTGATAAGATATGGCAATATTATAGTCCCTAATGCTCGTAAGTTCTTTACTAACAGACAGCATAATTTAACAAATTTATAATATTGCAACAGAAATTTTAGCTGTTGATATCTCGGAAGTAAAATGTTTGTTATAAATCTATTTAATATCTACAATATTTGTTTACATTAATTGAAAGTAGGTTTAGGAAACAATTGGCCACATAATAGTGTTATGCAAAAGTGTAATTTTACTACAATCTAAAACAAAATATGAGTTCATTGTAATAGATAGAATTCCCTGGAAGATTTATTAAAGAAAATTAATTAAATGTTAAACCAAAACAAAAATATACAAGTTAAGGAAGACCTTAGAGTTATATTTTCACTCTACTGGTTAATTCAAAGATTTTCTTGTTGGGCTCAACAGAGCGTTGATTTTATTCTTTAGTCTGAAAAACTAGACCTAAATTAATTATAAATTGAAGGAAATCGAACTTCTCCGACGTAAATAGACAGCAAAGATTCATTGTATCCATTTAAAAAAAATCTATATTTAATGACACCGACCAAATTTGTTTTTTTCTTTTAAAAACAAAAGTACTATTTGTAAAAACCCTTAAAATAGTAACTAAGCTTACTCTACATAATATAATATACATTATAAAAAAAGAAGAAAATAGAATATGAACTTTTTATCAGGTGTGTAGTTCAATATTATTTTTATAATTAGAAGATTTAATTTCACTTTAAAATAAACTTGTTACACTAAAAAACAAAAGTAATAGAAACACAATTCCATTACAAAAATAACTAAGATGAAAAATAAGTAATTCGCTCAAATAAACAGGAATTGCGTAGTTTAAACCTGTTGTTGGAATACTTACAAAAAAATAATCCCAACAGAATTCTGAAAGGTGGATTAAAAATACAATTACGTTTGCTCGAAGAACTAAACTATAATGTTGTACATTGCTTATTGAATAAAATAAAACTTAACAAAATAATGTAAACTACTCAACATTTTTTATTTAAAATAATCATATCTTTAAATAGTTTTAAAACAACGCTACTTTATTTTTTTTAAATAGTATTTTAAGCGTAATCATATTATATAAACGTAAAATTCTACTAGTATACATTTGCTGATGTAATGTAGCATGGGGATAATAACAGTGTCTGAGAGATTTCAAAATTACTTAAACTTCTACAATAAAAGAGTCTAGTTATATTACATAGGTATAAGGGATTCAAATATTGAATGTTAAGTTGTGAAAATAAAGGCCAATAGCGAGATTAAATACAAATTTTAATGTTTATATTTTTGATGAAAGTAGTTATTGCGTTTTTCAAAGAAACCTCATTCTCTCGGGCTATGTGAGTAGTTTAAAATAACATTGTTGTGTTATGAAATCTTCGTGACAAAAGTATATGGACTAATAGCTCAGTGGTTGTAATCTGCCATTGGTAAAGGGTTGTCTCACTACACTCTGATCCTCTACTGTTACATGGTATGTAGAATCATTTTTTATAAATTAATTTTTTTGTAAATGTTTATGTGGTTTAGTGCGTACAGATGTAAGTATGTAAATGTAAGGAGAAAATGTGTATACAATAATTAGTCTGTGTTTTGGTAGTCATATACTGTTATACTACTGTTAGTGAGAGTAGCTAATGTAAACAAACGTTTATATTGATGTCGTAAATATTTCACAAAAATTAAAAAATAATTAAATTTTAAAGTAAAATAACAAATTTTAAGATTAAAATAACTTCGTTGTGTAGGCCTACTTATACTGATATAGTTTTTATAATTTCTTTTCAGAAACATTTGAAACTAGTTTAAAAAAAAAATACTCAAGTTTATCGCAATCTCTAGTTAAGTTATGTGTTTTTAGTAGTTAGACTTGGATTGTTTTTAAATAAAATTAATGGAAAACTAAAGCATGTCAGTAAATTTTTTGGATAAAATTGTTAATTGTTATTAATGACTTGTGTTATTTTCCTATCTGCAATTTTTCAATATAGACTCTTACCCCCCCTTATTTTATAATCTATTATTTGATTTTTTGTATAATAACTAAAGCCATATAAGCTTTTTTAAAGATAAAAATTGATTTTTGTAATAGACTCTAAATAATTTATGAGTAAATTTTTATATGACAGTTTATTTTGTTAATAAGTGTACACACAAATTCATTAATATAATTTTGTAATCTTTCATCCACGCTCATACTCGGGAATCGAGCGCCTTTTACAAGTAACTGGAAAACTTATTATTATGAACATTTTCATTATTATTTGCTCTAGTACCAGTTTGGTAAATTTTACTACAAAAAACTTAGGCCTATTAATTGCATAATCTATAAATACCGTCTGTTTTTTAATTCTTCACCACGTTAAAAATAGTATATCACGTATTCTTAAGATAATCATTGCGAAAAGAGTATAAGTGTATGTCTATGCGAAAATGAGATATCAAATTCATTAAACTTAATATTCAGTCGGAGCCCCCGCGTCCATACCTCCATGAAGTTTTGAGTGACCGACATTTTATAAAAAATTGTATAATTGTTAAAAAATAAAATATTTAAACAAATATATGTAAAATCTATATATATATATATATATATATATATATATATAATATATAATAAAAGGAAGTCTAGAATGTGCGTGCCGGTAAAACTCAAAAATGAATCCCGGTACAATCAAAGAGGGTATATGGTGTGATAGTCCTCTATTGCCCATCCGTGAAGAAGGTTTCCGTTTTGTCTCTAAGGGCGTCCATAATGGAAGATAAAAGGGCCGAACTTATGACCCGGGAAATACAGTATTTATCCCCAGAATACCACTGATATCGACTGAATTACCATTCCAATTAAAGAGACTGCAATTTTCAATCAATTTAGCCTATAGTTTTACTATTAACAAATCGCAGGTACAGACTTTAAAGTATTGCGGCATAAGTCTCAAAGATTCCTGCTTTTCTCACGGTCTTATTATACATAGCTTGCTCTCGAGTAGGAAATTCGAAAATTTTGTATATATATACCCCAGATAACAAAATGAAAAATGTTGTTTATAAACAAGTATTATAAATAGTTAGAATGTTTTCAATAAAAAGCTTTTACTTATTATATTTTGAGGTTGATCTCATATTCCAACTACCACACAATCCTATAGCCCCGGATCATCTTGAAAATAGGTACAGTTAACTGAGTAAATTTCTACTTTGTAAAAATACTTTATTTAACTCATTACTCTCATTTTTAGGGTCTTGCGCATGATTCTTCAATTAGGTGCTAGCAGACTGGTTTGCGAATATTTTGAAATCAAGATCATATTCAACATTTATTCGTGAATAACATATGTTAGAACTCCCGGGCGAAGCCGGGTTAAACCACTAGTATTTGTATAATATAAAATATAATTTATAATAAAATATTTCTGTAGCAGATTAAAACTTGGAAAACTGTTAGATATTGGACATTTAAATATTATAAACAAGGTAATTTTTAAACAAAACTCAAATTTATAATTCTTAGAAATCAGAAAATTAAAAGGACGATTAGCGGTTTTAAAGTAATTGAGGTAAAAACAATGTCTTCTTCCTATGCATATAGAAATATCATTGGGCAATATTGACAATTAAAACATGTTTTCTACAAATGATAGAATAGAAATAAATATCTGCCTACTACATTAGTTTATCTTTATATTATTTAGATAAGAAAGTTGTAAGATAGGATCTTGTTATTGTATTGTGCAGTTCTTAAATTAAACTAATTGTACGGAACACAAACACTTACTGTACAAGTGAAAGCAATATAGTTTTCAAATTCTATTATTATACAATTCACTTTGTGATATAGAATAATTGTAATACAACCAATGAATATTTTTCATGATTTCTTTTGGTTTAATCCATTACACATTGTAAAGTTTGTTAATCGGGTACTGTACTTCGAAGGGTTTAGTAGTCTGTTTGCCTGTCTTGAAATATAACAAACAATATCAATACTTGTGCATATTACAATTTATGTTTTGTTGAACTATTTTCAGCAAAATAGGCCTAAGTTATGTTGTTAAGTAACAATATAATGTCCTTGAACCGCTGTAAAAACAGTCGGAAAAAATATTAGAGTGGCCGAGAGGGGCATTTAATTCTGAGAAATGAGGTAAATGGTTGCAAAACAAGACTGTGTGTATGATAGATTGGTAAATTATATATGTTTAACAAAATGATAATCCATCTTATAAAATAATATATATATCTAAAAAGTTCTCCCAACTTTCCTAATTGGATGAAGAACTGTAAGGAAGACGACTCTTCGATACGACGTTATCCTTAATCTCCTACAAAACTGCTTTAGCCTAAGTTGTCAAATAGACATCGAGGAAAGCTTTGACGATTGATCCAATACACACATAAAATTACTACGTTTTGAAATTTTAAAATCATTAAAACATTTGTGTCATAAATAGTACTGTAATATAACAATAGTGTTGTCTTTTTTAAATATGAAGTACTTTTAAATTTGTTATATCAATCAAATATTTTAATAACAAATTCAGTAAAACTCTATTTCTTATTTACAATTAATATTGGAATGATATATTATTTTTACAACTATAATATTGATGAGGTTGCATGTGCTTGATTTATTAGAAAAATTTGAAGGAATAAAAGATTTCTGCGGTAACGTTTCACATTTAGCTTTGTACATATTCCAAGAAAACTCTGTATTTAATTTACAAAGTTTTGTAGCACTAAATAGTGTAAACATGGGAGTAGTTAGTTTTACTTCTGTGGTGTAGGTTTCGGTTTCCCTGCCTTAACGAGCTACTCACGACCCGGAAATTTTTTTAATAGATGGATACAACAATGATGTTATTTGATACGATCCTATTCGACTTACAAATATTTGTGTGATGATTAGGAATTTCGTCGGTTGCACTAAACCAGTTTTCAGGCGACACACAAACAGGCGTTCTTGAAACTTAAGTATCAACAGCAAAAATTAAGACAAAGGCTTGAAATTTAGTATGAAGTACTATTATATCTTATTTTATCAAAAATTAATTTACGAACATTTTGAAATTTTGTAAACTACTTGTTTATAAGCTTAAAGATATCGCCAGTGCTTAAAGGCTATTTTTTATCAACAAGATTATAAAAATAGGGAATGCATCAAAACTCACCAGTTGTATTACACCTAAACGTACAACTTAATTTACTATATTCATAAAAACAAAAAAAAGAAAAAAAGAGAGAGGTTAATTTACGCTCCAAAAGCTGAGCTAGATAATGAAATAATGAAGATAATTTGTTTATAGAGTATGATGTCAGAAAAGGTGCGTATAGCCATAAATCAAGACTAAATAGTTAACACCTGGAAACTGTTATAAAATGCGCTTGAAAAACATGAACTTTTTTATGTGTGCTATTTTTAAAAAGTGTAATAATTGTACTTTTAAGCATGGTAAGAAAGTAAAATATAAGAAAAGAAAATTTTAAACAAAATCCTAACTTACTATAGGCTACCATAAATTTTAAAATGATAATCATGCCCGATTAGTTTTAGGATTGGCATTGTAACACGTAACACAACTGTATTTGTTGGTTTTATTGTTTAAAACATCGATAAATATTAGTCGGACATAGTGTTGATTTTGATTGTTTCTTTGTCATTTATTCTCAAATTTAACTGTTCGCTAATAATAATAGAACGCATAAATTAAAATAGTTGCTTATGTTAGGTCATTGTACAAAATACTCCACAAAAACTATCTGTTATTTTTTCGTTATCATTGTTTGTTTTTCCAGCTTAACAGGCACATTAAAAAAAATTCAAGTCTATATTTTATTAAATATAATGTATTATTTTTTAATACACAAACATTAGAATTTCCTTCGCTCCATTATTGGATAATACAATTTTACTAAATTTTGGTGCATGCCTATCTCTAACGAGAATACATCCTGTGAGCAATGTGACATCATTCAAGGTTATCTTCCCTATAATCATTGTACTCTAGTTAAAATGGACAAATTAAGAATATCTATTTGGCAATGAAATGTTTGTCAATTTAGGGAATGCGTTTTTCTACACGTAGGCTATCTCTTTAGAATATCTCAGTGTTATCGTTTCTCTTTTAGAAGAACTTTCTATTTCTCTGCCAAGTGAAAGAATATCGCGTTTATAACATTTAATTCTTAACCATCAAACACCTCCGGCTATTTGAATATGTAAACACGTGCAAAACTGCGCCATAATTCTTTAATACGACCTTTGAATTCAAAATAAATCTGTATGTTATTTAAACTAAGTCATTGATGTCGAAAGTAAACTTCTACAACTGTCCATAAAAAGATAAATAATTCAAGGTTACCTGCCTGCCTGTCTCTCTGTCAACTATTATCTTTCAATAGGTTGGACCAATAAGTTCTATTTTTTTTCATTTTTGTGGCTGCTGTCGTGCTTACGTCCAGACGAAAACGTCAACTCGTATGTCGAAAATCACTTCTTCGATTTCCTGGGGTCACTCAATCAAAAAGTGATGTCGAAATTTTTGAGAATTACTCTATATTTCGTTTACTGAGTAAGTAAAAAGAGAGAGTACAGATATTTAACTGAAAAATGTAATGATAATTTTTGTTCACAAAGGCAGGTTTCAAATTTTAATAACAAAGTGTAAATAAGGATATTTACTACCTATTCCTTATTAATTTATCTGTGTATTGTTTTGTGGAACTTTATATTGAAGCCGTTTGGGAAATTTATATTTCCAAAATATATATTAATATAAAT
Source organism: Aphrophora alni (assembly GCA_963513935.1). Taxonomy (NCBI): domain Eukaryota; kingdom Metazoa; phylum Arthropoda; class Insecta; order Hemiptera; family Aphrophoridae; genus Aphrophora; species Aphrophora alni. The sequence continues at coordinate 70,050,970 of OY740768.1, read as the reverse complement.
TGAAATATTTATTTCTAGGCCTGATGTAAAGGGTAGATAATTCAAGCTTGACTGGTAGAAATTCTAATAATCTCAGCACGCAACGCCACATAGCGTTGGTGTGAGTTAAGTGAATTTTGTTGTCAGCCAATTAGCATGGTGTGACTTTCAGTTTTGTTTAATTGTTACCACACTTTGGCATTTACTAGTTTATTTTTTGTACGGATTGCATTTATTCACTATTCAGGATTAAAGTATGTGAGTTCATGGTGTTGACTACCACATAGTTATTTTGTATCGTTGAAAGGTGGGATTAATGTTATTCGGTCTGACGGACCTACAAACTTAAGAAAAATAGGACAATACATTTTCGTAAATATTGCCATTTTAAAATTGTTTGAACGATTTTACTGGTTAAAAGAACAGTATGGTAATGTTAGAACATCTTATGTATCAAATTGCTTACACGTATATTTAAACAAAAAATGATAAAAGATATTAAATTTTAATAAATTTCAGTTTTGAATCATTCTAAATTTCAAGTAGAAATACACTAAAAATAATGTATTTATTGTCTTTATCCTATCATTTTTCTTCTGTATAAAAAAAATTAATGAAATAAAATAAATTTTTAAAAAAAGAGATGGAACGTAGTGGGGCAACCACCATGTTGTTTTTAGTCAAAAACTGTTACACATTCGAGGCCATTTGGAGAAAAGCGTTGTTGTTAAGAATCCCTTCATCACTGCACTGTGTTTGGTGGCTGTCTGCACACTCTCCTGTACTCTTAATAATGGTGACATGAGGGCCTTCTAGTGTTTCGATGAATTCCGCGTCCATTCAAAGGATTGACACTTTTTTCGTTTCCAGCTTGTAACAGCAGCAGCAAGACTCATTTCAAATCACAACTTTAGAAAGAAACTGTGGATCATTTTGAAGTTCTTCCTTCAAGTTATGAAATACATTCATACAAGACACGAATTTTCCGGAAACGTATTTGATTTTTAAATCTTCCTTTAACGTGAGCTCCAAGACAAACTTGTTAATTATTTCAGGAATCTCGTTAATGATACCCATCATCGGGATCATTTCAAGATTTTCATCTTTTCTGCTTGTTGAAGGGCCGCGGGGTGGTGGGGGGAAGGATAACATAGAACCTACCAACACAAAACGACGAGACTAAAAACATCAATTCACAAGTAGTTCATTTGTAATTGTATAGGTGAATCGCGCAACTACCTTTACTAATGCGCCACTTTAGATTTCCTGTTATATTTGGACAACCCTCACTTGTGCTATTTATTATTCATCTTTTAACGAAATCAAATACCGAAACCTTTTGCCAAATGCTTAAGTGCTATATACAAACACTCAAATGCGTTTTATTTTTACTTTGTTCTTGATGTGTTACTGTAGTTTAAAGCCAAAAAACTCGCGATCTTATTGCCTTAGAAAAAAGCATAAAAAAGAGAAACCTAACCCTTGAATACTATAATAGCGTCATGGTCAAGAGAGAACATGAGAGACTAGATAGGAAAGATGAAAGAGTTAGATTCAGACCAAGACAAGGTGTAGGTCCAGCTAGAGTCCTAGGGATTGCTACTATAAGTAAGCACCTGAAGGACAAAGGTGTTTTAAAGGAAAAATCCATTCCATACAACTTCTTTCCGTGAGAGCCGTTCTAATAGCTTATTTTACCTTTGTGAATCCGGTATGCTTGATTAAGAAACTGGCAAAAGTCTTAAATTTGCATCACAACCTCGTAACTCACCCCATTGGTATTAATAATCTCTGGCATTAGTAGTCTGTTATTTTATTTACTTTATGTTATGATATTGATGCAAGTTTGCTTATCTCATTGCAGATCTCGTTCTTACGTTTTTTATAGTAATTAAGTTTATTTGCTTTTGTAGTATAGGTTTTATATTAAAACTAGAAGCCAATTATCACATGTTAATAGTAATTTTATCAAAATGGTAAATAAACAATCCATTCAGATTTACATCACAGTTTTGAAATTTGAACTAATTTTTTTTTTTAAGTAAGATTTGGAACCATTCTTATTGGTGCTATACTTAGATACACTGAAAATAATAAACTTCGCTTAATGCCCATTTTCAAAAGTATATTGTATGAATTAAAGCCGAAATTCAAAATTCTGGAACTAGTCTTGTACAAAACATTTATTTCTGAAATTCATAAAAATCTATTTAATCGTTCAAACTGCTGGTAAACCAGAAAGGGGAAGTTTATTAAAACGATTCTTGTTACTTTCTCAGTAACGAGTTTTACTTATCGAGTTTTTTTTTGCTGATATGTCTGCTTTGAGGTCACCTAAGTTCAAAAAAAATTTCATCAAGGTTATTATGTGTAATAGACGTAAAAATATTATTTGTTTTTATGTGTAAATAAACTCTCTTTAACAAAACAATATTTGTTATTCTACGTAAATCACATTAAAGTTGTGTCTACATTAACTAACGAATTGTGGATAACGGAAGGTGTTGTTAGGGCTTTTGGTCCTCATTTTTCATTTATTAAATAAATAGCTAAAAATGCATTGTTATTCCTATTGTAACATAATATATATTTTAGTTAATATACTTATCATAATTGTTATTATTAACCAGTATAACAACAACAATAATTGCATATAGGCAATATGTTACGTGTTCTTATTCTTTAAATACGATATGGAAAAAAAATCAGGAAATTAAATATGATAATATTATGAAACAGTATTTCGGTAGTTCCTTTTTATATAGTACCTACATGAATAATAGCTTAATTTGTTTAGGTTATTGGTCTGTTATATTAATATCAAGGTTGAGGACATAATCGAGCAGATACACGTAAAAATAAGACAAGAAATTCGCGTCCTATCTAGGCAACGTATTAGCTGCATGCCGAATATTAAATTTTTTCATTACTATTCTATTTCTGTGTTGCTATTGTAAACTTCTAGACTCTCCTTTTCAACAAATCAAAACCGTCCATTGACACCGCCAGTTAAATTGTCCGAGTACAAATAACTGCATAGATCAATAAAACTTTATTTACACATTTAGTACTGAGCGCGTACTGTACAGCTACTGTTTTAAATTAAAAATGATCTAATGTATTTGAATTACTTGGATAGATTGTTTTCAATTTACACATCTAGGACTATACGTGTACCGTTCTAAGACTGCTAGCAAAAGAATTCATAAACGTCGTTACAGAGGAGAGGCCGACAGTACCCTACAGTCTAGACCGATGGAACCGTCATAAAACAACATAAACCTGTATAAGCTGATTATTAACGAGATGGTGGGAGAAATGTGACAAATAGTTAATGAAAGTAATCGAATTTTCTCTCGTTTATTAAATATTGGGTGAAATTCCAATAGGTTTTTTTTTTCCCCGTTCTTCTTCTTGAACGAGCTCACATAAGCAGCTGGCAAAAGCTGCGTCCTCTTCGTTTTGATCCATGACTACATCTACTAAAATACAAAAGAGAGACTACTAACGAACTAAAAGTAAATCGAGAAGGTATGCTATACTATGTTACATGCACGGTACGGTAAGTGCATTGTAACAAATGTGTAGAGACGGCTTTAGAAGGTCGCGACACACTACCAGTACGACATGTGTCAATCCTGATTAAATTATTCCTATATCAGTAAAGATAGAATTCAGTAAAGATAGTAACAGAAGTAAATTAATCAATTGCTCAGAAATAAAATAAGCTCGCTCACACAATTTTCGTTAATTAGGCGTGAGAATGGTTGAATGTATGTTTTCAATTATGTTTTTATCCTTATAAAGTTGAAGGTTGGTTACAAACTTTATTGTACAACCTATACCTAGAAATTTAGTTGTCATTGTTAAGCTAGTTAAGTTACATTTCTTATCAAATAAAAGTTTTCAACATTTTAGTGATTTCTAATAGCTAATGAAAACTAGTCGTTTCAAATTATATCTAAGCATTAAGGCCATTTTTGTGGTGTTATATTTTTATGTATTCCAGGTTTATTTTGTCTTCTTTTCATTCATTTTCCTTTTCAGGTAATCTACCTTTACCGTTACTATAATTATCTAAAAATGTTCTAATATGTATGTTACTATGTTACAGAAATCATTACACCAAACGCAGGCTACAATAGATCTACCTCTATTGAAACTTATTTCTAAGAATGGTCCTCTTTTCAACATTCATTATTATCTTCAACATCCTTCATTTTGTTCAGCCTCAAATCTATTCGCCATTCTTTGGAATCGTTAAACAATACAAACAACAAGGTTTAAAATTTAGAGAAGATTCAATTTTATTATCTGGTCCAATTCTTGCAGAGTACGATTTCATCGTTATTGGAGCAAGTCCTGCAGGTTCAGTGTTGACCAACAGGTTGACAGAAAATCTGGATTGGGATGTTCTTCTTCTGGAGGCAGGCATAGATGGATCTATTTACAATGATGTACCGGCGTTAGCGACGTTCTATTTATTTACAGAATATAATTATAATTATATAACTGAAAGAAATACCGGAGCGTGTCTTGGGCTAGTAAATGGACGATGCCCATGGCCATCTGGAAAAGGTGTCGGAGGAGGCACACTTATAAATGCTTTAATTTACACGAGAGGGAATAAACGGGACTATGATGATTGGGAGAAGGCTGGTAATCCTGGTTGGAGTTACGACGATGTATTACCATACTTTAAAAAATCAGAGAATATTAAAATTCCAAATTTAAGGGGATCGCCTTACCACGGAAATGATGGAGAAGTGCCTATAGAATATGCGCCGTTCAGAACAAAACTTGTCGAAAAGTTTTTGCAAGGAGGAATTGATTTAGGTTTACCTACGGTTGATTATAATGGTGAATCAGCTGTAGGGTTTGCACCAATACAATCGACAATGGATAAAGGTCGACGAGTCAGTGCATCGGCAGCTTTTCTTAAGCCAATCAAAAATCGAAATAACTTCCATATCAGCCAGTCTTCTCGAGTTACTAAGATCTTAATTAACCCGTCAACTAAAGTAGCATATGGTGTTGAGTTTTTTAAAAATGGCCAAAGGAGAATTGTTAGAGCAAGGAAAGAAGTTATTGTTTCAGCAGGAGCTTTTGGTTCACCACATTTGTTGATGTTATCCGGTATAGGACCGAAGGATCATTTAGAAGATTTACAGATACCAGTCATTCAGGACTTGAAAGTAGGAGACAATTTACAGGAACATATATCGATGGCAGGCTTGTCTTTCTTAATCAATGAATCTCTTACAGTAGATGTTGCCACGGTTGTGAGAAGATTGCCACAAAAATTCTACCAATGGTACACAACAGGAAGTGGTGAACTAACTGCGGTAGGATGTGAAGGACTTGGTTATGTGAAAACAAAATACGCCATTCCTGGAGATTATCCAGATATTGAACTAATATTTGTTGGACTTTCAGGATTCGCGGCTGATGCAGGAGCCAGTTTAAGGAAAGGAATGGGTTTGACTGATGAAATTTACAATAAGGTATATAAATCCATAGAAGGCAAACAAGGCTGGTCAATATGGCCTATGTTGCTCTATCCAAAAAGTAGAGGCACCGTCAGATTATTTAATCAAAATCCTTTCGAACAACCTAAAATTGTACATAATTTTTTGGCCGACGAAAGTGACCTTAAAGTTTTAGTTGAAGGTATTAAATGGGCAGTGAGTTTAAGTGAAACGAAAACGTTTAAAAAGTTTGGATCTTTATTGCACAATACAACAATTCCTGGATGTAACAACTTGGAGTTTGCCAGTCAGGAGTATTGGGAATGTACTGTCAGACATATCACTACGCAGTTACACCACCAGAGCGGAACTTGTAAGATGGGTCCGGCGACAGATCCTACTGCGGTAGTCGATCACAGGCTCCTTGTTCACGGATTAATCAATCTTAGAGTTGCGGATGCTTCCATAATGCCTATAATTCCAGGAGGTCATACCATGGCTCCTGCTTATATGATTGGAGAGAAGGTGGCGGATATGATAAAAGAAGATTGGTTGTCGTAATTCACCGTATAAGATGACACGGTTTTTATTTATTGGTGATTATATTTAAGTATAATGACAATACTCAGCAGTAATATAACTGAGTTTGATAGAATTATTTACCCAGAAGATACAACTTGTCAGTATACAACTTTAGACTAACATTTGTATGTTCTATCTCTTGTGGCAGATGTCTGTGGTATTTAAAAGATAAAATGGTTTACTACCTCAAAAGTATTAGTTTTAAATATTTGATCTGCCTACAAACAAGTTTGCTTTATTCAAAATTAATTTAAAAAATATTATATACATATTTTTTTTAAGTATTTTTTTCCATTTGTATATTATTGTTGTGCAACGTTGAACAAAATGTATTCTTATGATTTATAAATCATAACTAATCACCAAGTTATAAATATTTGGTTAAATTCCAAATATGACAAGATTAACCTGAAATTGTGAGCAATTATTTGCCCTTATGTAGTAAAGATGAGGGGAAAAAACAAATTATTTAAAAAATATATTCAATTTGCTGCTGATAATCTCGTATTTCTTTTCGTTATTGTGTATAGACTACTAATTACTTCCTTTATTTTTTAGTATATTCAGCGTAAGAATAATGAAAACATTACTTAAAATTTAGTCAGTACAGAACACGTTTCCAGATAACGTAAGGCATGTAATCTTAAAAATTTATGAATCACATTCTGAACAGTTGTTTTTGGAATTCCAAGTTATAAACTGCGTCGAGAAATAGACTTTATAGGGCTACTTAAGCATGACTGTTTCAAACTCTCCACACTATTGTCTGACGTGCGTGGTCAGTATTGAGATTTCTTAATGTACACATTTACAATTTTTATATAAACTGATTATATCAACGAAAAATAGTCTTGTCTGTCAGTGGATGTTGTCCGTAAGTAAGTTTGAAATGACGTTGCACTGTAATCACCGTTCTAAATTCAGCCAATCATAAACACATTGAGTTTTCTGTTCCAGACTCGCCATAACTAGGCTATGAGTGAAAAGCGATACGTACAGTATCCTCAAGTTAGGAATGTGTCTGAGGTGGAGAGGAAAAGAGGGGCCTCTACACTTTGTTGCGTTTACTTTCAGCGGTACAACCCCAATAAAAAAATATATACATCAAATGCTTCTGTGTAAATGCGTATCCTACTTTCGTTTCTTTTATCGGTGTAAATAAAAATAAAACGTTTACAAAAGTCTGTCACGAAGTTGTAACTTTAGGAATTAAATGTAGCTAAGCAGTAATTAGTGTATCTAGTTTTCTTGGAATGGGTTGTACCGTCAAGTCAGGCTAGGGAAGCAATTAGAAGAAGGGAGAACACGTCCCTTACACCAGACACAATACTAGTCTGAGGCTACTGTAACGCAACTGTCAGCGCATCCAAGGTCATCACAAAGACAATTGAAACCACAGACACCTTTTTGACTCTGTTTAAAGAAGTTGGAAGCTTTGGTAAATGGTTGAAGGTCGAGCATATTTGAATTTTGTTTGAATAAAAACAATTGTTTATAAAACAATAAGTGTACAACTTTGTTTTAGTTTGTATGGTTCGTGGGGTTATGTATCCACCGCCCTGGTTATGGTTCGCATGTGATTGAAACACGCACATCGACACGTATTACAAATTAACACACAAAGCACACATATATGTAGTAAACATTACAATAAATAAACTTCTCTATGATATTGTGTTACAAGATTAGTAATGATTTTACACCATACGACCGACTCACATTGACTGTGAAACTAGATATCATGAACTCTACAAACATATTGACATTGTTGCCAATGTATAAAGAATATATATTGTACAAAATATCGTGTTAAGGATATTTTAAAATAAAGCAAAACTATAAATACTTTATCCAGAGTAAACTTACATTAGGACAGTATCGGAAAGTAATTTACAAACTAGATTGTCATATAAGATAATTATCAGACATATAAAAAAATTAATGGGTCCCAACATAGTATTTACCGTTATTACTAGCAGACTCTTGGTCCATTCTGGAAATATTAAAATGTATTGTTAGAACAATGTATCTTATCCAGTAGAGTAAGTTTCCAAAACAGTTTACAGGTTTTCTAAACTTCGTAATTATGTATGTAGCTATCTTTTTTTATCTCTTCGATGTATACATATTAAAATTATCTACTCGCTTCGCTCGTGTCAGTGTCTCCTGGTGTGTCTCGAAGATGTACGAATATCACATTTCCTTGGGAGGTCAGGGTTGGAAATTACATTTTTGACAATAACTTCGCTATTTGTCATCGTAAAGAAATGGAATTGGTACCATTACACACAGAAATTAATTCTACAAATTTGTATCTAATTTAGTGTATTATTAATTGAATAACATACGAGATATGAACAAAAACATTTTTAATACATTCAATTTTGACTTTTTCAATTTTATTTTTCTGAATTTTAATAGGATTTATATGTTATGTTCCAATCTTAACTCTTGCGGCCGTTAACGTGGTCACGACGCCAGCAAAGAGACCGTCAATAACGGTTGACTGACGGCAAGTCGAAAATCACTTTATCGGTTTCCTGACGTCATTTAATGTGAAGATGAGTCAGAAATTGGAGGACGAAAATTTTTGCGTTTAGCAATCGTTGTTTCGTATACTGGGTAACTAAAACATGTATTTTTGTAGTGTGTTGCAAGACTTTAAAATGTGGATTCCATCTCTGAAAAGATCGAATATAAAAGGAATACGCACTGCTGCACTTAAAAATAAAATGATATTGGAACCCACCTTTATTAAAGATACGTTTAATCAGAATCGATATTACTATGCATCCTTTATATTTGCAAGTTATTCATGTTTGCATCAATGAATATTACAAATATGTTTCATCATTTTTTTCATGTTTATAAATATATGGGTGTATATTATATAAAATACATAAAGAAGATGGCGGACGTGTGTATGAGGAGATTACGTGTTTGTGAAATATAAACGAGACGTAATATCGAAACTGAAATCTTCAACATAACTCTTTCCCAACCATCTTGTAAACTTTAGTGTTGGGTTTTATATACCAGTAAATATCACTTTATCTGCTATAAAATATGTCACGCCAATAAAGTTCTCTTGGCCTATGATCGATTTTATGGGGGTTTTACGGGCTTTTAGCTAAACATCTGATGCCAGAAGTTTTATTTATGTCATGTCATGATTGATTCTCAAGCGAAAACTTAATATTACCATATGAGTTTTAGATCGTTAAAATATGATAGAATTATTAAAGAAGTTCAAGGTGATTGCGATCTCCTTTATGGGTACACCATCATCGCAGACTATGTCCACCGATCCTAATCAAAGGAGTAATTTTAAGTCGTCTTACGCCCATTGTGTATATAAATATAAATCCTTATATATGGTAGGCTATACCTAAAAAAATATCAAAATGGATTCTGTATATTACTGATTTGTATAACCAAAAAATTTAATTAAAAAAAAAAGTGTATGTGTGTGTGTGTGTGTGTCGAGGTCGACAAATGGGCGAATAAAGAAAATACATTAAAATAAATTCTCCTCCCGTCATATCAGGAGTTTAGTAGCTTGTTTTTAAGTAAGCCCTAATTAGAATATCAAGTATATAAAACCACTGTTGTACCATTTTGCAATAATTCTAGAAGATTAAACATACTACAAAACATTATTCAAACAAAACACTAACACTGTAGTTTCTATTCATACTTTCACAACTTATGATGTACAATGATTATTTATTTATTTACATGGATGGAGCAACCGGCTTAATCCTCACAAAATAACAAATTGATATTTTGGAATACAAAATAAATAATTGTTGGAAAAATTCAACATGGAGAAAAACATTAACTTTATATTAAATGTTGAGCTTGCTCGTGTATCACTGAAGAGGATGACCTTGTCGTTAAAACGCGTCTGATACTTAGGCGTATTTTTTGTGAGATTGTGTTCTGTTTGTTTGTTATCCAGTAACATTAACTTTGTAAATCATCTTAATTTATAATACACACACGCGCGCACGTTCGCGCGCACACACACACGCGCGTTCGCGCGTGCACATACACACACACACACACACACACACACACACACACACACACACACACACACACTTTAATAAACCCAGTCATACACAAATGCAGTTACAAATCCTATTTATTTTATACATTTCTACAATAATTCTATCACATTTTTTTATCTCCACACCCTCAGGGGACTCACATATAGTGAGTAAAGGTTGGCAATCCTGTCTCTACAAAATCTTTATAAGTGTAACGACCTTTCCACTTATCCACATAAAACAGTGAGAGTAATACTAAGATTGAAACTAAACATTGAAACTTTGAGAAATGTTATTGCTTTGTCTCTACAAAATCTCAATAAGTGTAACGGCCTTTCCACTTATCCACATAAAACAGTGAGAGTAATACTAAGATTGAAACTAAATATTGAAACTTTGTTAAATGTCATTGCTATTTCATTCATATATGCTGCATACATGAACATGCACGTGCTCAGCACGCAAACACAAGCTCATATCTATCTGTCAAATGAATTATTTTGTAGATTTTATAAATAAAACAAACCCTTTCAACGATTTTCTATAACTGAGTAATTGAGTGTCGCTATCTAGTAGACCATTATGACGTGAGAATTGTAGTACATATTTGCACAAAGTCAACCCGTTAGCATTCCCAGCTACCTAACTTTCTCTGACTGTGACGTCTATCACAAACAACTATGAATACCATTTCTAGAAATTTGTGTTGTAATTGAATTCATATTAAAGTAAATAGTGCAAAAACATTACACAAACTTTCTCATTCACTTTTCCTTAAAATTAAACAAAAACCAATCAAAAATGTCAGTTCAAGAAGTGAAATGAACCATGGACGTAATCTTTGAAAATATAATTAAATAAAACCCTAAACTTGTTTCGCCCGTGTCATAAACATGTCATCAGCGTAAATCGTATTTATTAAAAATCAATCTTTTAATGACAGGTTTTTTGCTAATTATTCCTGAACTTTAATATTTTTTTCAGTTGTAATTTTTTAAACAGATTTGAGTCATTAATCTTCTTATATCACTAAAATTTGAATGAAATCGGTAGAGGGTATGTTAACAGTTCCATGCCCGATGTTTGTGGTTTTTTTTTTACTTAGAACTCACTAACCGGTTTTTTAAATAAAGATGGCGGCCAATATGTTTTGTTCGGTTTCTTAGAGGCAAAGTTTGGTCAAAATCGGTAGAGTCAATTTTAAGACAAAATTGTAAAAAAAAACTCCATAAATCGGCAACTTATTTATGACCAAACTTACCAAATTTGGCATCAGTCAGATAGATGGACATCATTCCAAAAATCAGTCAGGGAACCTAAAAACGGATATATTCGCTAAAACTCGACATGGTTTTTTTGACGTTTTACATAACTATTCTTATACTACTCATATGTGAAATAGAAAGATGGAAAGAAGCCTTGATATAAAGCCAAAATATGCCTAAATTTTATCTGATTACCTATGTATATGTTTGGGCTAATATAAACAAAGACATGATTTTCAAAACCACTTAATGAACTCAGGGAACCACAAAGCAAACTTTTTCATGAAACACTCAACATCAGTTTTTAAGTTTATGTTACAAAACATTCTATACACGCGATGTATAAGTGAAGAAGTAAAATGTGTCATACTTTTAGCAGAATCAAAATGTTCACACGTAGAAGTTTTCAGAAGATTATTTAAAAGTATTTTGAAAACCATGTTTCTTACTTTAAAACATTTAATTAGGCTAAGTAGTTAATTAGGCTTAATAGAAAGTAGTTTAATTTAATTTTGTTGTAAAAATGCTAGATTCCATTAAAATAATCCGAGGCCTATTCTTACTTTTAGAGCGTACGTATATTAATATGAATAAAACAAGTAAATCAATGTTACAAAAGACATTTCTTTAAAACAGGTTTCTAAAGTAAGTAAATCCAATGCAAATGCAAGATATTTTTAACTTTTGTTACGCCTAAATTATTACAAAACCCTCGGTGTAATTCAAAATGTTGCAATTAGATGTTTTCAAATTAAATCAAGACTAATTATGTTATATTTTAAGCATCTCAAGACTCAGATTTTAATTAAAATGGGAAGATTTAAATTCTTTAATTAAAATGAGTCTACATCTATAGCCTCATAATTTAAGATGAAATATTAAATAATAACTAATTGTTCTCAGATAGCCTAATTCTATTATAAGTGTTATTAAAACGACAATCAGTTTCGTACAATTTCCCAAATATATAGAAGAAATTAAAATTTAAAACACCTAAGGTATGGAAATTCTGTTAGTTTACTCCTTTATATGTTTATAATGGTATATTATTATTGGTTAAAATCAGATGTATTGTATCGCGTCATGATATATAACCAGAGAAAACAAACCTGAAACAAGACTGTATTGTAAGAGTCTTGAGTTCGACTTTGTATTTGTATTTATTAAAAGCAAAAGAATTTCAATTATTTTTGTAAAAACTTTTACACATGGTGAAATTTGCTAAAAAATTTGCTAAAAAACACAACTAAAAAAAGTCTTTAAAAAAAATATACCGACTTCAAAAAAACAAACTAAAAAAATTACAAATAATAATTTTTTACAGTAACAGTTGAGTCTTCATAATAATTATATTCTTAAAATGTAAACTATTAGTTGTAACAGAAACAAAAATGAGTGTTTATATTTTGCTTTTTTGAAATCGACGCCATGATCGTTCAAGCAATGAGCTCTTATACCGTATGCCCAATCGATCATGGCGTCAACTTCAAAAAAAGCAAGATATAAACACTCATTTTTGTTTCTGTTACAACTAGTAGTTTACATTTTAAGAATATAATTATTATGAAGTTGCAACCGTTATTGTAAAAAAATATTATTTATAATTTTTTTAGTTTGTTTTTTTGAAGTTGGTATTTTTAAAAAAATCCCAGTACTGGCAAAAATGCCGTACAAGTACTGGCTAGTTAAAATAAACACATACTATATGCTTGAATGTTCTTCAAATGTAATTTTATCAATATTAAATAAAAATATTTCCAACTAGCCTGTGTCAATCAGGCGCCATTTTGGCTTTTTTTTTCAAGTACTGGCTCAATCGAGTCAGTAATGAAACAGGACCATCTCGGGAGCATACCCTTTCAAATGAGACCCCCCCTAATGAAATGGTTAAGCCATTCCGGAAATATAAGCGGACATACCTATAACTCTGTTACTGCTAAAATATAAGTTGCCGTTGAAATGTCAAAAAATAATGGAAGATTATAGATTTCCTCTTAAATTCCAAGAAAAAAAATGTTAATTTTGAAACAAGGATCCAATTTTTAAAAGTTTTCAATTCTATTCACTAGTTTTACATCATAAACCAATTTCGTTACTGACAATACATAGGCCCTATGTTGTCGCTGAAATTTTAAGAATGAGTCAGAAAATATGAATTTCCTACTTTTCAGCAGCAACAATAAATACTGTTACAACTCGATTTCCTCTACACTGATTTCAAAATCGTTTTCAGTTTCAATTATGCGTTATATCGTATACAATCTTCGTCATTAAAAAAATATATATACATACATATTGTTGATGAAAATTTTAAGAAAAATCACTTTAACTCGGGAACTACTGCACCGATTTCAAAAAGTTATAATTTCCAATTAGCATTCAAATTATATACCAATTTTGTCACTAAAAAATTTAAGTATGTAACAATGTCAAAAATGTTTTGTATTACCCTAGAAGACAAATATTTTTATAACTTGGGAATTAATAAACCAATTCATAGTAACATACATATATATAATTTTTAAAAATCATACTTATCGGTACAGCGGTTCTTGATTTATAAGTTAAAAACTATGTCTCTTTTAAAAACGTACATTATACTTTTTTTATTGATTTGAGTAATATTGTTTAGAACATTTACTTCATAGACGTTCTAGCGAACTCCTTTATGAATACTAATGACACAGTACCGAAAGAAACTAGATAGCTCTTAACACATTAGCATTCTTGCAGTCCACTGGCATTATTTAGAATACAGGCTCAGTTATATAAATCGTTAGACAAGTTCCTTATATAAAATTTTTAATAAAACAGATAGACGATATTAAAAAAACTGCAGTCGTTTAAAGTTGTTTCGGGAATAACATTTAATACTTACATAATAAAATAATATTGATTACAATCTTCTGACGTTCTTAGTTGCTCCTTAACAATCTTCTTTAGTTGACTCGTTTTGAGAGTAATTTAATTTTGAAAACTGTTTAAGCACTACCTTTTGATAATAAAATTTGAATAGAAGTTTTAATAATGGGGCACGAGTCATCTGAAAAAGATATTAAGACTTAATATAATTATTTAAGTCATAACAGAAACAATATAATTTCAGTCATAAAATTTTTACAACTTACATTTACAACCAAAGTTACCACGACTTTTCTATGCTATAATGTAGAAAAATGATTGTTTAAAATCAATATTTTTGCTTCCAAAAGTACCTTACAAGACTTCAAAGTATATCGTGAAACCGAAATGCATGGGCGAGTTTCACAATTCGCCTTTGGGACACTTTAGAGATATAGTTACACTTTCCAAAGGAAGTGGAAGTGGAATGATTCAAGAAAACAATAAACTTTTCTTTAGAGAGGAAACGTTAACTTTTCCATCTCCCGTTACTTTGACTCTGTTTTGAGAAGCACTTTAAAGTTTAACAATTTTAATTTTGGTGGCATGAAGTTGAATGATAAATAAAGATTCGATAATGTAGTTTGACGAACACAAATACTAAACTTAAAACATTAAATAATGTGTTTACTTCATGGGGAAATAGTTTCATTTTGATTTTTGAAGAATATTAATTTAAAAACTCTGAAATGATGGTTAAGTTTTATATTCTGTCAATCTGAAAACAGGTTACATTTGATAAATTCAAAAGATGAACGAAAAGAATTGTATTATATTTTGCAGTTATTTTTATTTAATAGTTATTAAATGCAGCGTTATTACGTGATATAGAAATGCAATATTTAGTTTTTTTCATGTATATTCCCACGTGACCCAAAGAAATTGTTTTTTTTCATAATTTTCCTTTTTCCCTCTTTCTTTACGTTCCTCTATGAGCGTTTCTGTAGGCCTGCAGATTAAATCATAGGTTTTAAAATTAGTTGAATCGTTTTTAATAGAAAACATGTTAATAAAAATACTTCATATTTTAACTTATATATTTGTCAAATCTTGGATCATTTTCCAAATCGGATCTAATGAGTTTGATTAAATTTATATTAAACGTTGGTACCAAACAAAACAAATCTAGTCTACGCATAGATATTTATTAAATTCAGTCTACGCATAGATATTTATTAAATTCTAAACAAAAATGTACCTTAATATTTTTAAGGTATTTTTTAAAGGAAGTAATTCTTCTAACTTGCACTATTGTGTTGGAAAGAACATTACAATAATTACATTTATGAATGAAATCTATGTATTAAAAAAGAGAAATAAGGTTCCTGACTGAGCGAGATTTCTAGGACTCTTGTAAGACAGTTCAAAGTAATCGGCTTAAAAAACACTATTGCTAAAATGGCATATCTTTCCATTAACAAACACTTCATTCTATTCGCACAAGTGTCCTTCCATTCACATCTGTCTATTATTCATTTAGCTTTCATTCTCTCTCTCTCTCTCTCTCTCTCTCTCTCTCTCTCTCTCTCTCTCTCTCTCTCTCTCTCTCTCTCTCTCTCTCTCTCTCTCTCTCTCTCTCTCTCTCACACACACACACACACACACACACACACACACACACACACACACACACACACACACACACACACACACATTCTTCCTTTAATCCAATATTCCTTCCTTAATCACACACATGCTTCCATTTACTCACTCAACATCCTATGTTTACGAAGATCATTCCATTGCTACACACATTAATTTCCCTTAACACAACAAATCCCTTCGTTCATATATAGATTCTACCAATTAGTTAAGCAAACATTTTCCTATTTTTTTCCTATTTACATTTACATGCTAATATTTACACCACAAGAAAAGGGGGAGAATACAAACATATTCACGCTCATACAGTCTCAAACACATCCTTGGATTCATTCCTTGGTCCTGGAGTGAGTGGAGGGGAAATCATAACGGTAAGGAAGATTGACTATTAAATATGTTTAGGACAACATAATTAAAGAAAATATAACAACTTAAAACAAAAAGCCGCTATTAACACTAATTGTTCCAATTAACAATCTCAAAAAATGTTGCTTTCAAATAAAATAACACATAGATATAGTTTAAAATCAAAACTAAATTATTTATTTCAATAAAAATACAAAATTTAAACAAAGGGTACCTTGAGTTGTTCATTTTTGTTGTGAGGGAGAGAAATCAAACTGACAACTCTTGCCATTCAAATTATACAACAGATGTAGGTCAATTGGTTTTTTGTTTATTTGAGATTCAACAAAAACAAGACTTCGGTTATATTTCAATTCTCGCGATGTAGTTCTTGTTTATTTAAACAAATGTAGCATTCCAAGAATAAAAAGAGATCGATGACATAAAACTCAACGCTGGTCACAATGTAAAAGCTACTGAGGTGAATTTAGAAAAGTCATTTTATTAGTGCACAGATTTTATTTTTAGAAACCGAATTTGTGTCCTTGGTATCCTCAGGGGATCACTTTAGTGAATACAGGCTTAGAAATCCCGAGGGGACCAAGCTGAATCTACAAATTTTTTTCGTGTAGCCTTGGGTTAGATCTCTCTATTTCTTCTTTCCTATCCTATCTTTAATGAAAAAACAAACACGATATTTAGTCAATTCTACAATTTTATTGAGTCTTGCCGACCGTGGTTTCGCCAGCAACGGCATTTACATAGCAGCCTAACAAAGACTAAGAAAGATATTGAAAACTGACATGTAATATTACAAAAAGAACAGTTACTTAGCTAGGGGGGGAGGGAGTAGAAGGGCGCGGGAAACATGTGGCCAATGGCAATGGTTTTAACAAAGGTGAGTTTGACAAAAATTCTACCTTAAAATGGAGTTCTACCAAGTACCTTCGGCCGGCTGTTACCAAAAAGCCACGAATTTTTCGGTCCATCTGAAATTACCAAATAGCCACGATCATTAGTGAGGATTAAGAAGGGTCATCTCGCAAGGAACGAAATGTCCAAAAAGCCACGATCGAACCTTTAGTAGGAAGTATGCTTGTAGTGCCGAAAGAGTATATTCTATAAATATTAGTATCTATTTTTGTTGTAGCTTTCTCTATCCCGACACGGATATATGATTTATTCATCATTTTTCCTGTAAAATAAGGTTTCAAAATTGATTTTTGAAGATCACAGTTTTCAAATTATCGTAGTTTTTGGATATTTCGAAGTACGTAAAAGTCGAAAATAGGGTAATTTTTTTTTTTTAAATGTCTGGGACTGGCGAACCTTTAGTACGAAGTATGCTTGTAGTGCCTGTAGTATGCTTGTATCATAAAAAATAAACTTTTATTTTACAAACTACTAAGTGTAGTAGTAAATGGTTTATGTCATAGGTAATTATCAATTCCCTTTTTCCCAGAGGTGGTGCCGGCTACCTGGCTGAGCCGTCGTGGCTTTTCGGACATTTCAGCGCTGGCAAACGAACCCTTCTTAATCCCCTCTAATGATCGTGGCTATTCGGTAGGGTCAGAGCGGCCCAAAAATTCGTGGATTTTTGGTAGTTCCCCTTCGGCCAATAGTGTAAATCGTATATCCCATCTTTCTTTAAAAACTCTTGTTCTTTTAAGGCTTTGATGCTATTCGAGGGCTAAGGATCTTTATTTTATGTCCTTTTCTTCTTTTTTTTATAAAGCGATGATGACCGAGAGGTTTTTGCCTTTAAACAAGATGGAGGAATGATTCCTAGGTGAATTAACGTCTTACGTGTCATACACATCTTTTGAATCATGGATTGGAAAAAACCCCGAACACAAGATCTCACAAAAATTACGTTAATTTAATCAAACGCGTTTCAACGACAAAGTCGCCATCCTCAGTTATACATGAGCTACAATACCAAAACTATAACTATTATTATATCAACTATAAATATTTATTTATAAATCATGGATACTCAGTCAAAAAATGACATTATACAAATTTTCATTTACTAACATAAAGTATAAAATATTGTCATGGTAAAAAAATATTTCGAGGTTGTTGCTGATATATCCATTTTGAATGTTCATATAGCTACAAAATGTATTACAGTATTATTTCTTTTAATAAAGAGAAGAGATTTTTGTCATCAATCCATAATCTGAACTGTAATCTAAACTATAGTGTCAATATTTTAATTTTATTTATTTCTTCCTTTTTTTACAACTAACAATAAAATTTGGTGTTAACTACCATAAGAAACTAAAATTGTTTTGAAATCGGTAACAACGACATTGATTAAGATGTACTAAAAATATCTTCTACCAACAAAATAAAATCTATTGATTCTCGTTTTTTTAAATGTCGATTCAGGAGTTACCTTTAAAAGAAAATGAATAATTCACTCCATTTCGATCAACGTTTTACAAATTAATTGTGAAACGTAAAAAGCAAATATATATGGCAAACTTTATGTAAAATAAAATAATGTTCGTACGTAAATTAAAATAGCAAAATGAACCCGGACTACCGTCAGTTACTTTTTATTTATTTTTCTAAAATTTATTCAAGGACTTGGTACAGTGTTCACTTTGTTATTTTTATATTAAGAAATAATCTTCATTTAAATCTTAAATATCTGAGTTGCTATTTAATGGGAAAACGTGTTTTATAAAAGCGAGCCCCTTCACAACCTGCGTGCTGTTTTAATTCGATTTCCTTTAATAATTCGAAAATTATATTCTTGGATTAAATACAGGTCGTATTTAGCACTGGATTAGGTAAGTATATTTTGTTTTAGTCCAAGGTTACAGACTATATTGCCCCTTTTCGTGTTTTGTATGTCACTCGATAACTAGAGTTGATCCATAATCTCGAAACGTCGGGTATTATATACACAAATGATGGCAATAAATTATATCAATAATTCAATTGTGTTCAATATTATAACTTTTTGTTTTATTTTGCTGTATTATAGTGATAATTATTAATTGAATAAATTAATATTTGGACATGAAAGAGAATCTATGAAACAAACACAGCTCAATTCAGAATAATAATTGCATATGAATATTCAAAGGAGGTCATTCAGTTTGTTACCAATGTAGGAACATTGCAATCTGTGGGTGAGTAGGTGACAAATTATACTGTGATGAAACTGATGTTCAACATAGACACCTATGATACGTAATACCTGTAAAGTCTGTTGATATGTTAGCCCTAATCCAATACGTGTATGCTCTACTTGTTATTATTATACTGTAGTTTCAAATGTGTTAAAATCACAAATAATTTTAAACTCTTTTCATTAACTTGAAATCGATTTACGCTCTAGTTGTATATAAGATCAATTTAATGTTTTTAACATTTTGCTTGTTAGATTTAAAGCAAATTATACTAAGAATTTTAAGAATATTGCAAAGTTTTTATTTTTTGTAATAGTACAGAAACTACCACCAAATTGTTTATTATCCCAAAACGTATCATAATTTTAATTGATCGTTCTTTGATGTAAATCATTTATGGTTACAATATTTAGTCCGAAAAAATACATCAAATTGAATAAAAAATAAGAAATTAACAAAACAAATTTTTAACGTAAAAATAATGTGTTAAAAGTATTTTTATTACCATGGTTAACACTTATTTGAGACTTCAAATATGTTTCGTGGATGTGTTATGAGCGCATGAATTTATTTTGTTTTTGTATATATCAATTTGCGCCCATTAATTTTGCAAAATAAAATATAGAAATGTCAAAGCTTGTACAAACACAGTTCAGTTATATACTTATATTATATTTTAAATAATCTGTTATGTGTGTCATTTATATATACATGAATGTGTGGATGTTTTTGTTTTAATAATTGTGAAGAAACAACATTGTGGGTAATATAAACGTTTACGCTCTGATGATGCTGATATAATGATGCAGAGAAATGTGTAAACATAAAACTACAAAATTATATAGGAATGTGTAAGTTATATTTATTATAAACAGTAATATATTACATCATAAAAATTATGATAAAGAATCAATGTATATTCATTTTTTAGTCAATTTTAAAACAATTTGAAAATTTACACAATTATTTATCATAAAATTAAATATATTTTCTTAAACTTTTAATAAAATTCATAGATTATTTGTCAAGAAGTAGCTTAAAAAGTACCTACGACCACCCCAAATTAAGTTAAAATATTATCGCTACTTCCAAACATTTACTTATTTTTCCTGTGTGAAGATTATACTACATCTTTTGCAAAAGCTTATAAAATACAAACAAAGACAACGTGAAAACCCCAAACGCGTATTTTAAAAATAAAAGTCATGCAAAAGTCAGTAACAACGACAAAAAATCAAGAACTTTCCGCCGCCGGATCGTTGACAATCGTCCCTTGCATTTCCGCAACTCTTCTTTCACAGGGAAACATCAAAGTCGGCAACTTCTCTGAACCGAAGCTATGCTTCTTTCTCTTCTTTCCTGTAATGGAGTCTTTTCAGAAATTTTGTCTTTGTTACGTTTTATTTGTTTTGTTTTTTTTTACTGAGGGTTGAGGTGTTCTTGTTTCAAAAAAGGAAAAAGATAGATTTTATTTAACAATAGTTACTGAATTACAAAAGCTCTATTGGGAGAGGGATACAATATAAATATGACTTTGCAAATGATTAAATGTAACATGTTATTGAATATAGATACATAACGGTCGAAACCAAAACTATTTCCAAGATTTTGATTTAAAATCAAACTTGTAAAATTATTTTTGTAAATAATTAAATCTAAACCTTAAATATAAAAGAATAATAAACTAAGAAAATCTAATTGAAATTAAATCATGTTTCCTGTTTCACATGTAAATGTCCTTCTTACGACTTATTAGAAAGGGATAATTCGCTATGAAACACCTACTCTAATTCCTAAATCGTGATTGGTAAATGATTATGAGTTGAACCAAGTCTGAAAACACAAAGTTAACAAGACATGTACAATGAGAGCTGCTTAAAAGTATTATTGACATTCAAGGTATTCATAATATTTTCAGCTAATACTACTTATTATGGGTGTGTAAATTTTGACATACTTTTGTATAGATCTTTTTTCTTACACTCTAGAATCTGTTATTTTCTACAAATCCGTTAATTAAGTTATATCTGTCTCTAGTTACTGTGGTAATTTCTCTCTGTAGCCTACGTAAGCGTAACAATTAAATGTAAATGAAAATTTAGAATTTTTATGAAGGATTTTGTATACTCTATAAAAAAATCTATTGAAACACAATAATTAAATTGAAAATTTAAAATTTTTAGGCATTTTAAATATTTTGCGGTTATTTTTTTAGTTTGATGAACATACAGTAGTCAAAATTAGGTCTTTAATTATGAATGTAGTGGTGCCTACTCTCAACTCACTAGGTAAAAAGATTCTGTTTAGAAAAATACATTTTGAACACTGAACATCCTTAAATAATAACGTCAGCAAATAAAAACATAAACAGTACATGCGAGAATTTGACAACACTGTACAACACTATTCTAAGTACAATAGTGGTGTCGTCGTCTAATTTTTTTACTTCCGTTAAAGTATAGTTGATGTAGCCAGCAAGACATTTACGAGAAACAATAATAATCTAAATTCGAAATCATGACAGTTGAGTGTACATTCAGAACGATGTTAAGTTCTAACACAGCTCTCTACAATGTATTATAAAATACACAGCTGTACAACGAGTTTTATAAAAAATGTGCAATTAAAAACTGTTTATAATTTACGACCACGAATAAGAAATAATAAGTTTTAACTTTAGTGAGGATTTCGTGTGCAGTGTCTCATAACACGAAAAATGTATTTCAAAATTTTTTTAATGAAAGCAAAAGTTGAATTTACAGTCGTCCTTTAGATTTTAAGATTGTGATTGAAATAACAATTTTAAATGACAACCGTAAAATTCAACAATTGCTTTCTTCTCAGATTTTTTAAACTTACTTCCTCAGGTGCTTAGTTCTAGTGAATATAGGTTTGACAATCCCCAAGGTACTCAGCTGGATCTACACCTTTTCATGTAGTCTTGGATACTTTATTTTATCTTCACTATCACGTCTCTCTTGACCAACTCTTGTTCTTTTCCGACACTTACCCTATTAGAGTGTATGAGGTATAAGGGTCTTTATTTTATATTATTTTCTTCCTTTTTTTATGGCGATGATGACCGAGAAGTTTTTGATCTTTAAACAAAAAAAGAAAAATCGTCTATTGCAGGGTTCAGTAACTTTTCGTCCTCGGTAACATTTCGTCCCTAGCCAATTTCCATGAAAAAAGGAACATTTCGTCCCGCTCAGTTTTACAAATGATTAAACAAACTAATTACATCATCTCGTCCCTATGAAAGTTTGACAAGGGTTGAGGAATAAATTTAAAAGTATTTTATCTAGTTTTACCAAATTCGATAAAAACATTTTCATACGAGAAGTGTTATTACTATTAACATATTTTTAAAATTTGTTTAATCAATTATTTTTTATATTATATTATAACCTAACTTAACCTAACCTAGCGATATTTTTAAAATTTGTAAAAACAATTGTTTTTTATATTATATTATAACCTAACCTAACCTAGCGTATGTGCCAGGACGAGATGTTACTAATGGGCAAGTAGAGAGTTCATCCCCAAACCCACGCTCATGGAATCGGGACGAGATGTTACCGGGGACGAAATGTTACGACACCCTATTGCAGTAGCCCTTACAGTAAAAACCCGTCTGGGGGGAGGACGGGTAAACCTATTCTGACACCCTATAACAGGTTCCAGTGGATTTATTTATATTTGATAAGAATAAAACTTTATTTTAAACACCGTTAAGACCCTTTTCCTTTTGTAATTACCATAACATAACTTCAATCAATCTTTATTGTCACATATATAAGTTGAGCCTGACTTAGCAATTCAAAGATTTTGTTAAAATGAATTCAAAACATGTTCAACTATTATGATTACGTGAAAGAGTTCATGAACTCAAAGGTTACAGTCAAAATGGAAAATATGTAATAATAATGTAGATAGTTGGGTAGGAAAGTGATAATTCAAAATTCAAGACAAAAATTAATTGTTAGTTTATATTTATAGAATAATCATGGTGTTAAAAGAAAAACATGAACTAACCACATATTTGTTTATGTATATCTTGAATAGACATTTCTTTTATATTTTGGATATGTTAAAATGATTAAAAAGTCACTTTTTCTTTTTTATATATATTTTACATACTTAATTCGCATTTAATAAAATAATCCGTTATTTGCCGGTAATTCACGGGGGCACACAGTTGTATAAGTTAATTCATTATTACAAATGTATAAACTATTTTAGTTTTTATTTTAATATGAAGATATTAGTTTAATATACACAATAAATCTGAGAGAGATGTAATTCAAGAATTACTGGTGCAGACATTTTAAAATTATAACTTTAACTTATGATAGTGGCAAAATTGTATTACACTTGCCAAAAATTAAAGGCGAGTTGAGCTTTAAAAAAATCCATATAAATCTTATTTATAAAAGTCATTATAGCAGCTGTCATTTTTATAAATAAATATTGAACTTGACTTGTGAGATAATATTAGATAAAAAACTCGAACACAAGATCTCACAAAAATTACGTTTATTTAATCAAACGCGTTTCCACGACAAAGTCGCCATCCTCAGTGATACATGAGCTACAATAACATAACTATAATTGTTATAGTTTTGTTATTGTAGCTCATGTATCACTGAGGATGGCGACTTTGTCGTGGAAACGCGTTTGATTAAATAAACGTAATTTTTGTGAGATCTTGTGTTCGAGTTTTTTTTTATCTAACTGCTCTCAATTGAGTTTTTTCAAATCAAAAATTGTGTAATTCTGTATTATTGTCACCACTGTACTAAAATTCCATTTGACTTATAATAATCATGTTAATAATGAAAAATGTATATAAACCCATTTTAATTTATTCAAAAACTTAATTTATAAAATACAATTTTTTTAACCCAAAAATGTCACAATTGAAAATTGGATATCGTAGTAGATAACAACATCGAAGGAAATGACTGATGAAAACTTCAGGAACAGCTGTTTAGACTGTAGAGAGACTCCAAATTTATAACAGATGTTTGGACACCCAGCGCCCAGATGGGTTTTTACAGATTTGTTTTTAAAGTGGAAAGTAAAACAAATACTACGCTTAGCTTAAAAATTAAAATATTCCCCGAATTTGACGATAGGTTGTAAAATGCTGTGTCACTTAAAATGTTATTTGATGTTGGTAATAGCAGCCACACATAAAAAAAAGAACATTTTGTGAGGTTTTGACATTGAAATAAGGTTTAGGAACTGTTGCACCTGATGTGTACACCCCTTCGCCCACGCTATGTGAGCTGCCCCATTGCCTGGTCGATAACTGACGCGCGCCCTTCTAGGTCTCATTCACGATTGCCCATTCAAATAACGTTCTAAGATAAATGCCCCCTTTAGCGGGAACCAATTTTTTCAACCTCAAATAAAATCATCCCCTTTAACACCTTTATCCTTCAGCCTTGGTCAATACGAATAGATCGCGTGTATTATTACAAATCAATGTTTAATGTTTGCGTGATTGTGTATTTGAATTAACCACATAAAATGTTTTAGTTTATTTCATTATCTCTACTTCCCTCCTCCCTTCTCAAATTATTTGTGATTATATATTGCTACAGTGTTTAGCTTATATTATTCTTTCTTTCGAATTATTTTACTTTTTATCCTCTACTATTGTCGTTTAATTAATAATACAGTTTTAATACGTAAATTACAAAATATTCTATTGAAACATTTGTAAAGAATTGTTTTCTATTCGACACTTTTTTTATAGTAAATATCTCAACAAATTAAACAAAAGTTTCTTCAGATTCATATATTTTTGTTTTAGACTCATATTTACTTTCAATTATTTTCTTTGGTTGTAATGTCTTCCTCATGGGTGTACACCTATTTGTCGCGTTGTATTATCTTTTGTGTTTCCTTTCTTATTTTTAGTATTATTTTTTTCACACTCAGAGAGGACAGTTTACTACATTCTCCCAACAGAACATTTTTCATGTCTAAATTGGACGTTTAAAATTAATTTGAGAATAAAACACTTAATTGTCATCTTTTAGCAACAAAATCATAGTAATAGTGATTCTTTCATTCAGTAGTAATGATTGTATTCAACTCTGCTTTGTTTGCATCTTTTGCTATTATATTTTAAATTGTATCCCCTAAAAAAACTACCTACACAGAAATAACATGATCTGTAGATGTAATGTGAACTGATAACAATTTAATAACTTCAGTCAATATTTAATGCAGAAAATCTGAACCTCAACTTAAATACCCTTAGTCTTAATTCTCTACAACAAGAATATATTACTATATAAATAAAAGTATGTTGCGTAAAAATCTCTTTGGACAATTATTTTCATAAATATATACATTTTTGAAAATTGGTTGTGAGAAGATATACATGTCTTTAAATAATATAATTTTTAAAATAACTCAAATAATGTAATTTCAAATCAAAAGCTTTAACTGCTAATTCAACATCCTCAATAAACTTCCGAATAGAAATTGTTATCTAAACTTATAACAAGTCGTAGATAATCGGGTAAATTGTAGACATTACCATTTCACAAGGGTTTAAGCTTAATCGTTGAACTGCGTTCTAATATTATTAGAATTAAGTTATTTTTCTGTATTTTGAAGAAATATAAATGTTTTAGTATAATACCAAAATGTGTACAGTCACTAGTACAGAATGAGCGATGCTCATTCTAGGACTTCAAACTTAATTGTGAAAATAAATTCAGTTAATTTTAACAATTTTCTATATAATTTAAAAAGGTTCATATACAATCTATCCAAGTGTCTATTTAAAAATAATAACAGATTATGTTAACCTCTAACTATAATAATGAACTTTGTGATTTATGGTATAACGTGTACCTCAAACCTACATTTACCATCCCCTTCTCCCTACACAAATACAGACCCAATTTACTCATTTACAATATTTTAAAATGAATTTTCGTTACATAATATTTACTTAAACACTGAAACCTTTTTCTTTTATTTTCTATGTATATTATTTGGAACAATATAAAATAAATTAACTTAATTCCACATTATCAAACTTTAATATTTTGTTTCATTAGCATTAAAATATTAATGTTTGATAATACCTGAAAAAAGGCGAAACGAACGTCGCATGAAGACTAACTAAAGACAGGACTGTGAGTTGTGGAGTTAAGATAATATATTTAATTGTGCCAGTCCAGTAAAACAAAACGATCATTTTAATGCAAAGGGTTTCACTTACAGTGAGTATAGGCGTGGCAATTCCCAGGGACCCTAGCTGGATCTACTAATTTTTCAAGTTGTCTTGGGTTAGATATCTCTCTTTCATATTTTTTAGTAGGTCTTTTTCGGTCAATACTTGTTTTCTTTTAATCCTGACTTCTTAATAAGATGATGTTAACCGAGAGGTTTTTCACCATTAAACAACAAAATAAATAAACAGAGATGAAACTTATCTCTGCTCCACCGTGGTCCAAATAGTCTTCATGAGATGAAAGGTTGATTAAACATTTGCCAAAATGGAGGATTATTATATTTTAAAGTTTTTAATATGACTTTTCTGTGTAGGAAAGGGATATCGTTTTCAGTTTATAGAGCTATGTAACTATCCTATAAGCGGCCTGAGTGATACAAAGTAAAATATTTTGATTGAATACCTGTTTTGTATGTTTCTCATTTTATTAGAGCCCAATAATTTTATATCATGAGTCAATTATTTTATTGACCTCAATAAATTTTTGTAAGTACTAATTTCTGTCGTAATGAAGCACAAGACTTTTAGTTAATAAGATAATAGTGACGTATTAGCCTTGTATTTAAAGTTTTAGTCTTTGTTTTTATGTAATAACTTCATCCAAATCGCCTGTCAATACGTAGACATAAATATTGAACTGTGATGTCTCGTAAAATTGGAGGTGAATTTAAATAGCCTAAGACTAGAATCCAATTTTTCAATTTTTAATACAGCATTATCAACTTTCAATTATTGTTACATACCAATTATGTCAAGCAAAACAACAACAGCCCCTTTGAATATCTTGATTATGAGATGAAACTTTTGTAATATGGAAGCAATAGAAGTGAAATGTAAGACACAGGTCCGAAGTGTTAACTGATTGAATTCGATGGATCAATTCACCACTTTTCCACCTCTATTGTTCAATAACTTAGTGTTCTTCATTTTATTGACCTACCTTGCAAGGTCTCTTAAACATGGACTCAACTAATCCATAATTTCAAACTTTGAAATAAATTATATAACAAACTTTGTAATTTTTCAAAGCAGTACTTAAAAATATGTATATTTTAATATATCTGAAGTTATTGTTACATCAACCATGTCAAAAAAGTTGACAAAATCCTGATTATTAATTTTCTGTTTTCTAGATTACAAACGAAAATAAGGACCTTTAGATTTTCATTTCTGTGTTCTAAAAAGCTCAGAATATCATGGAGTGTTTTTAGTTTCGGACTTGAAAATAGGCATGAATTTATAAATAAACCTAATCACGGGGATTATATTTTCATAATTCTCAAAAGTTTGAAACGTTTGCAAAATGGATGGTCAAATTTTGTTGTTTTTTAAACGATTATGTGTAGGTACTGAACTAATCTTAAGGTTAATAAAAAACAAATATTTCTTCCTGATTTTTTTTACTAAGAGTGGTAAAAAAAAACTAATTGTCTCGCCATCCCCTTTTTTATATGAAACATTATCAATTTATTATTATTAAAAGAATATATTATGTAGATGAAGATGAACACATTTAATATTCACAAATAGAATTCAGCAGGCATGTAAAAATGTAAGATCCCTTATATTTTTATTACGTTTCAATTATTTAAAGATTAAAATTAAAAAGTTCCAATAATGCATTTACTGCACACTTTACCTAACTTTTAACAGCTGATTATTTTACTTTTATGTACCACTTACAAAGTAATGACATAAATTTACAGGTTTTTTAAAAATAATTAATTACACAAAATTATTTTACGGAAATTATTTTCTTCTTAGAAATTCAATAAATAACTAAATTTAGTTACACTTTCAGTTTTTAACTCATGTTTAAAATTAAGTAATTTTTTTTTATTTCAATGAGGAATACTAATAAACTTGTGTTTTAATAACGTCATATTTTCATAATGATTAACTTTTAATCAAATTCTATTGACAAACACGAGGCGAGTGGAATCAATATTTAATATGAACAAAGGCGAGTCATCGACATAAGCCAAAATACTTAAATATGAAATACTGTGAGGTCCGTAAGGGTTGAGTTACTGATTTGAGTAGAGAGAATAGAGCTTGTTTAAAAATGTAAATCTACACGCCAGGGTCAAGTTACACACACGAGTGTAACAGACTCAAAGTCATATTTGTTTAATACGAGAATGTAATGCAATTATATAAAAAGACATTATTATAATTCAAGTTTCCCTGCAACACCAGATTTTATAAACAATAGCTGTGAAAAAACTGCGTTGCTTGGATCAATTTTGAATGATACATCAATTGCGAGCTATGTTGGTTTTCGTAATTTTGAGGATTTTAGAGATAGAGCTATTTATAACAAATGTGTCCTGTGTCCAAATATGATAGCAAACATGATATGACTATTTATGCTACTATAAATTGAGTCGTAGGTATTTATTATTATTATTATTGCTTTTGTTTTGTTTTTTTATATATATAATTTTTTTATGCTACCTACATTAAGGGTTAAAATTAAGCATTGAATTTTAAATTAGAGATTAATAAATGTGTAAGATAAAATTCATGAAAATCTTGTCAGTGGATCTACAAAGCAAAATAAAAAAGATATATTTCATATAGCGTAACTTTTTTGTAACTTTTCTTCTTTTTTCACTATACAACGCTGCTGGGTCTGCATCTTTACCCAAACTTCATGAAAGTCAATTCACGGATTTCCAGAAGTATAAGAAAACATAAAAAATGCCAAATTTAAAGACATATTTAGACCTACTTCAAATAGGTGTTACTTTTTTTCTCTTTTTTTCAGAATTTTATACGATACCTGAAATGAAATCATAATATAAATTTTATCTAAATCAATTCAAACGATCATTTAAAGTAAGAAAAATCTAAGTGTGCCTATTTACATCTTAGACTCTTTATGTACTTTTGGGTTTTTAGTTATTCTATTCTGTTAGGCCTTACAATGCGACACGAAATTTATTGACTTTTCCTGATATAAGAAGAAGGTGAAACATGAAATATTTATAAAATATATTCAGGCCTTGAATAATGGATTACCACAATTTACAATTTTATATTAGATTATCTATTACTGTTACACACACACACACACACACACGCACACACACACACACACACACACACACACACACACACACACATATATATATATATATATAAATCTCTTTTCAAATCTGAAAAATTTGATGACAATAATTTATAATTTTATATTAAATTGACTGACACTAAAACAAATATAAAACACAAATTTTCACAACTTGTCCATCTCTAATGGACAAAATGTTCAATAGTTTTATAAATTTTACACTTTTCCTGGTTATACATGTCCACTTATATAACATGGTTAAAGTAGTTTTATATTATTATAAATGCGAGCACCATTAAATCCCACGCTTACCGTCTAGCTGTATAGAAACTGAGTTAACCCTGTTAGTTTAACATGAATACATCGTTATCTTTATTGTAAGGAACTCCGTAATTTTTATTTTAAACTTTACTTAAGGTGTATATTTATAACACATTTTCAATCTCCAACACCCTCTGAGAAGCAAACACAGCATTCAATACGACCACAACCTCTTAGCGTTCATGTTTGTGACCAGGTTGCAATTACAACTAAAAGGAAGATACTTTTATAATGGATAATGTAAGGATTTCCATAAGGACTCCAGTTCCATCCTTTTCTTCTTTTAATAAAATTTTACAAAACTGAAAACGTTGATTATGGTCTTCCTCCAGTAAACACGTCATGGAACATCAAACCAAGACGATTTTCCAAATTTTAGAGATCTCAAGGTCAAAATGTTTACTTCGTGCTATTCTATAAAACTTCAACAACCAACTCTGCATTAAGTAACTAATCGACCACATTTATTTTTGTTGTGAACAGAACTTGCGTCAAATTTATAGTGATTTTATAAATAGTTTTTTCTTGGTGATGGTTCTGTTCTCCCAATGTTTCCTTCAAACAGTTTCAGCCTTCTCAAACTTGCTTCAGTATCCATTTCCGTTTCTCAAATATAAAATAATTTTCATCAATTTTTAATCAATCATATATTTTCACCTTCATATAGGTAGGGCATACTCTTGTACACTTAATTATTATTTCTTGTTGAATTCTACTACGAATATATTTTATTTTTCGTATAAAAATTTTCTAATAATGTTAAGAAATTAAACAAAACCTAAAATAGATATAAAAACAAAATCTTACTGTACAAATTTGACTTAAAGGACAATAAAACTGATATTAACAAGAACAAATAACCTCAAATACATATTGCTTCTTAAGTTATAATCTCATAGATACTCCAGATAAAATCCTGAATTACGATTAATGTCCGTGACTTGAACTATAAAAGGTTAAGCCCGCAATAATTACAAATAGTAAATTTATTTTATACAAGATCATTGAAAATAATTTCTTGATTTTTATTCAAACGTAACCAATTCATAACTTTAAAAAACAAAAGATTTAAAATGGAAATTGAACCAAACTCAGTTGAAAATATTAGTAAAACCGTAAGACCTTTAAAAAACCTCGGTGTATAGTCTTGGAAGTGTATGTTTGTTGTAAGTTCTTAGTCTTCCGCTGTACTTATTCTGTACGCTCAATTGTTAAGTCAGACTTTAAATACAATATTCTCAAGATCTTATAAATAAACAAATGATTTAAAGGAAAGATATTTAAAAGAGAACAAGATTGTTTAATGTTGAATAGTTGAAATAGATTTTATTGTATTTATGTAGGCGCCTCCCCAGCATATTATAGGCTACTATATTAAAGACTTGAGTCAACATTGTATGTGGAGATTTTTCAAAGTCGTTAATGATCCTACATATCTTAACATAAAAAGTTTTACAGCGCCACTAATAACTATAAATTTATTTGTTTTAATAAGGAGCTTCCAACTAAAATTTCATCAAAAA
Organism: Aphrophora alni; assembly: GCA_963513935.1. NCBI lineage: Eukaryota > Metazoa > Arthropoda > Insecta > Hemiptera > Aphrophoridae > Aphrophora > Aphrophora alni. The sequence continues at coordinate 70,019,452 of OY740768.1, read as the reverse complement.
TAATTGCAAAGTATTTAATATCAGAAACGTTTCTATTGAAACAAAAACAAAACAAATAATCAATTGAAATTCGAATAAGACATTTGGTACATCTACATTACTAACAATTATTAAGCTTGTTTGTCATTCTATTTAAAGTTAATATTTATTATATCTAATATGTATTAGAATTTATCACTAATAACCTAACGATTTTTATCGAACCAATATTTCAGCTTATCTGCGCTTGAATCTGTATAATCACTGTCACTCTTGTTAGTAGAGGACACACAAGCCTTTGTTGTCTACAGAAAAATGAAATCAATGTATATAATTAATTATGTTTTTATAGAATTGTATAAAACGTATTTCTAAGGATCAAATAAAGCTTTATAATTAATATTGTGCAATATGTAAACCTCGGAAAGTCATTGGCATAGCACACGTGCGTGGCCCGTCTGGAACTGTTACCATGGCAACACTACTTTACTAGAGAGTCTCACTTCAAGAGCATTAGAAAATATTTTGTTTGTGCTGAATGGAATTTTTCCATGCTTCGTATGAATGTAAATTACATCAGTCATATTTGTTTTGCCTTGACTATATAATAACAAAAGAATTTTTCGTTTTAGACATGTAAATTTACATTAGTTTTAAATGCCAATATCATTATACACGAGAGCACACATATTTGTGTGCTTTCTGCAGGATGCTTTTAAAAGGTTACAATAACAGTTTGCATTACTAGAAAAGTTAAAAAATTTTATTTTATTTTTCAAAATACAAAACAATGTTAAATTAAGCCGTAGCGGATACCTGAATATTTACAAGTAAACTGTAATAATTCTATATTTTAAAATATTTTATTCATTATATTCATTTTTAAATAAATATGGGCTTCACTTAAGATTGAAATTTATTTCTTAATTTTTAAAAAATCTTCAGTTTAATATTAATTAATATTAACACTAATACAAACTAAACTGGTTGATGGGAACAATTATAGTACTTCCGTCATACATTTTAATACAAACAGAAACTCTAATAATTAATTGTAAAAGTGGTTTTCTTGAGCATTGTTAGAATTGTATTGGTGAATCCTGTAGTGTAAGCTTGTTTAGACAGGTTTTCTGATGTCGTAATCGTGTTTATCACTATTTTCTTGATGTAGATTACCCCTAAGCGGCCTTGAAGATGTGCATACATTAAACAGTCTCCATTCTCTTCGCTCGTGTCAATATCTCAGTCCTAGCAGGGCTCAGGGCTGTACATATTGGTCACTAAGAATATCATATTTTCTGGGAGGTCAGAGTTTTAAATTACATTTCGTCAATAATTTATCTATTTGTAGTCGTAGAGGGGTGAGGGTTGTTACCATTACATTCAGAATTGAAATCTGATTTTTGATGTTATTTAGTCTAAGTTGGAAAACCCACGAGATTTGAACAAAAAGTTGTTTTTTGACATTTTAAATTCTATTTACTTGAAATTTATTCTAATAATCTCATTATAGTCCTATTCCATATTTAATGTGCTTTTCTTAATTTTTGTGGCCTCTATTGTGCTTACGGACAGACAACAGCAGAAGGACGACATGACGAAAATAACTTTTTCTTTCCTGAGGATATGAAATGTTGAGATAAGTCAAAGAACTTTTGTACACAGGTTAAATGCATTACTAAAAATAACGATATTATTCTTGAAAAGCTTTTGAGCTAATGAAAGTTATATTTGTGAGAAAGTCTGTTCAAGTTTAATTGTATATCATCTCACAAGTCATAGTCAATATGTTTTTTATATACTTATCTACAAAATTTACAATCCATTTAATTTCAAAATGCATTTGATAACGGTGGGGTAATTTACCATACAGTCATTAAAGATTCTTATTTAACAACTTTAGATTCAATTTATGTTCTTTGTTTTTAAATTGTGTACACATCGTTCATGGGACACATCGTAATAAATATCTCTTTATTAATACTTTTTTAAACTTAAAAAATAAAGAAATTAGACATGTTCCAAAATTATGTTTTCAGATAAAGAATAACTAAACATTAATCGTTTATTGTGTAACATTAAATTTTTTCTGATGTTTTGTTTGCCCATTTCGTCCCAAGGGATCCCGGGATCATTACCCTCAGTAAACGGCTTAAAGAGGGAAACTGAGCCACTGACTTTTCATTAAACCTTCATAATTACAGCTCTTGGGAACAGACCTAAATAATGGTTTGCATAATTCCTTTGCTATTTAGTATTAGTAGTGCAAAGCTTTAAACGTATCTTCACGTGATACCGTATCTCAGTTGAACAATTCTAATTTGAAACTTATAATGTATTTTTAATATTTATTTTGATATAGTAGGCAATATTAAACAAAACAATTTTATAAGTTGCTTTTTTTTTCTTTTTTTTTCATTTTCTTGTCAGAAGTACAAGTTTATAACTTTCAGATAGGCATGATGACCTTCAATGGAGGATGGACTATTGAAATTTGACTTGCAATATTTTATTTTGTTTAAATACAGATTATAATAAGAAACCAATAACTAAGTTAATAGGGTTACAAATAGACATTCAATATTGGTAATTACAGTTACTCCAATAAAGTTATTTGATGATGATAGGTTGTTCTTATTATTAATATGGTTTGATTGGGCATTTATTTGTCAAAATTTGTGAATTAAAAAAAGTAATAGACGAAAGTGAATGTGAAGACAATGTATTGGTAAAACAAAGAGACTTCTAAATATAAGAATTAGTGAATATAAAAAGATCACGCGCTTAGGCCTAACGGATAAATCGAATAGAGCCGAACATATTTGGTCGTAATATCATAACTTTAATTGGGAAGATTCCAAGATATTCAGCGGGGGGAACATATATATAAATAATACTAATTGAAGTATCATGTACAAAGATTTCGGACAATCTTATCAGGCAAATCAGTGTGGAATTAAGGTCATTATGGCTTCCGATAATAAACACTGATTCCAAAATCGGAAAATAATAATGTTTCTATTTTAAATAAAGACAAAATGTTATTGCTTATATTCAAGTGAGAAAAATGGCTCGACACATAATAAAGCATTAAACTTTTAAAGGTTGTTCACCCCGAAAACCTTAGCGACACTTTCTCTTATTACACCACTTTAACAGAAGTTGTTTGCCGTGCTTTGTATAGTGCAGTCCTGTGTCTCATGGTTTTCTCTAATCATGTTTGCATTTAGTCTTAGTTTTGACTCTTCACCCCTATCTTTAGGCCTAGGCTCTTTTCTTAGGTTATAGTTTTAGTTTTTAACTTGACCCTTAGCTACAAGGCTATATTGGAATTTTTCAGTTTTATGCTCTAGGTTTATCATTTCCCAACTTAAGTTGTAGTATACTATTGAAACATCTGTACTATTTTTTTTATATATAAAGGATGATGGCAAATGTCCGATTAAACAATATTAAAATATAGTTCTATCAAGTTATCTGTAATATCGCTGTAACACAGTTCTTAAGATAAGACTAGATATCACACATAAGAAGAAGTATGTATTGTGTATTGTATACTGCACTGGTGACGTGGAAGCCTATACAGAGACTTTAGATAAGAAGCTTAAAAAGATCAAAGTGGGACAATCTCTATGTGCGTCAGAGGCTATGATACCCACACACAGCCTAAAATAAAGTTAGGATAATAGAAGTAAGTTATGTGATAGCTTGATCTGACAGTCAGGCTACCTTGAATGCCCTAGCGTCAGCTAGAGTTGGAACAATGATTGTGGACAAGTTTGACCAGACACTTAATCCGTTAGCGGATGGACCACAGGCCACTCGAGAGTGGAAAGGAACGTGAAAGCAGATAAGTTAACAAAAATGTGTGTACTTGACTGTGAGAGGACACACCCTGAATGCCGATTATATCAAAGATTACGTGAAGAAAACTACTTATAGCATGGAGATAAGAAGAGCACCAATGTAGGTAAATTACATGGATATATTGTAGACAAGCTAGGAAACAAATGAGAGAGCCTGAAAAGGAAGAAGTAAGGAGGCTTATCAGATTTACTGGGGCGACCTTATGATGGGGTTTGATCTTTTGACAAGGCACCTCAACATAATATGAAAGGGGTATCAACTCTTCCTGAGATCAGTACGAGGAGATTTAACGCCAAGTCACATATTAAAAGATGTGTTCCAACTATGAGACCATTCTGTGGTTGCAATAAATAAAAATGTTCAGAGTACGGATATCCTGTAGCAGGTAAGATTTGCCAGACATAAGTGCTGCTCTTTTGTATGTGTACAAAACGAATTCACGGTGTTCCAGCTGCACGACATTTACCAGTCGCAAAGTAAATAAATAATAAGGCTACTACTTGTTCGGAAAGTTATTTTCACAAAACCAGTGTAAGTTTATTGTGAAACAATATTTGATGACGTGATTTTTTTCCCATTCAAAATGACTTGATAACTTTTTCTGATTTAGTAGCTACAAACAATACTAAGATTTATATTTAGTTAACCTTTTTTAAAAAAAAACAGGGAATCTAACAAGCCTCAAATAATAATATGTGTCCCCTCCACTGTCTATTTACTAATTGATAGTTTGAGTAGAATATCTCAGTAATTTTTGCTTTCCCCACAAAATCCCTAGGGCAACTTTCTCAGCTAAATTAACTCTATCTCTAGAATCTATTTACAACAGTACCAAGAAACAGAAATTACATTAAACTGCACGAACATTACATCCAACAGAAATTGCATTCAAGAAATGCACGAACTACAAGCGAATTGAGTAATTCAGAAAGTCCCAAACGTTTTATTCAGTTAATAACACCAGGTCCCCTTTAATAACATTGACCACAATAGAGCTAGCTTCTTAGTTAATATATATTGATTACACATGAACAATTAATTGTACACAAAACATAAAACCTTTAAGAACTGAAGTTTTCATTTTCAGAATTAAGTAATAAAATGTAAATATAGACAGACGGAGTAATATTAGAAATCTTGTTTCATCCTTGTGAAAATGTGTTTGCAACAGTTTTTGTCATTTGAAAGAGGAAAACTACAAATATGTGATACAACAGAAATAACATTAATATTAAATTTGGTTGTTATGTTAACAAATGTTGAAATAGTTTAAATACAAGAAACATACGACTAAGTTGTAACTTCCTGTTTACTAAATGATTTCAAATTTGTACTTGAAATTCTTATACCCGATAAACTACTACAAAATTAATTCCTGGAAGCTACTGAATTTACAAAGACAGTTTGTACGCCGTTTCAGACAATCTACATTAAAAAAGAGTAGGAATGTATTTCTCAATAGCTAAGGTATTTCAGACGCACCGCTTTTCATATATCACACACATGTTGTAAAACATTTCAGGTTTTCCAAAATAAGTCTACAAGGTAAAACAATTGGTTTCGAATGTTTCGTGTTTTTTGTCTTACAAATGGGTTGACAGTTGACGTGTGATATGTGATACAATATATTTAAATGAGAAAACTAACTTTTGTCGTTTTCAGAATTTAAATTTAAATTTTTTAATTAATTTAAGTAGTTGGACCATATCTCAAAATTGGTTCGTTAATGAATTTTGTTGAGACGGGTTGCTCCGTACGACATGACAAATCACCGTCAAATGAAGCTGCTGAGGAACAAGTCATGCAGAGCTTTGCCTGCAGCTCTAAGAAATCAACGCATCGTGCGTCTCGTAAGACTGGCATACTATACACAACTGTTAGACCCATACTCGGCATACTACGTCATCATGGTACAACAAATTACTGATCCAGATAAATTCCCTCATAAAGAATTCTGTGTAGAAATGTTGGATCTTCCTCGACAACGTCATTTTTAGTGTTGGATAAACATTTCACATCAGTGGTAAAGTGTATTTTCACAAGTACAGGATCTACTCTAATGATTCCAAAGATCCATATGCATCTTTTGAGCATTTCGTGATAGTCCTTCCAAGAGTAAATGATTTTCCACAGTCAAAAAAATATAAACTGTCCAGTCTTTCTTTTTAGTGAAAAAACCATAAATTATACTGGTACCATATATCTGGATATGCTCGAATATTTTCTCATTTCACCGTTAGATAAATATGACCAAGATGGACTCCTTCACTACCAGCAAGACAGGGATCTACTTGATTTTCCACAAAAGTCCAGGAATTACTTAATAAATTTACGATTCCCAGAAGTAGAAGGCCAGTTGCAAAGGCAACATCGCTTACCAGATATGACTGTTTTCGATTTTTTATTATTGTATGTTACCTGCTATCTCTCTGAGCTGAAAAATCGAATTTGCTCTGCAGCTCAAATGCGACGCTTGTTGAACTGGCTCAAGTTTGTCAAGAAATTGACTTCAGTTGGGATGTCTTACCATATCACAAATGGTGGGTCCCATCGAACCAAAATGATTTTTTAATAAACTTGATGTTGTCCTTTAAAATGACAACTCAAATTATTATGTAAGTTATTCGAAAGAAATACCAACACGATTTTAAAGTTGTAAATTCCTTTTTGAAACACCCAGTATATTAATTTTTATAAACGAACCAGTAATTTTCTAGTATTTGTAGATTGATAAATTAGAAATATTGATATCCACTAAAAGTAGTATTTTTAAAAAATTACAATACTTTAAATATACATGCTACGTATATGTGAGACATAAAAATAGAAGATGTCAGACAGAAACAAACATTTAATTGGATGACTTTCTTTCATAACAAGATGACGTTCATGTCTAGTGTAAGACACAAATTAACTTTTTGATGTTCTATTCAGGGAAAATTTATTTTAATTGGCAAAATATTGTCTCCTTTCCAATAACCTCACGGATTTGTATTTCATAATATGTTGGTTAAATTTAGGGCATTATTTATCTGCAAGAGCTTAAGGGTTATTATATATCTAATCTCTATTATATTTCTACAGATTTTATCCTCATTAATATTTATACCCAGTAATTGCTCTTTACCTTCTATAAAATAACTCAATCCGTTATTTCCTTGTATAAAATAAATCACAACATTTCCTCTTGAATATGACGAGTTTTTCCTTGTGCCTTATTTATTGTAAATAAAGAAAAGTATAATAATATTCTTTTCTTCTTCTTTTTTTTCTGAACATTTTATTTGGATTCCTCTTTAAAAAAAATAATGTCTGTCTATTTGTCCGGCTCTCTACTTCAAACGAAATTTGTCCAATTGTATTAGCTTTAGAATTTGCTCATTAAATATGATTATCAAACTCAACATTTTTCGGCCTCTGTTGTAAGGAAGGTTTAACATTGTCCGATCAATCAATAAGTCAATTAATAACCGTCTAGACAATCGGCCTTTTTCAACGAAATATATAGACATCGCACAAACTGTATGACTCATAAATATATACGAAAACACAAAACGTATATATACTACGAAAGTTTAGCCATCAATAAATGTTTTCAGCTTTTAGCATCACTATATCACCAAAATAGAGATGGCAACAGTTTCTTTAAATTGGCAGCTCAGTTTTAATGTTCCTCTTGGTTGATTTTTTATATAAATCAATATCTAAAAACGCAAGAACTTATGTGTTATTAAACCAAGTCTTTACTGTGTGTTTGCAGTCTTCTCCATTGTTCATATTTAGATCGAAACTCACCGAACATAGCTGTCCTTAAAAGATTAAATTTTTATACTGGAAAAAAACCCTTATCTACAAATTTTGAACATAATTGGTCCACAATTTTCTGACAAATCCGTTCTGATGTATTAGATAGACATAAAGATATAAACCTTCAAGAAAAATATACTTTTTTGGCTCTAAACGAATTTATCCACAATAAGCTCAACGTTGATTTTGTTGCCTTATTACAATACTTTCTCTTTGAGTTTTAATCAATTTCAAGATTTTTTTGTTTAAAGGTTGTTGTTTCAGTTTTCTTGTTGCTTCAGCAGTACATATACTGATACCCAAGTTTAGACTATCTAAACATGTTTTGTTTACTTGAAATGACCAACAATTCTTGAAATGTCAAACTCTAAATTTTAAAAAAGACAATTTTCAACAACAAACATTTTATTTGTAACAATACGAAGTTTCAATGACTTAATTATCATCTTCAGTTGGTAGGCCTACATGTACACATAGTCAATTAAACGTGGTGTTGTACAAAATATCGTCTTTCCTTTCATTTGGCGAAACATTTTATTTAAATACAACAACTACTGTGAACTTTATTTGTTTTTATTTATTTATTAGTTTATTGTTCAGGTAAATCTTAATAAGATCACAACTTTTTAAATGTGAAAATTAACCATTTCGAAATTATTCTCGCTAACTTACATAATTTTAAATAACAAATACAACTAAGGAAACAAAATTGTCGTTGGTTGTATCTGAAAACACCACTTAAATGAAATCTAATTATTATTTAATTTAAATAAAATGCTCTTTTCGCGCTAATAATACCTAAACAAATGTGTTTCTACTCTATTTGTGTACACTAATTCTTTATGACTTATTTTCAAACTAAACGAGTTGAAACTTAGTAATTAAGAAACTTAAGTAACTAAGTTTGTTCAGCCAAATACAAGTTCCTCTCAACGACCAGTGATAAATTGTAAAGATGTATAAAACATACAAAACAACTGTAGGAACTGGCCTTGAAAGTATTGAATTGTTCAGCATTTGTTCATGTCATTAATTGATGAGTAGTATGGCGGCATAGGAGAATTGCTTTAATAATACAAAACACGTTTTACAGAATTGGATGTCACACAACATGACATTACGTGGGACAGTTTAATTAATTATAATAAATAATAATACTGACAATAATGTGAATAATAATAATATTATACATGTAGATGATCTTAGTTTATGTATAATGTAAATTTAAATTAATAAACTGTCCAAAACATTACACAAACTCTCTCACTCACCCCTCTCCAAAACCCCAAACAACCAAAATTATTAAACAATAAAAATATCAGATCGGTAAGTTATCAAAATGAATAATGGAAGCAGTCTTTGATAAATCTTTATACAGTATATTTAAATAATGTGTTAACCTTGCGTCAACTTTGTTATAAACACGTCCTCAACGTAAATCGTTTTGATTCTAATCCAACTTTTTATGACAGCGGTCATGATTCATTTTTTTACCAACTATTGGTAAAACTGCAATATAATTTTTACTTGCCATAATGCATATGAATTTGTGTCATTAATCTTCACATTTCACTAAAATGCGAACGAATCAGTAAAGTCGGTTTTAATAGATTCCTTATTAAATATATTAAATGTGTAAATGAGTCAACTTTACCAATATTTTCAGAATCACTAGTTTAAGAATATTTCCTAATATTTGCGCTTCTTTGTAAATTAGTTAAAAGTTCTTGGAACAACGCTTGATAATTCATTTAGTCACACCTTTTAGATATGCATACCTTCCCTGTATAGTTCGGGACCAGTATTTCTGTAAATTCGAAAAATCTATGAGGGAACTACTTTTGGTAAAACCCCTTTATTCAGTCAAAGAGTTCTTCCACATTCCAGCAGCAACGTTGAATAATTAAGTTAATTATGAAATTTACTAGTAAGGGTTTAATTAGTATGAAATTCTCGTATTATTATTTAGGTAAGATTTTTTAATTTTATTGAATGATGTACTTTACTTTCACAACGGCGTGTATCTTTTTTTTCAAGGACATTGTTGTAAAGAAGTTAAAAATATTTAAAACGAATTATTCTCAAAAGAAGTTGCCTTTTTTTCTAAAAATTTCTACCTCCTAGACTTTATAATCTTCCCAAGTTACACAAGCCTTCCGTTCCTATTCATCCTGTAGTTTCTTTTACTAATGCTCCCACTTACAAAAATATAACACTATATTCAAAAATTCTACAGAATTTAAGTCTAAATAGTATTTAACATTCTTTAAGTTTAGTTAACAAATTAGTAATGTGAATGTATCTTTAAATTCTAAGATTGTGTCCTTGATGTCAAAAACCTGTAATATATTTGTCTAATAATTCCTTCTTAAACAAAATTGTATACTGGTATCGCTATGTGGATGATGTCTTATGCCTATTTAACGGTACTACGAGACAATTAGAAAATTTATTTAAATTCATTAATTCTGTTCATAAACTAATTCAATTAACTATGTAAATTGGGGAAGGAAATAACATCAATTTTCGTGATCTAAATACCAACGTAGAAAATATTGTTCACTCTTTCAAAAATTTTAAAACTCTACTTATTCAGATGTTATTCCAGCATATTCTAAAAAACCCCATTAACCATAAATATCCATAGGATGATTCACAGACTTATAAGTATTCCCTTATCCCCTACAGATTTCCAGAATGAATTGAATATTATCAAACATATTGCAGTCAATAACATATACAGCTTCTAATTAGTTGATATTAAAAATTAAAACATAAAAATGTGATTCTCTATATAATTGTAGTTACAATGAAAAAGAAACATCAAATATTGTAGAGTTGATTTCATTGGTCACATTAGTTATAAAGTTGGAAATTTAATATCTACTAGATTTAATATATACTAGATATCATTATAAACCTGTATTGTATTGCTCTGGAAATATAGGAAAACTAGTTATTAACAATAAAGATAAAAGAGACAGCTTAGAAAATAATGGCGTATATAAGATTTCTTGTAGTGATTGTAATTGTGAATACATAGCTTAATCTGGTAGATCAGTTAAGAATATAATTAAAGAAAATGTGCACAGTTGGAGGTATGGCAAATCTAATTCAAATTTTGAAAATCATTTATTAGACCTAGGACATAATTTTGATCCTACTTCAAATGTTAAACTCTCCACATGGGACAAAAAAGTAAAAAACTCAATAATTTGAAATGTTTGGAAATCAATATATCTATTTTTAAAAAGCACACTTCCAACATAAATGAAGAAATATATCTCAACTCATCACCCTTAGTGAACCCCCCCCCCTCCATCCCACCATCCCACAGGTCAGTTCATTGTCCTTTCTGTCATAAATGTTATCATTTCTCAACCCTTTCTCCTCTACCCTTTCCTTTCTCTTCCAGTTTTGGTTATTTAGACTTGTTTTGTTTTCAATTTAGTAGCTTAAACATATGTCGCTCAATAGAGCTCTGTTGTCGAATTAAATATTTATTTCGTTATTTCCATTAATATGGAATTCCACAAAGCACCGACTGTTGTCACATTAAATTATACTATAATTTGTTTTTGTCAGTGGTATGGTTTTAATCAGTACTCCTGGTATAGTTTTAATCACTATGATATTATCTTATTCCGAAGATATAAAACCAGATTTCACAGCTACACTTATATAATCTTTTCAAATTACTGACGCTGTTGTATACATTATTGATTTAATAAAGCAGTAAAAATACAAATGTATATAGTTTCCATCTGTCACGCCTAAATTTGTCCATATAAAATTCACATTTTGAACAACATACAAATGATCATAGTGTACAAACAAAGCTACAGTAGGACAAGATTAAACAATTGCAAGAAAATATGTTTAGACCATCAATTGTGGTATGGACGACCAGAGAACTTGTCCGGACATTGGAATGTGTTTAATTTTCCCTCAAAATAATAAGTTAGAATGGTCCAACATTTGAGTGAGGCCCAACAAACGCGGGAGTTAAATCAACTTCTTCATTATTTTGATACCTTAATATACGGTACAAAAACACCCTCAGACCACAAAACCTAATTCAAACAAAATATAATAAACGTTTCCACTAGTCCAAAACTGTCTTAATACTTGTGTACTTAAGTGATGAGGTACACATTTTTTCATGAATATTTTTCATTCGTGCATTTCTTATGGCATACAATTAGTTATAGAATGGTGTTTCCCTTATCATTTACACTGTCCATTTTGTTTTGTTTTCTTTTGCTAAATTATTTCTCAACCATTATTATATTTTATTTGTTGGATTTGGTACACTAGTTTGATCATTAATCTTCGTATTTCGCCAAATATGAACGAAAATAGTTTGCCGGTTTTGTGAAAAAAATATTTATAATAACTCCATTGACAATTTACGATAATTCGTAAACTACCAGTTTGAGGAGATGGAGATCAATACGTTGTTTGCTCTATAAAACCTACATTTTCCTCAAATTTGAATTTAAGAAAATAGGAATTTTTTGCTTTGATTAAATGTCTTCTACACTCAAATTTGAGTTATCGAAAATAGAGCCACATAGCAAACTTGATCAAACTGATTTCTTCTTTTGTAGACCATTGCAGACGTTAGAGGACAAACAGACCGACATCATTCTTAAAACCACTTCTTGGGGCTCAAAACAGAAATATTCACGAAAAACTCAACATCGACTTTTTGACTCAAACTTAACTTTATTAATCCTACTTAAATGCGAGAATATAAAAACGTAAACACAACTCTAGTTTGTGATCCATTATTTATCTAAACAAACTTTTCCATGTTTTCTTCTTAACATGTAGCATGTTGATTGATATTTTTTCCGTACATGTGCCTCATAAAGACTAGTGCAATATTATAATATCACAATTAACCTGGATATTTAACCTTATGCTAGGTTTACTGTGGGACAAACATATAATATAATTTACATCCTGTGATATTCCCTGCGGAGGTGCACAGTGATAACACACTTCAGATAAAATCTTAATTACCTTGAAACAGTATTCGCTTAGATAACGAACTCATTTATCCCTACTCTAATATCTGAAACTCAATTTCCATAATTGTATTTCTTGGCAATGGTTGGTATTCTAAAAACTATAATATAATCTTTCTAAACTTCCGTTACTCTCCTTGCCAAAGCACATATTGGAATGTATTCAATTTATTTTGAATTGCAAGAAGAGTTTTTTTCAAACAAATAAATACTGCTTTTGTATGAGTGTTCTATGTCAGCATGGGACACTATTATAGGCGTCATCAAATGACACAGATTTCAGCTGAATCAAATAAAAACCTTAACCATGTTCAATTTCGTCGAATTATAAGAATTCGGTGTCGTACAAAAACTACACACTTTCTTTTTGCAATTAATACAATCATTTCCTTGTGAAAGTTTGTGTGATAAAGTTGTTCCAATCTAAATGAGGAGAAACAACGAATAGGCTTATCATATGAAACAACAAAAATAATATTAAGATGTTTTTTGCGAATCTAGTTGATTAACCTAACCTCAATTTTATTGTACAGTTATTTTAACAAATCGGCTGTTATTAAATTTGTACAATTGGTAGTTATGGTTTTCGTATTGAAATGGTTTAAACTTTCAAGCAACAGACAGCTTATTTGTAGGTTTCTAAGCATAGTGTTTTTTTACAGCACCAAGTGCTTGATGGCGTCGAACAAGGTTTGAATTTATTTAACTAAGAATCCAGTTCCGATCCTGTGTATGTAATTTTATGAAATCCTAGAATAATATTTACTACTTTATTTTCTGAGTTATATAGGAAAGTTTATTATTTCTAAATTCAAAATTTAATTGGTATTTATTTTTAAGAGTTGGGATTGATACAATTAAATGAAAAGTTTGATTTTTTTTATTTTGGTGTAATTTAAGGTACTTTAGTTGAGACACAGGAAAACTATAGTCAAAAGATTTTAAACAGCCCATATGGATCTGTTTGAGCTATTTTTCTAGTTAATGAATTTATTAGGGAAATGTAATAAACTTATTGAGGACCAGATTTGATTACAAGTGTACAAAAATATGTGCAGTTAAAGCCCTAAAAACGACATATAACAAAGATTTACAAATAATAGATTCGTTGCTCATTATTGAAGTGACGAATACTGCAAAACTCTTAAAAATATTTCCTAAAATAATCAAATATATCTTCAATATTTCATCACTTATCGATTTTCCTCAACACTAATTTTATAAATTTATAAACTCAATCGCAATTATACCCGATCTTACAAAGTATAGCTAGACAATTAAATGGTACCCAAACATGAAAAATATTAGCACATAAAATCTAACCTTCTTGCATGCACATCAAAACAAAACATACTATGGATAACAATTTAACAATAGTAGTTGACAAGATAGTTAACTTGAATATTTAACAAGAATAGTCTTAAATAATCGCAAGTTTATAATAATAACAAGTAAATTCTACTGAGATTGCTAGTCTATCGTAAACAGCCGAACGAAGATTCCAAGTCTCATTTGGGCTGCCTATTTGTCACTCTGTCGCTTCGATTTTTCATAGCCTCAAGTTTTTCGAAGGATCGGCTTCATTAACTCGACTGAATTCGAATTCCATTCCATGTAATACAATACAGTAATACAACCTAACCTAACCGAACCTTACCACTCAGCAGAAAAGAAGAGAAATTTACGTTTAGGGAGAAATTAAATTAAAGAATCTTATCCCTGTAAAATTATATTTTACTCGCTTCAAATGTTCTTGTGATTGAATAAAATAAAATATTCTTAAATAAGAGAAATCAAATAAAGCTTCCCAGTAGTTTTGAAGTTGTGCGTATAATTTAAATCTTGATAGAAAGATCAAAGGACGAAAGAAAAGAATAATGTATAGATAATTTAACATCAAAGCATTCATCCAATATATTCGTTGAACACTGTAAATGAATAAAAACTTGAAACACTGATATAAATCAGCATGTCCATAATAAGTAGTCATATATTGTCAAATAATATAGACATGATAATAGAGGTACAAGTTTTGTGACCAATTGTTAGAAAATTCTCCATCATAATATTTGTTAGTATCATTATTTGTAATAAAAACAACAACCAATATTTCTTATTTTGTAAAATCTGTGAGTGAACACATTACCTGCTACTCACGGATATTTTCTGTCAATCATGAAACATATTATCGGCTTGAAAATTATTTTAAAGTAACACGACATAATGTTTTGTAACTGTTTTTGTATTTTGCGACTTTTATTCTACCTTTGAAAAACATCATTCAAGTTAAATAATACTACTATTTCATATTACGCTCATATAGTCAAATGAATGTTGTCCAGTAGCCTGTAGTCTTTATTTAACCTAAAGATATTAAATTCTCATCGTAATAGTATCTTTAATATTTTAAAAATTTAAAATTTTACTTTTTGGAAAGACATCCGCTTAACAATCGGAACAGCAGTTCTTGAGTAATAAATTTACAGACCAAAAAAAGTTTATATGTGTAGACATATTTCTAACAATTAAAACTTTCTAAATTAGGATTCTTTTAAAATATATTACTACGTATATTTAAAGTTATATATATGACCATTATTCTGGCTATGATCTATCCAATCTATATTTTTCAATGCCCAACTAATCTATCTCTTATAAAGGCCTTAGGTAGGTTTGTTAGGCAGTATATTCACATCACAAATTTCAAAATGGAGTAACCTAAAAATTTTAAAATTATAATTTAGTTTTTTTACGTTTTTAGTATTTTGTTCACCATCTAATAAATAAATCAAAATATAATTTATAAGTAAACTAATAAGAAATAGCGTTTCTTAGAAAATTTAAAAAGCAATAAATCATCTTACAATTTATGCATTGATTTAAAAAATCTGTGTTATTTCATATCTCAGTTTTAATATGGTAGCTGTTTAAACATTGTAAAATACACAACGAGATTTTATATTAGATTCATAACATAAATTCTTTTAATGTTTCGTTCGCGTGTAAATTAACAAATCTGATCCTTTGGAGGGGACAGATATTGCAATGAACTATTCCCACCTACTTCGCATTGACTGTCAAATAGACTAATTAACTTAATTCAACAATCTCAAATCTAATTATTCTTTACTTAATTAGGCCAAATAATTTTCAACGTGGTTATCTGGACAAGTAGCCTACCTAGACTTCGATTGATATTAATTTACCACCGAGATTTTAAGTTTTGTCTTTTCCTTTCAAAAAATCTTTTCATGCTTGTTATACTAATCATGTTCCACCCAATATACGCTATAACAAATTAGTTGCTATTTTATGCAATTTGTAATCAGTATTATGTAATTATTGTGCATGGGTAGCTACGTAATATGTGGAAATTTTTGGAGTGAATAGTATGAATGTAGGAACGAACATTTTCGTATTATTAAACTATATTATTTTTGAAACAATAATAAAAAGGTCTTATATTATTAATTTTGTGTATTGTGATTTTCTCATATACGAGCTTAGTATAAAGAAAGTTGTGTAATGAGACTCAAAAAGGAAATGTGTCGGTATTGGAAATGATTTCTGTCTGTCTTCTGTGAGTAAGCCGACCTACAGCCTAATCGATTGGGCCGAATTTAATAAAATTTGCTATTAAGAGATAAAACCAATACAAATCCGACTTTCTTAAAACATTCTACAGATTTTGATTAAAAGTACCCAAACAACTCGTCTTGATCACCATCTTTCGAAAACTTCCCGTTCGTGAGTTATCTATTAAAAGTATATAATTATATCGGCCATTGCGCTGTTATAAAAAACATATTTTTTCAATATCGACTCTACAAATTTCATTTAAATTTTCTTGAAATCTTAAGATTAATGACACAAACCAGTTTGAAAAATCCTTGCACTGGTTGTAAAATAAAATTATCATTCAGATATAACTAATTTACTAAATACAAAAATGAACCTGGATCACAGACATTTAAAACTTGATTTCAATAAAATAATATTTAAACCTAGAGCGAGTTTATGGCAGAACCAAAACAAGCATACATTCTATTAAAATAGAGGGTGTGTCAGGAAAAAATTTGATATTCCCTGAATTTCGAACACAAATTTTGTGTTGGTAGCCGTGGACGATTGAGGTCGCTGTGTAACATAATAGAACTTGCTTTATATTTGGGATGGTGAGCAACGTGCTTTTGCCATCAAAGCTCTTTATAAAACAATGACAGTATGAAGACTGCACGTAGAAAATTTCGCCGACACAATAATTTAGAAAGTCATGGTCGTGTTCCATCAGTACACATAGATAAGTATTGTTTAGGTAAGCGAAGAAAATGAAACTTCCGGGATTGTTCCAAGAAGCAATCGTCAAACTTCATGTTCAAATCTTACGTCAAACCATGCACAATACTACTTAGAATGTCTGTACAGTGGTGGAGCTCATCTAGAAGATGTTATCTTCAAGAATGAATTTTGTTTATGTATTCTCAAATGACTTGTTTTTAACTGTCAAATAAGATAAATAAATTTATTAATTTTTTTTTGTTCGTTACAACTTTAAATTTCCCGTTTCCATGAATCACTCTGTAGATAAATATCATTCAGATTATTTTTGTTAACCATCTTTCATATTATGAAATAGTAATAATAAAAATTTCTCAAAAGATGATAACGGTGAATCTACTTATCCCCAAACACCAACTTAAATCTATTACACGGGGAAAAATTATTCATAAATAAAACTATATTTATTAGATTATATGATGAAATCACTCACAATAGTCCAAAGTAACGATTTTCTAATTTAGGAGGTGAGCACAATGAGAGAAAGGGGTAAAGTGTGTTAAAAAGCTCTATAGGAAATACTTAGGTAAAACAAAATACTAACATTTTACAAAATAAATTGTGTTTCAGTAACATTTCCGCAATGGAAGTGTGAGAAAATATAATGCAATATTTTTGTACCGTGTATTTTTATTTTCTTCTTTTTTGTTAATTCGTAATCCAATTTGGTTTTTTTTCCACATTTTGTTGTGAAAACTGTATTACTTTGTTGGTAAGTTTTATTTTATTCAGTAACCACTGTATATTTTGTTTTTTTTTTATTAGAGCAAGCACGTTTGTATCTACTATTTTTTATTTATTTACTTTTTTTAAGTCCTATTGTAATTTTCATTTTGGGTAGGAAATCTCACAACGGGCTTAGTCTACACCCAAACAATTGATTTATAATTGTATTTAATTTTGTTTTTCAGATGAAATACATATTGTAATTATGATTCTTAAAAAAAAAATTAAACCCCCCCCCCCAGAGTTACAATCAGTGTCGTTTTATTTCTTAATTTGATAGTAAAACTATATCATGACGCTTCATTAATGAGTATTCTTAATTCAAAATAATAAAGTATTTACTTAAACATATGATATTTAGGGTTTTTTTCAAAATGCCGGACAACTATGAGTGAGGTTATTGGATTTTTACGATATTTTCACTTTTTTAAGGTTGTTTATAGATTTATTTATTATCAAAATTCATTTTCTAACAATTTATTCATCAATATAATATTACCTAGTTTTTATGTAAACAAAGAGACACGAAAGATAAACATAAATTAAAATTCATAAAACCGTAATAATTACCCGTACATTTTAAACCAGCCAAAACATCATTGATACTACAAAAATTTGATATTTGGTCAAATTTTAAAATGGTCGATATTTGAACATAAAAATAAACATTTTTCTTCTATTAAAACAACAATATCAATGAAACAACTTTGGCCTAATATTCAGATGCAAACGATAATAAAATTGTTTTGACAATTTTATTTTAGTTAGTAAATTTATATTATTTTTATGCCTATAACATTCTCTTATAAACATCAGCCTATTATTTATTTATATAAAAATATTTAGTTTATTTACGATTGATTATACAGTACGTTGAAATAAATGCAAGTACGAGTATAAACATGTTTATTAAAATTGAATATTTATAAATACCCAGAACAATTCCATGAAACAATGCAATTATTGGTTCATTTTTGTTCAACATTTTAAAATCTGACTATACAAATTTAGTTATGATTAATAATTTATTAGAGAATCCATTTTAAATTGAGGGGTCACTCAATACTAATCTTCTTCTAAATACTTAAAAACTAGGTAATATCATATTGATGAACATAACATGGTCAACGTGTTTAACTTTCATAAATGGAAGTAAGCAAAGTTATTTCAAGATCTTTTCCCCCAGTTTTAAATACCTAAGATAAAACAAATCGATAAGGGTCATCCCGAAGTTTTAAGAACAGAAATTGACGTGATAAATTAATAATTGGTCGGCATCGATATCGAAGTAGCTTTTTGAATGATGAAGCGTAAACGATGTTACCAATTATCTATAGATATTATTTACTATTCCAAATTGGATAAATTTCTACACCTTCCCCTCTCTCTCTCTCTCTCTCTCTCTCTCTCTCTCTCTCTCTCTCTCTCTCTCTCTCTCTCTCTCTCTCTCTCTCTCTCTCTCTCTCTCTCTCTCTCTCTCTCTCTCTCTCTCGGAATTATCTATTTTTGTTTTATTCCTAGCACGTTTTTATCCAAAAACAATGTTTATCTTCGACATCCGTGTGGGATGCTGGTCCCATATCGGACGCCTCCCCAGGTGGCGGATAGGGGAACGCCTCTCAGATATGAGTGGTACCGGGGAAATCAAATACCCGGGGCGGACCAAAAACCAGATAGGGGAAGGTACCCCGAAAATAAACCAAGCATGGAAGGTTTAGAAAAGAAGAAGGAGTTTACGGTGCAGGGGGTCGGATCCCCAGTACCGGCGTCTGTCAGGAGTGAGAAAGCGGGCTCCGGGACGTCGTCAGCCAGCGACTGCAATACCAAAAAGGAAGAAAATCCATTCCAGAGGAGCAACACTACCCAAAGATCTCCGAAGAATATGGACAAGCTAGGATCAAGCATTGCTGTCAAAAGCAGCAAAGAAATCAGGCACTCATTTTCTGAAGAAAGTAATGACTTATCTAGTCTGGTTGAGGAAAATAGGGAACTTCGTAAGAAACTGAGTGAAATTGAGTTACTCTGTAGTGCACTCAGAAGTGAAATCACTGAACTAAGATCAAGTTCAGTTAATCCAAAACCAACGACAAGTCGAGACTCTGACCAGTCAGAGTTCCACACTGATGAAGAAGAATTGGCTAGGGAAACTGATTGGGTGCTCAAAAAGAATAAAAGATCTGCAAAGAAAAGGAAGGCAGAGTTTTCCCCTGAAATTGGGCAAATAAAGTCTAAGAGTACTTCAAATAATGTGAATAGTCTTAAAAATAGAACTACTCAAAAGGAACATCAACCTCCGCCAATAAATATCTGTGAGGTATCTGATTATTCTAAATTGCTTTGTATTCTGAAGGCAACAACAGAAAAAGAGTTGAAGGTCACTACATTAAATAATGACAAGTGGAAAATCAATGCTCCTGATTCAGACTCTTACAGAGCACTGACGAAAAAGCTAACAGAAGAAGGAGTGGAATGGTACACTTATGAAGATAAAAACAATCGCCCATTGAGAGTGGTAGCAAGAGGTATCCACGCTTCATGCGCTAAAGAAGATATAATAGAAGAACTGGATAAGGGTGGATTTAAAATTATTGATGCAGTCAATATTTTGAAGAAGGAAACTCAGGAGAATGAAAGAGGGGAACGGGTTGTGACGAAGCGTGGCCTTCCACTCTTTATGTTGACTTTTGATAATCGAGAGAGTGTGGAAAAGGTTTACAACATCAAAACTATACTGAACTTGGTCGTTAAAATTGAACCGTTAAGAAAAACTAGTACATTGATACCTCAGTGTAAAAGGTGCCAAGGGTACAATCACACGCAAGCTTACTGTCAGAGGGATCCACGCTGCGTGAAGTGTGCCGGAAAACATCTTGCGACAAACTGCAACTTAGACAGGCAAATGGCTGCTAAATGTATTAATTGTAAAGGAGCTCATCCAGCTAATTATAGGGGCTGTGAGGTAGCCAAAGAACTTCAAAAAAGACGAGACATGGCGATGAAACCACAGAAACAAAATCTACCGAAAATTGCGCAAACTAAAGAAATAAGTTCTAGAAATACTGCAGGCAATCAAGAGGTTATGCATAATAGGCGTAATTCTATACAAAATTCATATGCAAGTATCCTGAATAAGATCAGTGATAAAAGCGAAATTCCTCCTATAACAGATACGCTTAAAGTGATTCTCACAAGACTGGGTGAGCAAAATAACGCAAACAAAATCATTTTTGAGAGACTGAGTAAACTGGAAAACCTTTTAAAAAGCAAAAGATATCCACATGAACTACAATCTTAAAATTGTAACTTGGAATGCAAATGGTCTGCTGCAAAAGGTAAAGGAACTGGAGGTATTTCTGAGTGACGAAAGGGTAGACATCTGTTTAATATCTGAAACTCATTGTACGATGCAATCGTTTCTTAAAGTACGTGGCTATTCAGTATATCATACTCCTCACCCTTCTAATAAAGCTAGAGGTGGTTCTGCGGTGATCATAAGAGAATCAATTGAGCACTACGAACTGATGAAGACTCAATATGAATCCATGCAGGTAACCACAGTAAGTGTGTCGACAAGAAACAGAGTATACAGAATATCGTCTATTTATTGTCCGCCTAGACATACTCTAAGGAAGAGTGACTTTACTGACCTGTTTAAATCATTTGGTAGCCATTTTATTATTGGAGGAGACTTCAATGCGAAGCATCCATTCTGGGGCTCAAGAATAATATCTCCGAGAGGGAAAGAGCTTTTTGAAGCAGGTAGGAGGGAAAATTGTGACTTTCATTCATCTGGAGAGCCGACTTATTGGCCAACAGACAACATGAAAACGCCTGACCTTATTGATTTTTTTATCACTAAGGGACTGTCTGATAACTATGTGAAGGTTGAAAACAGTCATGATCTTTGTTCAGACCACTCTCCTGTGGTTATGACTGTAAGCAAAACATTGGTTGAGAAACTTTTGCCCCCCAGGTTAACCAGTTACAAAACTGATTGGGAGGGTTTTCAAAAAGACCTTGAAGATCGCATAGAAACTCAGGTGCCACTTAAAACCCCTGAACAGTTACTAGAGGAAGTTGAGCTGTATAATAGAAATGTACAACAGGCAGCTTGGAACAATACACCTGTAGTGAGTAGAACAACAGCTAAAAGCATGAACATCCCACTAGAAGTTAGGCAATTAGTAAGGGAAAAAGAAAAGCTCGTAAAAAATGGCAAATCAGTCGATATCCACAAGATAAGATGGTGCTTAATCGTCTAAGTAACAAATTAAAGGAAGTCATTGATGAGTCAAAGAATGAAGCTGTCAGCACGTATCTTCAGGGCTTAACTCCAGGCAAAGATACTGATTATTCACTGTGGAAAGTCACTAAAGGCCTTAAAAGGCCTGTTATGCAAGTGCCTCCAATCAGAAAAGAAAATCATAAATGGGCGAGGAGTAATCAAGAAAAAGCGGAGATATTTGCAGAGTATCTAGAAAAGACATTTAAACCACATCCTGGTCAAACCTGTGATGAGAGTGTTTCAGTAAACTATAGTAGTGGAAACATGATTATAAAACAGGTGACACTGAAAGAACTCAAGGACGAAATTAAATTATTAAATATCAAGAAGGCCCCAGGCTATGATTTGATTACAGGCCAAGTACTTAAAGCCTTGCCTGGAAAAGCTATTGTGAAACTTTTACACCTCATCAATGCTTCTTTTAGACTTAAATTCTGTCCAAGTCAGTGGAAGGTCGCAGAGGTAATAATGGTACCCAAACCAGGGAAAGATTTAAGTGATCGAAAATCATATCGTCCAATCTCTCTCTTACCAATAATCTCCAAGCTATTTGAGAAACTGCTCCTTAGGCGTTTGAAACCTGTCATAGAAGAAAATCAGCTGATTCCAACTCACCAATTCGGCTTCAGAAACCAGCATTCAACTATCGATCAGGTGCATAGAGTGACTGGGATAATTGAAGAATCTCTTGAAAACAAGAGGATCTGCTCGGCTGTTTTCCTCGATATCTCCCAAGCTTTTGACAAAGTTTGGCATGAAGGGTTGCTCTTTAAGTTGCAAAGAGATCTCCCAGATCAGTTCTACCAGATATTAAAATCTTATTTGATGGACAGGATGTTTCGGGTCAAACAAGGCAATGAATATTCCGAAATAAAGACAATATCTGCAGGAGTCCCACAGGGTAGCGTACTTGGTCCTATCCTGTACCTACTATACACAAGAGACATCCCTGTTAATGAAAACACAACAATGGCAACTTTTGCTGACGATACTGCTGTGTTGGCCGTTGGAGCCACGGTCGAGGAGGCTTCAATGAAGCTACAGAGAAGTATTAATAACATTAGCACTTGGATGAAAAAGTGGCGGTTGAAATTAAATGAGTCAAAATCCACTCACATAAACTTTACAAACAATAAATTGATCAATGTTCCAATTCATATAAATTCACAAGTAGTTCCATCTAAGCTACATGCAAAGTACCTGGGGATGACTTTAGACGCAAGGCTAAATTGGAAACCCCATGTCAAAATGAAAAGAACAGAATTAAATCTGAAATTTAGAAGTATGTACTGGCTACTGGGACGGAAGTCCGGATTGGAAATATCAAACAAGCTGCTTTTATACAAGCAAGTGTTAAAACCAGTTTGGATGTATGGACTGCAGCTCTGGGGGTGCACCAAGAAGACCAATGTTAAAGTGATTCAATCATTTCAGAATAGGGTGCTTAGGAGCATCGTTGATGCACCGTGGTATGTGCGCAACGATGACTTGCATAGAGACCTCAAGATGGATATGGTCATCAATGCCATAAAGGGTGCTGCATGGAAGCATGAACATAGGCTCCAAAATCATGTTAATTCCGATGTCCTCAAGATGCTACAGAGCCGAGACACGGTGCGGAGACTGAAAAGGACAAAACCGCTGGACCTAGTGCAGTGATGTGTTGTGGATCAGCCGAATGAAGCGAGTGTTAATGTAGTGAAGTCACTCATTGGAGTGACTTTTAAAAATGTGTATTAGTTATGCAAAATAAGCTACTAGATAAGATTGTATCTTAGTTGTAGTTAATAAAGAAAAAAAAAAAAAAAAAAAAAAAAAAAATCTTCGACAAGCTAAAGTAACGCCACCGTTTTGACATTTAGCGTGAATCAAACTAACTTATAATCATGTCTAATAACTATTATAACTTGTAATAAGCTAGCCATTGTTTCGTATTTTATCTGTCGAACGACATGAAATGTCAAACCGATACGTGTCATCGATAGATCGTTCTTTATAAACGATATCACCATATCAGCGCTGATACATAGTTATTGTATTGGCAAATGAAAAATCATCCCTGCGCTTCTTTATATTTGAGGTCCCTCGATTACGTTAGTTATGTCGATTATCAACGATGAAGTATCGATATCATTAGTTATGTCGGTTATCAACGATGAATTATCGATATCGTTTCAGCGAATGAAAAAACGCAATAAATGTTTATACTCTACGTTTCTATGATTTAAGAAAACAATAAAAAAGTTAAAAAGAAAACGTTGAAGATATTGTAAACCACCAATAGATTTAGATATAACCTCCAAAATATGCCCCCAAAAAAGGCCCAAAAATGAGCCCAAAAATTTACCTCAAAAGGGCCCAAAAATGACCACAAAAAAGAGCCCAAAAGGGCCCAAAATTTACCCCCAAAAATGACCCCACAAAAGGGCCTTAAAATTACCCCACAAAAGGGTCCAAAAATGAGCCCAAGAAGCCAAAAATTTGCCCCCAAAAGGGCCTAAAATGAGCCCAAAAAAGCCCAAAAAGCCCAAAGTTTGCCCATTAAATGACCCTCAAAAGGGCCCCAATATGAGCCCAAAAAGGGCCCAAAAGTTGCCCCCAAAAATAACCTCAAAAAGGGCCCAAAAATGAGCCCCGAATGAACAAACAATTTTAATGGAATTTAGATTAAAAAATAACATTTCCAATTTTAGGTGTGAATGTTTTGTGAAACATTAAGAAAATATATCTTTTTTACAAAAGAGTGAAAAAATAAATTGCACTTATTACTATTGTTTAAAATAATTAATTAGTTTTATAACACCGTCTTTACAATATATCTTAAAGTGATTAGTTACTTGCTAGTTGTTTTCCAACATTGCGTGAAAAGGGTATCTGTTAATTGATTAGATTACTAACTATAAACACCTGAGCTGGTCGTTTCACACTACATTAGACATTGTAGCTTTGTTAGCATTGTTAGCTTTGTGGTTTTCATATAACACGTGTACTGAAATCTTTCCAACACCATTGTAAACCTAACACATAGCAGAGAAGTACATTCAGTTACATTGAAGGGTAATGTTTAGAGATAACAAATTAACTTTCTATATTTCTGCTCACAAACCATTTTCTGTGGGTTTTAATTCTCAATTATAGTGTTGTATATAAATATAGGGTGTTATTATTTTATCAGTTTACATAACAAAGCAAAGTTTTAAATTTTTCGCTATCCATAAAAACTTGGACTTCAATTGTTTAAAAAATCGACCATGTCGTGATAAAATATTTTCAACTGAAAGAAGCAGAGAGTGTCCATTTTCAGAAGAAACTGAAATGAAACTGAATTACTTATTACTCTACAGAACTTGTAAAACGTCAAATAATAATCCTCCAGTGTTCTCCATGTCTTGACCTTGGTTGTATTGCTTTTTAGAAAACAAATTTTCCAAAATAGAACAATTCGCAGAAAAATCTATAAGTGATATAAAACTTGTATAAAAACAAGTCTATTTTTGTATCTATTTTATATAGGGCTATTTAAGTAAAATTGTAACATATTGAATCACTGATATTCCATCATTAAAAACGTAGGTATTATGAAATATGATTGGCTAGCAAAATATATAGTACACCGTATAAACAAAGAAATAATTATTATTTCAAATTGAGATGTAGTAACTTCATTTTTTAAGTAATACACAAACAATTTTCAGTACAGTATTTGGAAAATCGAGTGAAGGTCTGAAATGTTTTGAAACGGAAGTCAGAGAAGACATGCGCGACCCGTTTTAGGACAGTTTACATAGTTTTCCTCAATTCGAAATAAATTTATTTTTTTAAGTGTGTATACATTTAACACATATTACAAGTAGAGATCAACAGCAAAAGCTAATACACATTCCAAATTTCTACAAATATTAATAAACTGTAAATTATATTAAACAATTCGACTCGTTGTTTATTCTGAGGCTTGCAACTTAACTGATGCCCATTCATCGTAACTTACTTTAAATGTTTTATGTTGTCTTTTTTTCTTTCTTTTTTTTTAAGACAAGGTTGGTTTTTATATTTTTCCAATTATTCTTAACCCTCAATTGTCTTTTACTTGAGATTTGTCGTACTGGCTTGTGTCATTAGTCTTTATAATTGTCCGAATTATATCAAAAAATGTGGAGCTGTTTATGACTAATTATGAATTTTATAATTGCTCCAAGAATAGTTAAAAAAATTAATAATGACCGTTTTAATTGTCCCGTGATCCACTAACTTAATTTATTCACTACCGTGGTTTTGAATACGTTCGGCATCTATATTCAGGGGGTAAGTACTAAAACAGTTGTTCACTTATATCAGAAAAAACATATTATAACATACACAAACACAATACTCTAAAAGCATTCAATCGACAACCCTGAAATGGTAACGCATTGTCATTGCTATTAGATCACGCGAAGATATCGGAGAACAAAATTTCACGAAAACAGTTTCTTGTTGTTGTTTTTTAGCGATAACTCTTGAACCGACTTTTTTGGTAAATGGTAACTAAAACGTTAAGTTTCAATCATTAGAGACTATATTTTAGGAATATTTTATCAAGAACGATGAAACCGATTTTGAGAAAAACTATTTTTTAAATTTTTATTAAAGCACTTATACATAAATATTTGAGTTACATAAAACAAATGACTAAAGATACGATCAAAATATGCTCACAAACCAAAGATCAAAATCAGTCCATCGTATAAGCTCTAAATCACATCAAATATATAAAAATATTTAAAAAATATACTTTTTTTTAAAAAAATTTCGGGTGTCAAACAGATAGTTCAATGAAAAACTCAGAGTCAATTATTGGCCCATATCATAGCTTTGTAACACATTTACGTTAGGTGAAAAAATAATATATAGAACAGAAATACATTAATATCGATATGTAAAAGGCACCAAATTAAAATGTACGTAGCTTATTCTTTTGAAATATCCTACAAACATTTTTAAAGCTGTGATTGTTGACTTTACACAATCTAATGTAACATATCTCGGCAATATACCATTTTAGAATTGTTATAATCAACCTGTAACAATCTAAATTGATGTAGTACATAATGTACCTTTCATTTTAAAGCTTTTTATTCTCAAATTGTTCATGTAAAAATATTAATTATTTTAAATAATGAAATATTCTAGCTTTGTAGTGTAAAATCAAAATGCATAAGATTCGTTTTCCAGGAAATGATAAACAAATGCTTCCGAGATGTTTTTCTAGAAGTGTCTTTACTTGGGTTTCAATTTTATTATTACAAAGTTCAATACTGCTGTTTTGTAATAAAAGGTACTGTAATTTTATGGACTTGAATAACCTTTGTAATGAGATGAAGTTAATGGATTGAATTACTTCTTATTTATTTACTGAGTGAGGAATAGGGCAAGGACGATGTTGCATTTCAAATGTTACACACACACACCACACACACCACACACACACACACACACACACACACACACACACACACACACACACACACACACACACACACACACACACACACACACACACACACACACACACACACACACACACACACACACACACACACACACACACACACACACACACACACACACACACACACACACATATATATATATATATATATATATATATATATATATATATATATATATGAGTACAGCATCCAAAAAATAAAATGAGGAGTGGTATTTTATAAACTTGGTCAATATTCATTAGAGATAATATTCAATAATAGATCGTGAAGAGTTATGTGATATTTTAAATTGAAACACTTAATTGATCAGAACTAAGAGAAACGTACTGTTTAATATACGACCAAATTTTAAAACTATAGTTTTTTTTTTTTTAATAATATTCGTCACTCAAATATCACTAAAGCAAGTGCCGAGAATAGAAAACAGGAGCGAGTTTTTACACTGATTTACTTAACTTTTCATCGCCTTCACCCGCAAAATGCAATTTAGTGTTTGAAATTCGGTCATCAGCGTAGGATTTCGTTTTTAGTGATCTCAGAGCAGACGATTTCAGTCGTTTAGCAATCATTTCTTGTAGGGAAATTGGAACATTTGAATGCTATTCAAACATATCATTGGAAAACTTTAAATCGACTAATGGAAAAATATTTTAAAATCTATAAGTTCAGCTACAGATCATATGTTAGTGAGAGAAAAAAAAAAGAGTACTTTTAAAAATGAACCTGAAAATGTGAATTTATAGTTGGGGTACCCAGCATATGAAGGACCAACTTATGTAAAACCTTAAAACTAGATAATTCACGACCATCAGACAACAAATTTAATCTTTCTAGGCAATTTTAGTGTAACTGTAATCTACTTACATATAAAGGAAAACTATTCTACATAGCTAAAACCGGCATTAATTAAACTATAAAAACTTAGCACATGGAAATTTTAGCACATGACTAGAGGAGAAGCCTTCAGTAAAAAAAAAAAAAAAACAGACTCTTGACCGTTTCGAGCTTACTTGACAGCTTACTATTTATCTCACCCCAATGCGGTCTAGCCATCAGAAGCTAGGCAGATTCAAACCCAGTTGATGGAGTTGCGGTTTTCGTGTGTTACCTTCTGTCCCGTCATAACAGAAAGGGATTAAATAATTTGCTTTCCTCACATTTCGCAGCTCTCATTATTTATCGAATGAATTACTTATGAATAAGTTACAATAATTACTCAAAGGATAAGTTGAAGTTGTACAATAAAATTTACTGAAATTACAACAAGATCTGAAAAACAAAAAGTTAAGTGCCACTTACAAAGTGTAAAAAGAAGGTACCTATATAATATGTTAACATTAAAAGCCACAGATAAATTTTAATTTGTTATTAATTGATAACACCTCCTGATGTAAACTAACTCTATATTCCAAAAAAAATCACTTATGGTACTATCAAATTTATAGTCAACATTAAAACTATTGATTGTAATTATAACTAAGTCTATATTGATTATTTTAATTGTTTTTACTTTCTGTTATGTTTCAGACGATAGCTTTAAGTCAGATAAAATGCTCCCCCTTCCCCCATCTCTCTACTTTTCAATATCAATTGACATTGGTGTTTCCTCTAAAGGGAAGAAGAGGATGAACTGTTGAAGTAATTTCTTTCCAATCACCAATACGCCATCCCCCTCCACCTCCATTGCTATTAATACATTCCGTATTATATCACTTCTTTAATACTTCCTCTCTTTTACCTGAGCTCCTGTATCTTCATCTCTGAAATCAATTTTCCGCATTTCACATCTTAACATTAAAATAAAATACAGTCTCGCTAAGATGAACTCAAAATGGCTACAGAATGTGATTTAAGCACGTACTCTACATATTTCGCCTTTGGCTATTAACATTTCTCCAACTCACTTCCGCCTTTCTATTCCTTCACCATTAAGGAGAAGTTTGTTAGAACTTGTGTGGTATATCTTTAACACTAGAGTTGATCATTAAATTTGTGAATTTTCGAATGACAAGACACAAGTAATATTGGGTATTATTATTATTTTGAAGCATGTATTATATATTTATAATCTGTATGATTCCATTAGATATCCGATTATATAAAATTATATAGAATAACCTTACTTTACACTATAATATTGTATTATCAGTGAATTACGGCATTAATACAATGGTACAAATTAATACCAAATTTAGCATTAGCGTGTGAAACCTATAACTTTGTAATCCTATATAAATCAATACAAAGTGTATAAATGATTGAACGTCTAAGTCTAGAGTTTTGTTTGTCCAGTTTACATAACTTCACTTTTTTCCATTTGATTTAGGCTGCAGGTTTTTACAAACGTGTAACCAAATTTCAAAAATAAAAGTTTTGATTAATCAGAGTTTACAGTTTCCTTCCTTCAATAACACGGGAAATTAATACTAATTTGAGAATATTTTGAACACATATTTTTTGAGTTAGTTGCCGATTTTCATGATTTGTCATGTAGTTTTTAGTTTCTTCGAAAAAAAACTGAATAAATAAGATCTTTACAAAATCAATTATTATGATCTCAAAATCTGTCTCACTTGTCAAAGCAATGTTTCCATATTTGTTGTTAACTTTGAGTTTATGTTTAAATCATTGCTTAAAAAAACAAATTAGGGAATATTCTATACTTTTACTTTAGGCCCTACTATAGCACACTGTATACTTTACTAATTTATACTGTAATCAGCTATTTGACTAATGTACATCAGCTGTACAGATTAAACGATGAGTTTACTAGTAAACGGATTACAATTAGAAGTTAAATCGTCGGCTTTCAGAATTAAGGATCAATATATATTTACATTGAGACTCTTTTGTCAATGAGTGGTACAGTGAAGGTATTTCGCTTTGTTAAAAATTTGATTAACATTGGGAAAAATAACCCTATTGACAAATATGTTATTATATTTCAGGTATTTAAATTATTGTTACAAAATTCATTGGCTATTTACGATCAATTTACGATCCCAAAATATATAAAATATATTTATGATTATCGATCGATGAGTGAGGAAGTAAATCTGTAGTAAAATCAAAATATAAAATACCAACTACCAAAAATGGATTAAAATTAATTTAACTGTTCCAACAGCTCTAAAATCAATAAACAGATTATCACAGACTATATTTACACTTGTATAATAGGAAAATAAAACATTTCCCTTCACCCTCATTTTTAAAAATTCTCTAAGGATTTCTAATATTTTGTAATTCTGAATTTACATCAACGTAACACTTTTCTTGATTTTAATGTTGGAATTATTTTCTTACAAAATTAATAATTCCTCTGGTTAACCATAAGTACTTTGATATACTCCACTAATCTTACATATTCAGTGTTTTTGATACTAGAAAATTTTATTTCCATACTTGAAGATTCCCATCAAGAAGAAGATTTCTGCGAAGGAGTATTGATGAACACATTTTGCTCTTATTTAAAAGTGCTGATAAGGTATAAAATAAAAGGAATAAAAGGAAAGGTCTATTACATGAAAGTCTCCACCATCAGGACTTATCTCTAAGCCTGTCAATTTGTTAAACGTCTCGAGTTAAGCTGAGGGCACATTACAGTTTTCGCCTAATAAAAGGTGTTACGCAAAAAAGTCTTAGAAAAGCTGAAGGCACATGATATGGCTACCTAGTACATATTAATTTAAACAAACTATGTAACCTGCCTCGCCTCCCCTCCCCGTCACACAAGCTGACTGACTTATGAGCTCAAACTGCCACTCTTAGCAAACGTAGCAGATCGTGTTACTACAAAAAGTGTCTTAAAACAGTCAATTTGTCATTTCGTCTGAATGTTTGTTTTTGTGTATATGAAGCGTGCATTTCCAAAAGGATGTAAGTGCCAAAATGGACGAAATTACGTTTTCTGTGTAATCGGGTTGTAAGTGCCACGAAATATCAGTTTTCAAAGTATTACAGCGGTGCTGGCGCTCCTTGTGGGCCAAATGTGAACTTTTGTTGTTGTGCAAGTCAAAAGGGTGTATGTCCCTTGGTGCAACAGTTTGAGATCACTCAGTGTAGGTGAGCGGTACGCTACTTGACTTGCATAGCTGTTTGCGCTGTATAATTTTAACAGTTTATTTCAGTTAAAATATAATATTAAATAGTTTTTTATGAGATGGAGGTATGTATCGTTCATTTTTGGAGAAACATTCCGAAGAGTTTCATTTTAGGAACCCCCCAATCACTAGGCAGTGGTACAATGAAATTTTGTTGACGAAGTTCAATTTATCTTTTCATAGACCAAGGGTAGATACTTGTTCGACCTGTGACCAACTGCATATTAAAGTACAATCTGGCGTATTGGCTGCAAAAGTAGAGCAAGAACTACACCACAGACGCGCCGAAGCTATTACTAATGCAATGACAAAGATTCAGATGCTCAGGTACTATCGTTTTACCTGCAACAGCAGATGTATCTTCCTCAGTTAACACATACTGAGATGTATTATTCACAACAACTAGCATGTTGCAATTTAGGGATTCATGACTCTACAGTAGATAAGGGTTTTATGTTCTTGTGGTCGGAAAACTATGGTGGTCGGGGGTCCTTGGAAATCTCTTCTTGCCTTTATCAATACCTAACTACTCAATGTAGAACTAACAAAAGAAAACTGGTAGTATGGTCAGACAATTGCGGTGGTCAAAACAAAAACCAATACATGATCACCATGTACCTAGTTTTAATAGCTACTAGTAAGTTTGATGAAATCATTCACAAGTTCCCTATCAAAGGCCATACTTTTTTGACTTGTGACAGGGACTTTTCTTTGATAGAAAAACATAGAAGAAAATGCAATCCTAACACTATTATGGATTTGGTTCAAATCATAACAAGTAATGCTCAGAAAATCCGTTTTACTGCACTGTGGTAGAAGAGTTCTACAATTTCAAAGAGATCTCACAAAAGTTTCTGGATCCCAAGAAGCTAGGAATCTCTAAAGCCTCGCAGCTCCGTTTGACAGTTGCAGACTTTGGTGGTGTGATGGTAGCAAAAGGGGGATCAGAAGCAGCTGGCTGGAGTGACCCAATAAAAGTCATTAAGAATGGAGTGAGTATTGATGATTTTAAGAGTCTGCAGCTTCCTTCAATGAGAACAAAGTGGGGAATCCCACAAAAGTAAAGGGAAGACATCATCAAGATAATCCCTTACCTAAAGCCGGAATCACGTGGGTACTTCGAGGAGTTATTGGCAGAAACACCACCTCTACAGACTCCGGACAATAATACAGATCTCTAAGCAAGAGTTGCATAGTGGAACTTACAGCCTTATGACTTGCACCTAGATAAAACAGTTTTTTTCCTTTAATTTTTTTCCTTTTAAATTTTACCTAAATTTTTATAAATGCAAAAACTCTTGTATCATTTATGAAATTGTTTGAAAATTTGCTTTAAAGGTAAATAAATAAATGTTTTTATGAAAAAAAATGTTTTTTTTATCTCCTGAAAAATTTACTCTTTGGCACTTACACCCTTTTGGAAATGCATGCTTCATATGTTGACAGTTACTGCACGTTTCCAAACCATGGATTGGGATAATCCGGCTAGGAAAAAAATCACGTGCTTTGTAGTATTAAATATGATGGTGAAAACGAATCAAAACAAACAGTTGTATAAAAACTTCAAATGAAAAAATTAAATTATTTTAAAGTATATTGTAAAAATTCCAAACGGGACGATTTTACCTGAACCAAAAATAAAAACTCACTCGCAACTTTTTGTTTCTTTTCGAATTTTATAGGATTACATAAATGTCAAATACATTATTCTTTAATTAACAGTTACTGTTTTTCCCTGTATTTTTAAGTTTACTTGTAAACTTGTATTTACTTTCATGAAACTTCACATTTGTATAAATGTGAATTATAATAAAATACAAATTGTAATCAGATCGTTCACGATTCAAAGAATTGGGTAACCAGCCACCAACCATAACGCCAAGTAATAGTGGGGTTGAAGTTTCTTTTTCAGTTTGAAACAACGATCTGTTCGTGGAAGGGCAGCTAGCGAGCGATCGTCGCAGCGGTCTAAGATATGACAATGTCACATAGGACACGTCGTCATCCAGTATATATTTATCTTGCCTTCTAATGTGTGATCCTAATGATTAGCTAAAACAAAGCAAAGAAAGCCATCCATAGAATTTTATTATTTCCTTGTTAGTTGTATATTTTCAAGTATAAAAACTATGGTATTATTTACTGATACTGTACTTCACTTAGACTATAAATATTGTGTCGCATTGCTCGCTAGGAAGTAGCTACTTTGGCGTTACAAATACCATTACCAACGAGCGAGATCTACTGTTAATAGGACACTGGTTTATTTATTTTATTTTTTAAGGCAAAAATCGGATTTGGTCATGATAGCTTAGAAGGAAATAAAAATAATGAAATCCAATTAATGTTTATTAATTTTCAAGACCAATATGAATACATGTTTACTTATATGGATCTGAGCTAATGTCCACAAAATTAAAGTTTTCTAAACGTTTCAAATACATTCAGAAATAAAATCCCTAGAGTTGTAATTATTTTGGTATTTTGTTATTGTAATTAATCGTATATTTGTGTAACGAGAAGTTTTTGGATATCAGGTCACAAAGGCCACGAAGGCAATTAAAAGGCGGATAAACTGGCCAAGAAATCCTTCATTGGTCCAGAACCCGCCTTCGGAATAACTGAAGCCTTAGCAAAAGATAGTCTAAAACAAAGGCTAAATTAAGAGACGATGGACAAAATACTCTAAGGGAAAACTTTACGGATCACTGGTCCAACTAGATCTGAAACTCTCTAAGTTTTCGTCACTTTAAAAGTGAATAAAATCAGAAAGAGAAAAATATATTAGGCTTCGTATCAGGCCATGGTCCTTCAAGAAACCATCTTAAATCCACGGGATTATTCCAAAAACCTGAAATGGAGATTATACAACCAGCAGCACCTAGAAACTGCAGAACATATACTTCTAAAAAGTACGATGCATTAGTTCTTCTGCGCAGATGTGATCTTTAAAGCAACACGCAACATGGTTGGAAAATCCTGCCCCTAACCAAGGGCATAGAAATAAGCTAGTCAGGTATAAGAAGTACACATAAAAGTCTTATTATCTAAAGTGTCTAAGACTCGCCTCTATGGATAAGAAGTTTAGTATTATAATTAGTATTAAGTACTTTCCATGAAAATATGTGCATAATAGTTATCACTTTAATTTTTATTCCAGTGGTGATTAAGTTAGTATTTTGAAGAAAAAAAAATGGAGTATCCAAAATTAAATATAAGTGAGCTTTATTAAATATAACTAGAAATAAAAGTTTTATTTTAAAATAAATTACATTCCACAAAAATATATCTGACTAGATATTTAAAAAAATCTACGAGTCATCAAGTAGTCTTGTAAGAGCGGTAAGAAAGCACATTGTGACAAAATAACTTTTGGAAGTAAAAACTGAAATGGTGAAATGGTCACTTATAGCAGAAAATTCAATAATAAACTATTAATATAAAAACAAAGATACTGATTGATATCTCTAAGTAAACAATTATGAACAAATATTATGTCTGTTTGATACAGTCTTAATGTGAAAGTAAGTCTGATTAAAGGGGGAGATAGCTGGAGGAAGGTAGGTTTAGGAGGAGATCTGTAGGTCGTCCCTAAAGAGATTCTTAGGGTGTTACTGCGATTTCAATCCGCCTAAAGAAAGACGGGTTGTAGAGTTGGTCACCGGGTGTTACGATGATTTAACTTCCCTAAAGGGACGGGATTTAAAGTAGTAAGCATTAAAAATATCTTTAGGATCACAAAATTGTTCTCTCTCCTTCTCGTACATGCCAAATATTGTTTGTAGTGTAGCAGGTAAAGTCCACTAAAGTGTAAAGTGTAAAGGATTTTAGGATGCAAGTGAAAATCTTATTGAATTTAGTCGCTCAGCGATCAAATCGCCGTGTGTATGGGGGGGGGGGGCTTTTATATGTTTTGCCCGAGGGCCATAAACCAAGGTGAGAAAATACATTGTCAGGTTTTAAAGGAATGTAAGCCAGAGGCTAGCTTCTGTTTAGAGAAGAAGAAAGTTAATGTAAGTCTCTATAAAAAAACATTAAAATCATATTTTTTATAAAATTTAATTACAGAGAAAACTATTTTAATTTCGTACGTTTCGTGATAATGAAAAAGTAGTAAGAAAGAATTTTTTTTTTTTTTTTGTTGGATTATGTTTTAATGAGTATTAAATAAAACGCTAAATTATATTTTTTTACTCTTTTCATACGACCCTTTTTAAGCTAGGAAATATTCTAACTGAGAGAACTCATACTTTTACACCATTAAATTATTATTGTTTGATATATTCATTAAGTTTTTTGTTCCCGCTATAATCATATTGTTTGGCAATTTTTAATTTTAGCTTTAAAATTATAAGATTATATTTAAAATGAATTCTTTCTTAAACTGCACAGTATCAACTCAACTAAATTGATTAAATACTAGTTATCTCTTTTTTAATTTTTTATTTTTTATTGGCGAAGTTTGACAATAACACAATGATGCCTATTTCTGAAATTTATTTCATTGTTTTTTATTTGTAAATGTCAAAATGAACGCATAAGTATTTGTCGAAACTTTTTAAAAAAATGATTAACCTAAACTACACACAGATATAGTGTCTTATATCTGCCAGTGATGTAAGGAAAGATAAATTACTAGAGACTGGTTAACCCGCACAGCTAGTTTGGTCAAGCTATACATTCCATTTTTTTTACGAATAATCCATGGACAGAGCTTATTTGTTTGACACATAAGAAACCATTCCTGACACTTTGTCCTACGCGGTAAATTTACAAACTGTAAAGAGATTTTTAGCAAGTAAGAATGTCACCCTATTGGGAATACTATCTTCTAATTGTCTAAACAGATTTTCCAACTGTCACGATAACAAAACACTACCCGTGGGAAATACCATTCTTTAAACTGCAGTTAAACATCTGTTCCAAGAAAAATCCCTTATAATATAAGGTTTAGTCTATAAGCGGTATGGTGACGTAAGCAGTCGCGTTTCGCGTGCTCGCCGTAATAAACTTAAAGAAGTAAAATCATGTTCAACTTTGGGATGTAAATAATACACTGTAGTGTTGAATGTCTATTCTTTGTAGTAAAAAACACTTTGTGCAATATGTTAATATTAACTATTCGTAAAATCCTGGCTCAGGGGTGTTATCGGTGCATATTGGTATTTTAGTAATCAGCATAACAGTAGATTTGGTCTCAGTGTTAACCTCCCCCCCCCCCCCTACTTACACCTCAATATAATTCCACGTGACTTGACGTGACGTGACGTGACGTGACGTAACGTGACTTGACTTGACATGGCGTTACGTGATGTAACAGACGTAACGTGACGTGATGTGACGTAACGTGACTTGACTTGACTTGACGTGACGTGACGTGACGTGACGTAACGTGACTTGACTTGACATGGCGTTACGTGATGTAACAGACGTAACGTGACGTGATGTGACGTAACGTGACTTGACGTGACTTGACGTGACGTGACGTGACGTAACGTGACTTGACTTGACATGGCGTTACGTTTTGTAACGGACGTAACGTGACTTGACTTGACTTGACGTGACGTGACGTGACGTGACGTGACGTGCCGTGACTTGACTTGACCAAGCAATTGAAAATAAACGTTCATTTCTACGTCTTCCCTATATTATAATCAATTGTATATCAATATTTGATGATTTTTATAAAAAATTGTTGTCTGGGTTCTTTAACATTTTAAATATAACATACCTATCATTCCGTACACGTAATTAAAATTACTATATAGATATTCAAATTGTAATAAAATCAAATACTTTACTTTAATTATAGTAATTGTATAGTCCTTATACTCAATGGGAATTCATAACCTACATAAGTCGTTAAAAATATAAGAAAACAATAAATAAATAACAAATAAAGAAAATGTAGGGTTTAAAAAAGTTATATTACTAAGGTTAATAGAATAAGATATTAGGTCTTATGAATAAAACTAAATCAATGTCTCTTGAGTATGAACATGATGTAAAACTTTGAGTTGAAAGGCTAGGACTTGAACATTTGAATGCTTTAATTTCAAAGCGATCTAAGTGCCATAACGTAAATTTTCGGGTAATCAATAAAAACACTGTAGTTTTATAATAGTTTTATTTCAATAGGGTACAACATTATTTTTACATAAGTTAAAAACATAAAAAAGTGCTCTTATGTTAAAAAATTAAATTATTAAAACACACAAGGAAGAAAAAAAATTTGATGTACCCAGTCAGCAGAACGATCTATGTACATGGCTGGTTTTCTTTCAAACCGATCTAAGTCCTATGGATCTTAGGCGCACAAATTGGCGTAAAAGGTTCTGTTTGGCTCTGAAATGTAGTCCAGCATAGCACGTAGGTCCTTCTTTTTATTTTCAGATATTGGCACTGAGGTAAGAAGAATTTCAAGTGTCATATTGGTGAGATCTTCAATCTTAACTCCTTTTTTTAACACGTTGCACTTTTGCCAATCGCCGAAAAAAGATGTTTTGAAGAGGACATTGTTTGGTTCATCTTTGCAGATTTTTATCATTGATATAGATGAAATTCCCAGTTTTTTAGTTGTTATATAATTTTCTCCTGCCAAATCAAAATTTAAAAAACTTTTCACTCATGTTCAGAACTTTAAATGGTTTGGAAGGCCTAGCTGTAGCTATAATATTCATCACATGCTCAACAGTTTCCATCTGCGAACATTTTTTAGCTCGCTTTTCAATCAGCGCAAAATCTCTGTCGGCATATGAAAAGCTGTGCCCTGTCACTAGAAATTTGTGTTCGATAGTGTCAAACATTCCAATGTATACTAAGTATTTATACAAAAATACTAACATTCTGTTTTTTAACTGACCAGCACAGTTATCGGACCAAACAACTAAATGTTTTTTATCAGTAGTTGACAGAAGATCAGAGTTTATTGCTTGGAAGAGACAAGACGCCATCTGATTGGCACCACGTCCCGATTGCCCTTCGTGCCAAACACACATAATACCATCTGCGTTATTAGTAACATGGATTCCAAAATTGTAGCAGGAAAGTTGGCGGCTGTAATACATGTCACTGTGTGTGAGCTTTGGGATGGGAAAGACTTTCTGTAAGTCCATTACTATATTGATAGTAGTACTGCCCGGTCTTGTGCTACAAATTGCATCATTTTTCATGGTTTCCAAAGCCTTACCAGCTTTTTTCACAACACAATCCATCATAATTATAATCAAAAACAATTAAAACCTTGTAAAAAACAATAACAAAGTGTTGTGCAACAGAGCAGTTTCATGTCATGTAAACAAACCAATTCCAAGCAGGTGGCACTTAGATCGAATTGAAAGGCGCTCCCACTGGACATACACACAGCGCATTCTATGGAAGGCTATAAAAACCAACAGAAAATTATTTGGCATATAGATCTTATAGACGTGCATTGGCGTTGATACTTAGATCACTTTGCAATTAAAAAATATATATATTAATTTTTGGCACTTAGATCGTTTTGAAATTAAAGCATTCATTTGTTGTTTTCGTTACGAATAGCATCTTCCTAATCTACAACCATATATACACAATCCAACTGCACCATCTGCTCCACTATTTTACTCATATTTCTCTCGTGATCAGCTGTTCGTATTGATTTAAGTTATCTTTTTGAATACAAATTTGAACGATTGTAAATGTTGTAGTTCAGGTAAATTTTATATTATATTCAAATTATATATTCTTAAATCACGTTACATTTACGTTGCTACGTTTTATTTTAATTACTGCATCTATTTTATAACTTTATTTAAGTAGACATTTTACATGTATCTAAACTTACATTTTTTTTAAACTACAAATTTGTATATGTGCGACTTTGCAATTCTTTCGTTGTGTTACTCACTGCAGCTGTTTCGCCGATCAATGCGGTATCATCATGTGAAAATTACAAACATTATGCAACATATACCTACAATAACAACAACCAATTTAACTGTCCAGTATTTATGTTAGTGTACGTATAATTATGTTGTATATGTTCTGTAATATTCACCTGATGATACCGCATTGATGGCGAAACAGCTGCAGTGAGTAACACAACGAATGAATTGCCAAGACGGACATAAGGTATACGTATATAAAAATATATTTAGGGTTTTGGAGGCATAAGTGAATAATTTTACTATAAATATTGTTTTAGTTTAATTTAATTACGATAATTAAGTCACACATTTTTCAGAGTAAGGTTCAAATCATTTACAGAAACTTTTTTACAATCTATAAAATGTTTTGTTAACCTTGATTTTTGGATCTAAATGAGTATATATACACACTTATAAAAATATATTGGTAGTTGTGTTACCTTAAAATATGAATTTGTTATTGGCCAAACTCTTTTTTAGCATATACCCTTCAAATTTGGAACATTTACTCTTTTATTTGTTCACGTACTTTAAAAGATTTATTTTAAAAAGTTATTTTTAGAAAGATGCTCTAGATCGAGTACTCAAACATGCTCAACTTTATTCATATGACCAAATATGACAAAACCACGAATGTTGAAGATTAAATTCAATATTACTTATATACGTCCCATTTGATTTCTTTTTCTTTTACTTCATATTCTCAGCAATCATTTTACTTTATCGAATAACAAGTTTTTCATGAATATATATGTTTTTCAATTTCTATACCATAAAATCGGCTCGGACGAATTTATTAAGTTTTCGGGAATTGTGCAAAGTCATAAGTAAACAATTTCCTTTTTGCAATAATTTTCATGGCCGCTTTGATTTTACTCGAATTCATCAAATATTATTTACCCTTAGTACAAATTTATAATTCAAGCCTACCAATCTTAAGCAATGTGAAAATATATAGGTAGTTTTGTTATTTCTTTTTTTACTTTTGACTGACAATCGAACTGATGTTTTAACAATGATTGTGTAGTTAGTATTTAGTTTTTTGAATGAGTGGTGATAAAAAAAGTTGTTAAATACTGATGCATAGTTTATTTACAATATATATATATATATATATATATATATATATATATATATATATATATATACTGAGATGAATTAGATTTCCTTCCTACAGTCCCTACGTCTAATTATACTTACTTTCTATATGATTCCTAGTTTCATCTCATCTACCTTATATCTAAATTTTCAGTATCTCTTACTAGAACTAAATCCCCGTATTGTGCTAAATTACTTAAAACATATACCAGGGAAACAATTAATATCCATTCTGTCCCATACTAAGATACCGCATAATGTATAGCATATGAAAATATCGGTGATATTAATCTTGATTTGGGCAACACTAAATTAGGTACAGTGCGCCATTTTATAACCCCCCCCCCTCTTAATTATAACGAAACTGTGAATGTTAACCCAGCCTCAAAAAGACTGTTACTACATTTATTCTAATCAAGCTGTACGAAAACATTTTATTAATTTTCTCAAACACCCATCTCCAACAACAAAAATGTCACTGTACAACCTTAAGGTTAGGGGGAAAATGTAAGTTTTTATATTACCAGGATTGATTTTCTATGTATAGTACAGAAGAGTCTTAACAACATTCATTGAGTTTCATTGTACATATTATAAGATATTTAAATAGCTTATAATACTATTTGAATATTATATATTTGATTGAAATCGAGTATTTAATGAAGAGTCAAGGTTTATTTTTTAATTTTGTCAATTATTCTTAAACCGCGATTTTATTGGTTTTGTAATTTGGAAGAATGGTTTGGGGAATTAATCTTTTTTTTTTTAATTTTTGTCAAGTATTTATAAACCGTGATTTTACTTGTCTTGCAATTTGGAACATTACTTTGGTTCATTATTCTTCATTTATATTTTTGTCAAGTATTCTCAACCGTGATTTTACTTGTGTTGCAATTTGGCCATTAGTTTGGGTCATTAAACTTCTTTTTTTTATTTTTGTCAAATATAAACCGTGATTTTACTTGGAACATTGGTTTGGGTTGTGAATCTTCAGTTTTTATTTTTCTCAAGTGTTATTAAACTGTGATTTTACTTGTCATACAATTTGGCACATTTGGTTTGGATCATTAATCTTCATTTTTCACTAAATTGTGATCACAATCGTTAAAGACAATTTAAGAAATTTTTGAAACGGAAGAGAATTAAATGAAAATGAATCTCGATAAATGGCATAATAGTCCCACATATAAAATTGTATAACATCGGTACCCTCGTTTGCGCTGTATAACACTAGTTTATACAAAGCGAATCAGATCATTGAAAAAATACACTTCCTGAGCCCAAAGACTTCTAAGTAATGCATTTAAACATTTTTGTATTATGGGCTTTAATATGACTACTTTTTTTACAGTCTTCCATAACCCTCAGTTTTGGAAAATCTATCCTTAATGTACTTTGTTCAAGAAAGTTATTTAATGAATATACTTCTATTGTAGCACAGAATATGTTAAAGTATGTGCATATTTATGGTACACCTACACTGAAATCAAATCAGATATCACCTGTAGGCTGTATACTCTATTATTAAATAACCAAGGTTGGAAGATTAATACGTAGTAACATCGTATCTTTATCCCTCACCTTTTTTAAATTTTATTTTTGTATGATGTCTTTCTATCGTCCATTCAGTAAGTAAAAACCTCAACAAAATTTACTGTAGCTCGAGGAGTTTTAACAATGTTATACAACTAAAAATTTGGAAGTTACCTGCTGTAAAATTAAAACACAAAATTAAGATTTTCTCAAAATCTACTATAACTATATTGATCAAAATTTGGTCAC
This sequence comes from Aphrophora alni, assembly GCA_963513935.1. Lineage (NCBI taxonomy): Eukaryota > Metazoa > Arthropoda > Insecta > Hemiptera > Aphrophoridae > Aphrophora > Aphrophora alni. The sequence continues at coordinate 69,977,038 of OY740768.1, read as the reverse complement.
TAAGAACACTACAGGACACGTTGGTCTCCATATTCCTAACATAACTGTTCAATAGTCGCCGTTCGAAAAGTTAAAATTAACTAGGGATATCATCTTAGAAGATTAGGAATTTTAAAGTTTGGGTGTTAAAGCTGTATCATGATAGTAAGTGAGGAGCTGGAATAGTAGTGAATTCTGGTGGTGAAAGCTAGAATTACGACGAAGGGAACTCGATTTTCTGACCTCACATTGCTCGAATGAAAAGCTGTTTGTCAGACCTCGGCTATTTTCAGACTATTGCACCACAGGACCCAAATCAAATGTCTTTTTATTATTTATACCAAGCCTCCAAGTATAAAGACTAAAATAAAGTCTGACTATCAACTTTTTTTTAAATGTAATCACAAACTCGTGACGCTTGACATATCTGTTTGGATTATAAACTTTCACACTTCAAACAAAAATATGATATAAGGACATATGTGTATGATTTATGTATGACAAGGCTGATTTTGATATATTCACCCATCTTAGATGTGTTTGTTCTAAATCTTGTTTCTTTTTGTTTTAAATTACGTAATGGATAAAAAAACTTACCTCAATCATTACAATCAATTTCTTATAAGTTACCCCTAACTTACTTTTATATTTCTCTATCAAGTTAATAATGTATGAGTATAAATTCTAATTTGAATTTGTGTACATATAAATATAATTAAACCATTTTAAACATGGTTATTTTCGACAGTTCCGTTCTATCAACAGATGTGTCAACTTTATTTTAGTTCGTATACAAAACCAATTAAGTCGAACCTACTAATATTTTCTAGAGTCATCCTAAGAATTCTATATAAAATGTAAAATCTCTGCTTATCAAAATACAGTCTCCGATACCATTTAACAATCACTAGTAATAATAATTTCAACGTTTCAACACTAAATTTATAAAGTTTGTTTTCTATTCACAACATAGGTTTATCTGTATACAACAGTTTACCTGTTATTTGTAAATATAATGACTTAACAGAATTATAGAGGTTAGTTTTTCATAAATATTTTCTGCATAATAAATATATACGTCGGGGGAAAGTATTAAATATAATTTGGTTTTGTACACAATATAGCGTGTGCAATATATATATATATATATATATATATATATATATATATATATATTGTGTAGTATTTACCATAAATTGTTGAATTATGAATAACATTTGAAACGCTGTTATGATGAAAACATTATACAAATATACTGAATTTTTAAATAGGCTACTGTAAAATTTCTGATGATAATTATTGCAGACTGAAGTAACTCCCAAAGCTCACTGGAATTTGTCGATATTTTTTGAAATCTTCTAATATTCAAGAAATTCCAACAAAAAATTTTAGTTATGGTGATTATTTTAAACAATTTTACACCTAGAATATTATAGTTAAGATTTCCTTAATTTAATTATACGTACATTTATAGTATGTTTCACATCTTCAGTGTAAAAAATGACGAAGTTAGTACTTAAATTGTCAATATCAGCAGTGGTGTCCAACCTCCTCTATATTTATGACGCAAATCCTCCTTTAATAATCTTTTCACTCCTACCCTCTCCCATTTGAAATACTTCTAATATTATTATATATTCCTGTACAACTTTTCTGTGTTTAGATTCAAAATTATATCAATACGTCTTTTTGTAAATTAAAGCAATAACTAAATTTGATTAATTAATTATGTGATAGACTATGGATTGAGGATACTACTATTTATTCCCTAACTTCAATCTGCCTACTATATAGCTTATTGAACAGGAAATTAACTGCATGAAGTTTTAATGAATTAATTTTTTCATACAAGTTGTCTAACTTTTATGGAAAAAATTACATTAATTTATAAGTATTAGTAAATACAAATATTTGTTTGATTGAAAATGGATTTATTAAAAGAAATTTTAAATATTTAAAACCTGACATTTATAAAATATTTAAAAGGGAAAAAAATATAATGAAAATATTTCCAACAATATTTTCATTTATAAGTTATACCATTCTCGAAAAATATAAATTACAAACCATTTATAAATAACCATAAGTTATAATATATGGTTATATAAATAACCATAATTTATAAATTTAACCATAAGTAAATTGTTTTTGTCTCTGAGTTGACCACTAAGAAATCGTTATTGTTTTGGAGTAAAATTATATATATATATATATATATATATATATATATATATATATATATATCGCGTCATAATCCTCTATTCCCTTCTGAGTACTTCAAATTTAGGCATCCGATTTGTCAATAAAATGTTATATTCCCACAATTACGAGACACGACATTAGAGATCTGAGTTACAAGTACGAGAGAGACGATTATATATAAACGCTTCGAATCCGGAAGAGACAACTATAAGAGAGAAAACGAGTGGAGGCTATTTATTATAGGCATAACTAAGAAGCCAGTTAGAAGACTAGGCCTATATGGAAATTTGAGATGCAGTAAACCTATGGTAATCAATGTACATAAAATTGGTTTAAATACATTAATCTGCTACATCTATCATTGTATTAACTTCTGATGACGCGCTTAGGATTAACTCCATTTTATGTTAGAAGTTTTATTAGCTTTTTTTATCTGTCACAATCTTTAATTTGAAATAATTTTATTCAATGACCGGTTTCGACAGTTAAAATTTTCATCATCATATTATTTTAATTGCTTCATTAAAATACAAAAATATATAACAAAAAATATTTAAACAAGACACCTAAACAAAATTTTTAACAAAGTTCATGCATGGTTGAATGTTAAGTGTACACTCATCATTAAATGTAAATAGAAAGCGATGAAAATGACATCAGTCTATCAGAAACATGGTTTTATGTTAATTCACCTAATCTAATTCACCCTAAACCGTCCCACTACGTAATTTAACCTTTCAAAAATCATCTAATAACATGTATCCTATGAGAAAAATTAACTTGCATATATCACGTAAATAAAAAGGATAATTTTGTATTAATTCCTACTAATTTTCCCCCAGATAAACCTGCACTCAAAACAGAATTATTATATACTACTGTTATAGCTTCTAGAAAAAAAAATTAAATTATCTCACTGTATACCATACTGTGTCCACTGTACACTAATAACCAACAATGGTATAGTTTAAAATTGTCATCATCAGATTATTTCAATTGTTTCATTAAAATATAAAAATGTATAACACATAAAAACATTTAAACAAGACACGTCAACAAAATTTTAACAAAGTTCATTGTTGAATGTCAGGTGTACACTTATGATTAAATGTAAATAGAAAGCGATGAAAATGACATCAGTCTGTCAGAAACATGGTTTTATGTTAATTCGCCCTAAACCGTCACACTACGTAGTTTAACCTTTCAAAATTCTACCCTATGACAAAAATTAACTTGCAACTTTCACGTAAATAAGGAACATAATTTTGTATTAATTCCTACTAATTTTTTTCCCAGATAAACCTGCACTCAAAACAGAATTATATACTACTTTTATACCTTCTAGAAATAAACTATTAAATTATCTCACTGTACGCCATACTATGACCAACTTTATTGTGTCCACTATATACTAATAACCAACAATGGTATAGTTTTTCTAATATTACTGACGAAAAAGATGATACTCGAAACAAACTTAGAAAAGTAAACATGTTGTCTTAGAAAAGATTTAAGTAAAGATTTAAACACAGTTATTTACTAAATATACAGATTTATAAAGAAAAGAATATCAAAGAATTACAATATGCGTCACACAACTTATTAGCATTACTCTTTAATTAAATAAGTGAAAGTCGAAATTTAGTATAATAATGATCTTCGGATAAAGATTTACACTAAGTAAATTAAAATACAAGTCAATTTCAAACTATCAATAATAAATATTATACTAATCGTAATATACGCATAGCATTACTTTAGAATTCTAAATAAAGAAATGTAAATTTCAACATAGAACCAATAGAATTTATTATTGCTTTAGGAATATTATGATAAAAAGACAAACATCGGGTGAAATGATAATAAAGTAAATAATAATTGTACTTTTTTGTTATCGCTATTCCAGCTATGATATTAACACGTTGGGCGTCGCTAGCGCTGCCGTGAGGCGCGCGCCGACAAAAGTCGGCACCAGACCAACTGAAATGATTTGACATAAAATATTTTAGCCATAGGTGATGGTATATACTTATTTTTCAGCAGTGAACGTGTTAATTAATTATAATCCATTTATCGTCTTCAACATTCTAATTGTACGTTTCGGCTATTCAGACATCCTTTAGTGTTTCGAATGGTGCTAGGATCTGTCCATTGTCATATATTTAAATACATGTATACATGAGACCTAACACTAACACAACATATTTAACACATTGAACAACTTTGTAGATTTAGATTGAACACGACTACTAAAGCCAATGATTAGGTTCTGTCCACTCATCAAAAACAATTGAAAATGTTTTAATAACCAAAACTGCCGTAGTGCTGAAACTGCATAATTCGACTATTAAAGAGGATAAAACTTTTATAATTAATTGAGAGGATTTTGTAACTGTCAAAGAAAAATAATGTTTCAAGAAGGCTAAATATTGGTGCCTTTCAAGATGGTCTAATAAATGTTAAAATAAACTTTATCTTGCCTTTTTAAGTACACCTAATTGCAAGTGTAACCAACTTGTGTACTAATCTTATAGTTTTAAATACTACACATTTATTAACATACTTCGTAAATTGAACAAATAATGAATGTGTACAGATTACAAAGCTAATTTTCATTTATTCTCTTCCTTTTGAAATGTATTTGTGTACAAAGTCAATATTTTTTTGACCTAAGAGTGTTTTTTGTGAATTTTATTTTATTTTTAAACATATTATTGTTTTTTACATGGTGTTCTTTACAGGCTGATAAAGCATTTTTCCTGTATTTCCTTCTTTAAGTGAACTAAAATTAAAATATGACAACTTTATCATTGCATGTAAATACGGATATTCTTCTGTAAATAATAAAAGGAAGAATTATCAATTTATGTTATTCTGAATAATAGAACAGTTATTTCTTTCAGTGTACACGTACATACCGTCGAAATGCATGGAATAAAACATACAAAGAGCAAGCACCCTTTGTTGATAATTGAATCGAACTTTAAATATATTACTGGTGTTTCTCTAACCCAATCTCAGAAAAGGATTTTAAATTACGATCACGTTTTATTCAGTTATGCAGCATTCGATTTCAACAAAAGGAAATATTAAAATGTATGCTGAAATTTTGTTTAAAATTGACAGACAAATAAGATTAAATGTAATTCCATTACATATATTCTGATTCAGACATGTCCCCTTCACTTTATTCCCTATAAGTTTGTCATTTTTTTAACTCTCATAATAATTATTTTAAAACAATCCTTAGAAAAACAGTCCAATGTGGACGAAATGAAAAATCGTGTCAGAACATCGTGTTTCCGTCGCCGTAATTTTACTTTTTGAACCTGGATTCGATACTAACTGTAGTCCCCACGTTTGTTGCGATGTTGGATCAACATCAAAATCTGTTTAAGCCCCCACGAGAATTAAACCCGAAACTGTTTGACACGAAGAACACTCTAGTGCTATTGCTGATATACAACCACATTAGCCAAACACACCCTTTCCGCTCTCTTTCTCCTGTTTTCCTTCTTATCTATTTCTATATACTTTAATACACAGAGGTTTACCATGATTCCTCCAAAAACTAACGTATTTCTATACGAATTGGCCTAAACTTGTCATTCAAAACCAGTCAAATTAATCAATCAAGTAATCATCCAAAGTAAAAAAAAATCCATCATACAGTATGCGCCAAAATAAACAGAACTGAAATTGTAAGATTTTATTTACATAGTTTTACTAGCATATACAAGTAAAAGGAAGCAAAATCGGTTAGACTCGGGTAATAATATGTTCAATATGACCTCCGTTCAGTTTTAAGTAACACTCGTAACGTTTTTGAAGGTTTTGCATCATTTTGGTGTGGTTGTTTCATGCTCCTTATACACATGGTTTTTTTTTTTTTTTTTTTTTTTACTGGAGTTGGACGATGGTAGCTAGCTGCTGGATCTTCACGGAAAATCTTCTCCTTCAACATTCTCCAGAACCATGTTAAAAGTTAGCACCATGTCAGCAAAAACTAACCTCAAATAAGAAAGAAATAATAATTACGAAGACGTGGCAACAAACAAAAGTTGCAGAGAAGGCTGATTCAGTTTCAGTACTGTTTATTTTGGCGCATACTGTATAAACACCTCATACATACAAAGTCTAATGCTTCCGAAAGTCTGCTATATTGTACCTTATATTGACCAATTGTAAACAAACAACGATTCAATACTTAGATGGAAGTACGACAGAGTATTTCAGTTGGTAGCATTCAAACGTTAAGATCAATAATTGTATCCTACAGAAGTGGAATTTTGTTAAATTTTTATTTATTCAATCTTCTTAATTTTGAAGTATCTAAAGTTATTAAATTATTGAAAGAAACTCTTCTCTTGTAATAAATGCAACGTCATTGTAATCAAGTTGTACTTGTAGTTTGAGAGTCATGTCATGAGAAGCACATTAAGGTGAATTGTAAAAATAGAACTCAGCTTACTGTCAATCAATAAACTCCTCAATTATTACAGTTCGACCAGACGCGGTTGGCGTCTTGCAACATTGTATTTTATGAGTATCAACACATTTATCAAAAAGAACTATATAAATTACATTATTATTTTTGATTTAATTTCGTTCATTTATTTATTTTTAAAATATTATTATTATTATAAAATTATTAACAATATTGGGTAGTTTAGAGTTAAGGAATTCTTCAATTATTTGAATTTTTTAATTGATTTCGAGTCACCTGTTACAAACCATTAACTGTTTATAATACACAAACGTTTGGAAAATATCTTCAAAACAGTTTTTGAGGAAATTATTAAGGACAATAAAGGAAGTAAGAGTGAACTTTATCTTTATGTTATTTGGTAGTTTAGGAATGTGCAAAAAGCTTATAGTAACAATTAGTGCTATTAGTGCTACAATTTGCTTATTAGTATTCTAATTATTACTTTCTTAAAAACTTAAAAGCACGATTATTCATGTTCATTCGACTAAATAAATAATATCTTCTGGTAACTCACTATACATTCATCTACAACATATTTTTTTAATTTCCAAATTTCGTAGATGAAAAAAAAGATATTTTAATCTTTATTCGCAAAATTTGTCTATTTCGTGTTATATAATACAAAAAATTGTTTTATTAAATGTGATAAAACATCGTATAATGTTTGACATACAATCGGGTTTTTTACTAACCAACTAAGATGTAAAAATAACTAAGACAATCTATATTCTACGTTATAAATTAATTACTTAATTTGTATTGCGTGGATTCAAAATGTTGATGGATATATTTATCCATAAGGTATATACACAAATAAAACTCTAAATAGTAGAGTTTAATTAAGCACGAATCCTTATATAAATTTAAAATATAATTTATAACTTGCACATTCACTCCAAGATTTCCAATTTCCGTTTGATCAGCAGCGACTAAAAATTGTAGACAAATAAACTTTGAATATTACTTGCATTGATGTGTAAATTTTGTATCAAAAGTAGGTTTTATTCCAGGGTTCAAACTTTAAACCAATCAGATAAAATTTATTTTAATAATAACAATAATAAATAAATAATTACCCATCATTTCTGAAACACCAAATATGACAATTGGAGCTAACCTTTTGTTCACTGTTATCTGTCAATCTTCGTCGCTTTGATTTCAATAGAATTAATTGTCCCCAATAACAGCTGACACTTAGGGATTATGGATAGGTGTTGTTATCATAATACAGTGTAATAGTTACAAACTATTGGTGGCTCATTGATTTATATTTACATTTTTCAATTGGCGCCACAATATTAGGAATTTGGATTTTAACTTTTTATTTATTTATAAAGCAGTACAATTACAAGATCTCATTTGGAGCTGAAGTTATATTTCAGCAATAAATATGAACTAAAAACTTATTTCAGCTTCTACTACTTTGAAATAACCATTATAGATTCACGACTCCATACGCAATATTATTATACAATACATTATTCGCTAGTTAGCCTTAAAAATGACGTACAAATACTGACATATTACAATTTGTATAAATTCTAACGATTTGTGTTTCTCATTTCATCAAATACCAGTATTAACAAATTTTTTATACTATATTTGATACGCTCAAAGCAAGTTAATCGAAAAATTTTATGCTCCTGTCACAGTAAAAAATACACAAAATTCCTATTATTCTAAATCTGCAACGAATTTTACCAAATTATGTTCAAATGCAGATCGAACAATACTTATTGTTGTCCAACCCCCTAAAATTCCTAATTAAAAACTTCAATCAAAATTTTAAAATGGATAATTACACGTGGTTCTATTGATTTTTAATCTAAATGTTAAACACAATTAAAAGATTTAATAGCTAATCCTAATCCATAAACGATCTGTGATGCCACTGTTTATAGTAAGATGATCACTTCTTTCTATTTATTCAACAAAAAACTGAAATTATTTTCATATATGACGTGTTGCGCTGTGTTTAGTTAATATAACAGAGAGTATTCAGTTAAATAAAACCATGTAGCGAATATTTTCATGATTTAGCGTTAAAATCACTATGGAAGTATAAGAGAAAAGTGCGCTTATCAATTAGGAAACCTCTGAGCAACACTCCGAAACAGGGAAGAAATCCCGTTACAATCGTTTTAAAAGACGACCAGGAATTGATCTTTATAGTTACATATTCCTTGTTCAAAACTTCAGAAAATAAATAAATAAATACTTGAGTTTATAAGTTTGTAAATCTGTACATGGTAATGAAAGATGGTTCATTATAGGTGTAAATCGTTATGAAAGGTGCTTGGCTTACCGAAAGAGATTGGTTACAAGGCATTTTCACAATGCTAAGATATTTAAATCCGTTTAAGTTATTTCTAACGATTGTGCAATTACATTGAACAACAAACTAGCGTACTGAAGTGTAATACATTCTAATTACAATGTATATTCTTTATTGCCTCTGTTTAATTTCACACATGATCTTTCAAAATTAGGTTATAATTTAAAATCTTCACAGTTTATTTATTTATTAACACATTAATTAACTAAATACAGTTTTTCTACAAAAATTAATGAGAGTAGCCTAACAGTTAATTTTTTTTTTTTTTTTTAACATCTGGCTATACATCGTAGCAAGTGGTCAATGTGGCCGCAACTCTCCTCCTGGACACCTAGTAACTTACCTTGTATGGCATTCTTAAGATTTATTTGAGTAATGGATTCCCTCAACTATTCGATGGTTGGCGGTGCAAATTACCCTTCTCAAAACCAGAAGTAAAGAAGATTTAAAACTGGAGATAATGGGATACAGCGTATTACTTTCCTGTGTTATAAATTTTGTCGTATATTATTCGTTCCACCAGATTAAGGATGTATTCCATTCTACACGAAATAGTATTTACATTTTGTGTTTTTAGTTTTCACATAATATTTCACACTAAAATTTCAAATAACCCTGTTTTAAAATTGTCTTGTAACACCATTCATTTTTTTATAATATTTTAACACCATTAATTGATTTGTTTGTAACACTATTTTAACACCATCAATTGTGTTTTAACACCAATCTTTTCAACAACAAAAATATGGGTCTACTATTAAATGCGATGAAAAGCCTAAGCACGTTATTACTTTTGTCATGGTGTACTTGTTTAGAGACTATAATATAAGGGGTTGCTAAAGACCAAATCCTGCAGTTACAAGTGGTAACGCAGACATTCAGTGTTCTTCATCACTCCAAAAGATTTCGTTAAATTGTATTCAATGGAATTTGAGCTAATGACAACAGAAACATGGTAAAGCTCATCAGTAGCTTTCAATTGAATTAAGATTTTGCTGATGTCTACCGTTCTCTGACAAAACCAGTGATATTGAATTTGTTACAAGCCTTTGGTTCCTACAACTCCAAGCCGTCTCTTAACTGCTGTAAAACTTCTAGCAAATTAATAATAACATTGAACAAAACCAAAGCTTGTTTATGAAGATAAAACTTCACTTCAATCACACCTAGTTTGAGTTTTGTAGGTTTTTAATACGTTTTGAAACAAATTGATAATGTTTGACATGATACGTTCAACAATTTCGTTGCTATGGAAAAATAAAGGCTGGTATTTAATAAATCCCATTTATCATAATATAGAACCATATTTTCCCTTCTAAATTTGTATCTATGAAAATGTGAAATTGTAACATACCTTAAAAGATCCTGTACGTCAAATATTCGTCCAAGAATTTAAATATCAACATGTGTAGAATTAAATATTTGGCCAGACTTTTGAATGTAGCAAAATTACTTTTTCCTTATGAGCATTCCTGGAGAAACAATGTTTGTGTTTAAAAGGAGGTAAAGCTAACATGAGTGACCGGGTGAATTTTAATAGTGTAGCAAACATATATATTATGTTATTTTACAATCCATATAAATATAAAATAACAAATAAAATACCAACATTATTATTATTATATATTCATTTGTTACATATAAATATTTTTAATAGGATAGATAAATAAAATATGTAATAATGGTTATTTTATATTCTCTCCTCTAACTCTAACAAAACAACGAAACAATTAAATTCCATTTTATCAAAGTAAAGCGGACAGGTTAGATAGAGTAGTCCAACACAAAGACTGACATGGATTTCTTCCATTTTGTGCGAAAGCTTTACGTCAAGTAATTGGATTTTTAAACGCTAAAACTTATTTAAAACATGTCTGTCAACAAAGTGGTAAGGTACATTGGAATGAGCAAATATCGACCGTACATATTGCCCAGAACATTAATAAGACGAATTGAAGAATTTAATAAATAATATGGTACAGCATTATTATTTATTCATAGTTATTAAATCGAGTATTTTGATAAGGACATCTTCTGCAAAGGATACTTGAACATTTATCCTTGGCACCAAATTTAACTCAGTACTGTACTTCAAACACAAAGTACTCACTGCACTTTGCTTTCAGTTTAAAATCTAAATTTGGTATGCATTTATCTTTTTACCTCTTTCTTTAAGTAGACTATGTAAAACTAGTATTAACAACTTGTTGGACAGTTAAGTTTCTTTCAAGGAATTGAAATAAATTTTTATCAATTTTTAAGTTAAGAGATTTTGAGAGGTTTTCAATTGAAAAAGTTCGTGTTGATAAATAACGTTTCATCAATGAAAAAATAATTCAAGATTTGAAATGTTATACTGTATATGACACTTTTTTTCCCTCAGCAATCTATCAATTTTACAGAATCACGACTAATCTTTGGGGTCATTTAGTTGTCTCGACTAGTCATAGTGGTACAAAATTTGTGGCGGTTGAAGCTAAATTATATGATATAATAGTTTGTATGTAACATTTATTTAACTATACTTTTAACTCATTAGAGCGATTACATACTTTTGATTAATGAGCTTAATTAAGTTCAATTGTCTATCTCATTTCATATGAAAATAATATCAGCGGCAAATAAACAACTTTCTTCCATGGTAGAAACACAATAAAATGTAAATTTCGCAAAGAGTGAAAAATATAAAATCTCTGTTATAATACTTTCAATCAGGACTGGTACAAACATTTATATTTTTAAAAAAAGAAGAAGAAGAAGAAGCAAATAAAAACGATATATTAATATGTACGAAGATAACAGGTTAATTTTGTACCCAATTACTAATTTGTTTAGAAATGTTACACAGTACTTTTATTTCGTACAGGTGATTCAAAACAAACACAGCAGAGATACATCGTAGATAGTTTATAATTGGAAAGTTTTTTTATTTAATTATCAAATTGGATACAACTACTTTAGTAACTAATTCAAACCCAGAGTTTAAGCACAATAATTGTAGTTAAGACTTAGTTTTTCACAAAAAAAGTAAAGAAAGCTATTTAAGGAACTCCTTAATGTTAACAAGTACATACAACTTTTGGAAAGGCTTGCACAATCTAAGCAAACATTTTTCTAATCATTTTATTTGAAATAGAGACAAAATAGCTGTTAAATGTAGCCTTTTCACCATTTGCGAAGTTAATACTGAAACTCATTATAAAGTACATAATAAATTACATAGGGTCCGTTATGAGCTTTAAATTATGAACAATTTTGTACTTAAAATTTCCTTGTAAATTTATAGAAGTAACGATTAGTACAGAATTTAAATTGCAAACTTATTTTCTAGTGGACTATACTGAAAACGGGTTTTTAATAGTCTGTCTGTCTGAGTTAAATTTGGATGAGTATATATTGTAATTTTTTTAATAAATTATGGAATTTCATTCACATTATAGACAGACAGACAGAATTTTCGAATGATTTAGGTTTCTTTTTTTCAATTCCCAGCCCACTTACAAGCCTGTAGACCAAACTTTGGTTCCTCTGTCATCCTTTTTGGCCTTAAAAAATAAAATTTGGGTTCTTTGAGATCCTTTTAGGCCCCTACAACTTAAATTTTGGGTCTATAAAAGTTAAAACCATTTTTTGAAAAAAATTTGAGCCTCTTAAATCCACGATTGTGACCTATCTAATACAAACCTTTTATCGTTTTTCGCGGAGCAAAATCCTAAATTGTGTACATTTTGGGTGTTATACAACAAACCCTCATTTTGCAGGAGTTCTTTTAAGACTTAAATGAGTTACATGTAAAGTCTTTATGTCTTAGATCTTATACAAAACCCAGACTTGGATTTTTTAATTTGCCAGAACTCTATAAATTCAATATCTTTATACATTTTGGGTCTTCCAGGTTTTTGAGCACTAAGTTATCAATATGTATGAACATTTTCACTGTTGTAAAACAGGGTATTTTTATATTACTTTTGTCCAAATGTTAATGCCCGAATTCTTACAGTAATTTTGTACGTACTTTTAGTTTCGTTTATAGTATCAATATAGTTTACCCCCTATATTTTTGTACTCTAGACATTCTACTATCTAGTGTGACACGTTCAAGTTTAAAATAGGTTTTATAAACAAATTATAAACAATTTATGAACAAATTTAAAAACAATTATATCAATTAATCCCATCTTTAATATAAAATATATGTTAGCGATAGTCATTTACAGTATACAATTTAAATATATATTTATAAATAATATTGTATTAAATGTAGCCTTGCAGCTGAACTAGTGAGAAGAAATAAGTTAGAGAGAAAAATGAGTGCTACGGCTAAATATAAAAATGTTCTAACAACACACTAAGTGCTGAGAAATAGCTATTAAAATTTTGACAAATAAACTCAATTTGGAGATTTACAGAACAATGTTAAACAAGTTAACCCCCATTATACAATATAATACCCATCTAAATCTAATTCCAAAGAGTTGTTTTCTTGAGCCTTGTAGGAAATGTTAAACTGTATTGATAGATCAAGGAGTCTTAATTAGTTGAAATCAGTTGTTACACAAGTTTTCTGTACCTCGTAAATGTGATTATCACTTGACATCAACTAGGCCTCACAAGCCTCTTAGATCTGTCTATATTAAAAAGTCTCTACCTCGCTTCGCTCATGGTAGTGTCTCGTGAAGGCACCTTTCTCTTGTCATGACGCAGCCTTGGAGGATCTCGCAACTATACTAATATCACATTTCTTGTTAGTTCAGGATTCGAAATTACCTTGACAATAACTTCAGTACTTGTCATTGTAGAGATATGGAGTTGGTACCATTACATGCAGAATTGAAATGTAAAATCTTATCTAATTTAGTGTGTTAGTTGAATAACATACGAGATATGAATAAAAAACCGTTTAAAATGGCCTCCATTAAGAAGTTTTCAATTTAATTGTTTACAATTTCAATAGGGTTTAATATGAGCACACCCTGTACCAAATTTCATGTTCCTATCTTTTGTGATCGTTATCGTGCTTACGTACAGATTACAACGACGACAACGACGACGGACGGACGGTTTTTTTAGGTTTCCTGAGGTTACTAAACTTAAACTATACTTCGTATACTGGGTAAATAAAAGAGATAAAACAACAGAACGAAATTACCACTCCATGTTACTAATTTTCAATACGAAACATATGCTTGTAACTTAACTTTTTTCGGAAAACTCCGAAGTGTAATCGTAAAAAATTAAAAAACATTACGACAAATGGCTGTTTCCAAAAACTTCATCAATCTCTTCTTTTTTTTAATAAATATCGTTAAGTATTATTGATAATTTATTATTTTGTCTTCTAGAAATGATAGTTTAAATGTTTATGAACAAATTCCTTCATATTGTAATAGTTTATCTTCACATTTCGTAAAATTACAGAAAGCTGCAATTCCTTGTATTGGGAATATAAAAATTGAATGAATTAATTAATCACTTAGATCTATCAATAAAATCAATTATTTTAAATTGCTAACATAAAATCTTATGATTTCCATATGGTCCATTGAAATTATGAACTAAATGTAGGATATAATGGTGAAATAAAACTCTGGGTTGGACGTTTATAACTACGGTTACCTGAAATATTTCATAGATTCATATGCATCGTCCCTTTAATAAAATGCACAGTTCGTTTATTAACTCGTTTCTCTCTCTCTCTATCCGTCATTCCCTGAACGCTTAAAGTGCCATTCATACATACGCAATTCTCGACCTGATTTATGTTTTTTCTTTTCACAAATAGCCTGAATACATGCGAAGTCATATATTCATGTAAAAAGGCCTTGGGGTGAAATTATACCACCTCAGCTATAATTTATGCAAAGTGTTTTGTATGTTTTTAGTAAAACATTTGCGGAAATTTCTTTTTATTACTGTAGAGTAATAGTTTGTTTGAAGCAATCTTTCGTGATTTTCTTTGATGTTGGGTTGTTACAGTGCAAAAATACCGGTTCTTCAAAAATCTCTACTACTTATTATTTCTCTTCACTACTAGTAGACCTATGAACATAAAATTTTAATACATTAAATAAATAGTTTTTGTAAACATAATCTAGATACTACCTAGAGCGCGACGAACACAACAATAATAATAGACCAAGAAATATCAGTAAATAATAGTTACTGTACACTTAAACAAAAGACCACACACAAGGAGAAAGAATGTAAGTTAAAATCTTTATGGGAGGTTTGCTTTGTCACTGTATTGTGACTGTCATATACAATTCACTGGGATTACAGTGATAGTATACAGAGTGTCTTTTTTAACTGTGCCACCATTGGTACTTTGGAAACGGTAAGATTTACAGGAAACTTTAAATGGGGAGCTTCATCTTATTTTGTATGCCCATTATAAATATGAATTTAGAATTTTTAAATTCGGCCAACCATTTTCCAATATTTATTTAATTTTTTTCAGCTCAGAACAGCGTGTTATAGAATCAATCTACAATTTACCCTTTTGAGCTAAATTGATGACCAAGTAATCCATTTAAATAATTCGTCTTCCTATTAGGAAGTCTGAATTTTCAATAGTAAGCCATTTTTAATATCACCTATTTTTTACGACCAGAATCCTAATTTTTTTTAAACGTTAATTGAAACCCTGGTACTCCCGTTAGAATGTATCGTATCATTAAACATTTTAAGTAATGAATTCATTTACCATTCATCTTATTACACATAAATTAAAATAATGGATACCTCTTATCTTGTTCACTTGTCTTTTTTTTTTTGGTGTGTGAAAACTTGTACGAAGCAAAACTCAATCTACATCTCACATAGTAAACTCTCACAGGTCGCTTCCCAAGGTGGAGTTCAATTAAAACCACGTATAACTTTGAAACTTGTGAACCGATTGTAATAATTCTTTCAATTGTAAATAACGTTTTTATTATGTACCAAGTGTCACGTTATCGCTGTGATTAGAAGTGATTTTATTGTCGCTGAAATATTTAAACTATTTTAGAGAATATGGATTTTCTTTTATTCAATATTTAAAAATTGTTAAAACTTAAAATAACGTTTAACTCGGGAACTATTAAACCGATTCAAAGTTTTCAATTCCGATTATGGTTTGATTCATACATTAACTTTGTCACTGACTACTGTATCCCCCCCCTTCCTCATTCGATTTGATAAACAACTTTGGGTTCTTACTTTTCACATTTCACCAAAATTTTTTAAAAATCTGTAGAGTCGATTTTGGAAAATCAAGTCTTACATAACAGTTGTATGGATGGTTTGTTGTTTTTGTTAAGATAACTTCTGAAATGATGTGTTTTGGGATATGACGTCCAATAGATTTCGTTGAGTCTTTAAAGGCTACACTTTACAAAAATATATTAAAACTCGCCAAGTCGATTTTTAAAAAATCAGAACTTTTAGTTTTAGACTTAGGACTGCTACCTCACATTTTATGTTATTTTAAAACTAGAAAATCTCAAGACCTTTCCAAATATTTTTAGGCTACACACCAAATTCAATCAAAATTGGTCCACTCATTGGACTGTAGAACATTGCCCAGAACGACCCTATAAATAAACGGACAGGACTATTTCCAAAAAAACACTTCTTTGTATTCAGGGGACCTCATATCGGATATATCCGCAAAAAACTCGATTTCGATTTTTTTACTCACCACATAATTTTCTCTATAGTTTAATATGTGAGAAAGTAAAAAAAAAGTGAGACCGTTTTCATTTTTGTGTTGTATAATTACATATGGCATATGTACATGACTTTGTAATACACTTCGTATACCTATCGAAGCTTATACAAAGTACAGTATAAATTGGCAATTTAAAAATATCCATGGAATGACAAATTGAGTGAATCCACAGGCCATAGACTATGAATCAGGAAATGAAAGAATTTTCAAAACCAAATTATTTACGGCAATAACAACGTTTTCTTTATGTTGTGAAAACTTCTCGAGGCAATAACAAATAACAGAAAACTAAATCTGGTATCATATTGAAAACTTTGATTTATATAAATGTTTAAATTGATAATTATATTACCTCCTACAATCGGTTTTAATTTAACTTTATAACATTATTTTAGTATCTTTTCTTTGCCTTCCGATATTGTTCTTCACTTTCTCAACTTTGAACGACGCGACGTTGAGATTAAAAAAATTATTATTAACGGCAAAAACTTTAGCACTTAAATAGTTTATAAATGTAAGAAAGAAATTTTTATTTTAAAAGTTTTAAATTATTATAGTATAAAATTCTAAAATTCTCCTGTCATTCTCTACGTTTGTAGTTTAATACAATGCGGCTGCTGTAATTATTTTATTTTATTCTAAAATGATATGAAAGCCAAACTTTAAATTAATTCTTTCAGTTTTTAATATAATTAAATCGTAACATCTTTCCTTCGATTGAAATTATTTTGACATTTTACAATTATAAAGTCTACAAAGATGATGAAAAAAGTCTCTGTACACCTGACGATCACAATATAGAAAATAAGTACAAATATTTTTAATATTTTAAGGAAATACTAGTACTGTATTTTCAATCTAAATCCCATTGTAGTAGCTTATTTATTAGTGAAAATTTAATTTCACCGTATTAAAATACCATCATGAAGATGGGTAATTCACCCGAAACTGCAGTAAAACTAAGATAATAAATTCTTATAGGATTAGCAGACGTGTTTTAATTTACCAAAATTAAATTTTCAATCTGCCTACTCTTAGTTAGAATTAACTATAACTGATAGTGTTAGTGTCTACTAGACCTGTTGATAAGCTTTCCAAACCACCACATTGGACCAAGTAGTGTCATGAGAAAGATGATAATGTTCCTAGTGGAAGATGTGTTTCGGTGTGGTGTAGTACATAGCACGACCTATGCGGGTAAGAAAAGATCTAGGTCTACACAGCGGTACATGAATTGAAATCCCGGCACAGTACTAGGTAGTTCTGGAGGTGGTTTTTAGACTTTATTTTCCATAAAAGAGAGAACATTTGGGACGTCACATTCTTCACATATAAGGCACACGTTTGTAAAAGACAAGGTCTGTGTAAATTGAACCAGGTACGCCAAGATGGTCATCACGGAATTCGGATCGTGCTATAGCCTACTGAACAAAGTTCAGAGTGTCTAGAAACATTTGAAGATTAGCTCGGGAAACGTTCAACGTTGTTTATATATGCGTGATCATTAGAAGCAATTTAAACTATTTTGTGCTGTAATCCTCACGTCCATAGAGGTTTTGTTCTTCAGGTCTTTGAAATTTTTCAACACCCTTTATATATAATAAGTAATTAACAACGTGAAGTATTCTTGTACAGTTGAGGATTAGTTGATTTAAGAACATTTTAGACCATGGTACGCTTAGCGTAACTCCATGGCACAGAAACTCTCTCTCTCTCTCTCTCTCTCTCTCTCTCTCTCTCTCTCTCTCTCTCTCTCTCTCTCTCTCTCTCTCTCTCTCTCTCTCTCTCTCTCTCTCTCTCTCTCTCTCTCTCTCTCTCTCTCTCTCTCTCTCTCTCTCTCTCTCTCTCTCTCTCTCTCTCTCTCTCTCTCTCTCTCTCTCTCTCTCTCTCTCTCTCTCTCTCTCTCTCTCTCTCTCTCTCTCTCTCTCTTTTCCCCACACGTTAAAACAGCGTTCAATATTTTCGGCATTAATTAAACGTTTTCTTAAAAACCGAGAAAATATATTCTTATTTTTACCGCTTTGAATATAATGTGACAAACAGATGAAAAACTTTGGTGCTAGATACTCAGAAGACTTCATGAAAACAGTTAAATTCAGTTTAAAGTAAATAAGTATTTAATTTATTGCGGAGCGTTTGAAATTTTGTCGGATATTAGCCTATAACAGCTATTTTAATATCGATATTGTAATCTCCACTTCTTTAAAAAAATATATCTTAGTACTTCATACACCCACAAATTTCTAAATGGTAGAATATTCAGATCTCTAAAAAAGAGGTGCTGTGTTCTATTTTAGATTTATTTGACATAATAACAATACTTTTTTGCAGTGTTATTAATGATTTTACTGCTGTGAAATATGCTCCTCCCCGAATTTTAAGTCCATATTCTAATTTAGAATCTAAAAGGACATAGTAAATACTCTTTAGTATTTTGCTATTGCATACATATCTAACCATATAAAACATTAAAACTTTATTAAGATAATCAACGTGTTTTTCCCATCTGAGTCTATAGTCGACAATCAACCCTAAATATTAAATTTGGTCCACCTGCTCAGTAGAAACGTATTGCCAATGTAAGACATCGCAATTCACGTTGTGGTATTTCAAAAAATCATGATAAAAGGAATTCCTAGTGACCTTTAAAATTATATAATTAATTGGTTTTAAGGCTTGTAACCACATAATTTAGCGTGAACCACCATAGCAGCACAGATACGTCACTCTTCATATTAGACATAATTTCATCTAAGCTGTGTCATCTGAGAACGCAACAAGATCACCTTTGAGACGTCCATTACATACGCTTTTAAAAATAATGTCCCAGAGAAAAAGCTACCCCTATCTATATATTTATGTAGAAATCTTTCTGCTTTTTATTGTTATTCACATTATGTAAACTCTCGTATTATCTTATTTCTTACAAATAGGAGTTATTACAGCATATTTCATAGATTGACAGCCTATATGGCAAAGAAGGTATAACAGTTTTTTCTTATACGACTGACTCCCACTAGGGATGAAAGTGGTGGGTCGTCAATATGTCTTGATAAACTGTTCGCAAAGAGAAGAAGTTACAAAATATAATGGGATGTCTTATTGCATTAATGAAGACTTCATTACTGTGAAATTAACTGTCCCCAAAATAATTCCACGTCGATGGAACAATTTCCACAATGTTACAAATCAAATCAAAAATTGTCAGTTACAAATCAGAGAAATTTACCGGTATTTATTAAAATAATACAATGTAGCATGATATATGTTTCATTAAAAGTTGAACGTTATTTCTTAAATTGGTATTAAGATAATGGCCTTCAAAGATAGTGACCATAGTATGTTTCAACATTTTGTCCGATAATTCTGGAATCAGTAATTATGGTGAGATAATGGAGCGACGTATAAATTTGTTTTAGTTTTACGTATTAGTATATAAAGGAGTTAGTGTATTGTTTGATACCTAGTTACTTCTCTTTTTAGGGACTATTGATGTGTATTTCAGAACGATGCAATCAAGAAGACACATTGACTCACAGGAGCATGTTATTTGTTTCCCGTTGCATGGAAGAGCACTGATTTATTAGAACTCAGACTGACTGAACCGGAAAAATCCAGTTTCTTTATAATATCCATCTGTTTAAGATAACAGACATGGAAAGAAAAACACGCGACATGAAAGATATCAGATAACAAACATGGAAAGAACAATGTCGCGTGCAATTCAAATAGTTTTAATTTCACTTACAATGTTAATTATGGATTTTAATATGATTATTTTGAAACTCTGTCTTCGCAACCAAGTTTACTGAAGTGCTTTTATTTTAAACTGAGGGTTTTGTTCCTTGTATACATTACAATAGTGGCATTACAACACAGCTTAACGTACGATTAATTACATTTAAAAATAAACATTTATTGAGGAGAATCATTTTTCTCATTCACTTTCCTTCATAGCATTTCTCCTTTCTGACATATACCTAGTACTGTATATATAATTTTATGTATCAGTTAACAAATAGATGTTGATTTTTTTTATGAAATATTCGTTTTAAGAACACTTGAGATCGAAAAAGCGTTTTTAAAATCTTGTTTGTTTGTCTCTCGTCTGCTTTATGCTGTGTTTTACAGCCCAGCCAGTAAAGAGGTTTTCACCAAATTCGATAACTTAAAATTTGGGAGTATTAGCTTAATTCAAAATTTCGATTTTCTCAAAATAGACTATAACCATTTTGCTAAAAATTTGTTTTTAATATAGTCTCTAAAAACCCAAAGAAAAGATGTTATCTCACAAAACATGACGGTTTGGATGTAATCGCTCTAAAAGGTAAATGAACTAAGGTGTTTCTTAAATAATCAATTGCCCCAAAATTTCAACAACGCAAACTATTTCAATCAAATGTTGGTGATAAATGAAAATTTATAATTGGTTAGTTATAAACCATTACCCAAACTCAAATAAAAGACAATTACGGTTCGTGAATAATTTGAAATATACCAAAGTAAACCATGATCCCCGTTGGGCTCATTTTGTGTATTTTGTTGTTTTTTGTCTAATTATGCACGGACCATACCTAATTGTCGTGACTTGTTGTCTGGCACATTGGTTTGAGCTACACGTTTTTATATCACCAACATGTGAACGAAATCGTTTACTCCAATTGTAAGTTATTCAAACTTTATGATGTAACACATTTTTATATTTCTCTTTCAACAGATAACTACTAAACCGATATTTTGTGAGTAATTGTGTTTATTACTTTTATGCGGGCTGTTACGGCCTACGTTTATCAAATTAAAATCACAATCTTTAGAAATAATTTTGATAAATTCGTAATCTTTAGTATTTGCCTTTTGTTTTGTTTGTTACAAGACAGATTAGTATTTGAGTTTGTATAGGGGTATGTGAAGTTTGTGCAGTATTATACATTGTTTATATATTTCTTAACATACGGAGTGTCCCATGAAGAGACAGCTGCTCTACAAACTTGACACTTTACAATTATGTTATATAGATATGTAAAAAAGTATCCTTGAATTTAATTTTTGTTTGGTCAATCAAAACAAAATGGCGGAATAACAATAAGAACATTAATCTTCTGGGTAAAACCACTTCCTCCTAAATGCAATGCATTAAAATGTGCATTGTCATCTGTTGAATCTCAATCAGCTGTTGTTTTGTTAACAAACTACATTGAAACAATTTCGTAGGTGAGTATCAATCAGTTTATGTGTGATATCTAACTTCGAAAAAATGAATTTTTCAATTGAACAAAAAGTGAAATGTTTTTCTTGGGTTAATGCTTTTGATAATGAATATGAAATGATAAGGTGTTTTCAAAAAACCTATCCAAATGTGATTCCTCCATCAAGAAAATCGATTCATAAATAGAAAAATATGTTACTAGAAAATGAAAAGTTATATGTGCTACTTTACTGATATCTCAGAGATACCACAAATTTTCTAATAAAAATGAAAAGTTGTATGTGCCACTTTACTGAAATCTCAGAAATACCACAAATTTTCTAATAAAAATGAAAAGTTGTATGTGCCACTTTACTGAAATCTCAGAAATACCACAAATTTTCTAATAAAAATGAAAAGTTGTATGTGCCACTTTACTGAAATCTCAGAAATACCACAAATTTTCTAATAAAAATGAAAAGTTGTATGTGCCACTTTACTGAAATCTCAGAAATTACCACAAATTTTCTAATAGAAAATGAAAAGTTGTTTGTGCTACTTTACTGATATCACAGAGATACCACAAATTTTCTAATAGAAAATGAAAAGTTGTTTGTGCTACTTTACTGAAATCTCAGAAATACCACAAATTTTCTAATAAAAATGAAAAGTTGTATGTGCCACTTTACTGAAATCTCAGAAATTACCACAAATTTTCTAATAGAAAATGAAAAGTTGTTTGTGCTACTTTACTGATATCTCAGAGATACCACAAATTTTCTAATAGAAAATGAAAAGTTGTTTGTGCTACTTTACTGAAATCTCAGAAATACCACAAATTTTCTAATAAAAATGAAAAGTTGTATGTGCCACTTTACTGAAATCTCAGAAATACCACAAATTTTCTAATAAAAATGAAAAGTTGTATGTGCCACTTTACTGAAATCTCAGAAATACCACAAATTTTCTAATAAAAATGAAAAGTTGTATGTGCCACTTTACTGAAATCTCAGAAATTACCACAAATTTTCTAATAGAAAATGAAAAGTTGTTTGTGCTACTTTACTGATATCACAGAGATACCACAAATTTTCTAATAAAAATGAAAAGTTGTATGTGCCACTTTACTGAAATCTCAGAAATTACCACAAATTTTCTAATAGAAAATGAAAAGTTGTTTGTGCTACTTTACTGATATCTCAGAGATACCACAAATTTTCTAATAGAAAATGAAAAGTTGTTTGTGCTACTTTACTGAAATCTCAGAAATACCACAAATTTTCTAATAGAAAATGAAAAGTTGTTTGTGCTACTTTACTGATATCACAGAGATACCACAAATTTTCTAATAGAAAATGAAAAGTTGTTTGTGCTACTTTACTGAAATCTCAGAAATACCACAAATTTTCTAATAGAAAATGAAAAGTTGTTTGTGCTACTTTACTGAAATCTCAGAAATACCACAAATTTTCTAATAGAAAATGAAAAGTTGTTTGTGCTACTTTACTGATATCACAGAGATACCACAAATTTTCTAATAGAAAATGAAAAGTTGTTTGTGCTACTTTACTGAAATCTCAGAAATACCACAAATTTTCTAATAGAAAATGAAAAGTTGTATGTGCCACTTTACTGAAATCTCAGAAATTACCACAAATTTTCTAATAGAAAATGAAAAGTTGTTTGTGCTACTTTACTGATATCTCAGAGATACCACAAATTTTCTAATAGAAAATGAAAAGTTGTTTGTGCTACTTTACTGAAATCTCAGAAATACCACAAATTTTCTAATAGAAAATGAAAAGTTGTTTGTGCTACTTTACTGATATCACAGAGATACCACAAATTTTCTAATAGAAAATGAAAAGTTGTTTGTGCTACTTTACTGAAATCTCAGAAATACCACAAATTTTCTAATAGAAAATGAAAAGTTGTTTGTGCTACTTTACTGAAATCTCAGAAATACCACAAATTTTCTAATAGAAAATGAAAAGTTGTTTGTGCTACTTTACTGATATCACAGAGATACCACAAATTTTCTAATAGAAAATGAAAAGTTGTTTGTGCTACTTTACTGAAATCTCAGAAATACCACAAATTTTCTAATAGAAAATGAAAAGTTGTTTGTGCTACTTTACTGATATCACAGAGATACCACAAATTTTCTAATAGAAAATGAAAAGTTGTTTGTGCTACTTTACTGATATCTCAGAGATACCACATATTTTCTAATAGAAAATGAAAAGTTGTATGTGCCACTTTACTGAAATCTCAGAAATTACCACAAATTTTCTAATAAAAATGAAAAGTTGTATGTGCCACTTTACTGAAATCTCAGAAATACCACAAATTTTCTAATAAAAATGAAAAGTTGTATGTGCCACTTTACTGAAATCTCAGAAATACCACAAATTTTCTAATAAAAATGAAAAGTTGTTTGTGCTACTTTACTGATATCACAGAGATACCACAAATTTTCTAATAGAAAATGAAAAGTTGTTTGTGCTACTTTACTGATATCTCAGAGATACCACAAATTTTCTAATAAAAATGAAAAGTTGTTTGTGCTACTTTACTGATATCACAGAGATACCACAAATTTTCTAATAGAAAATGAAAAGTTGTTTGTGCTACTTTACTGATATCTCAGAGATACCACAAATTTTCTAATAGAAAATGAAAAGTTGTTTGTGCTACTTTACTGATATCTCAGAAATACCACAAATTTTCTAATAAAAATGAAAAGTTGTTTGTGCTACTTTACTGATATCACAGAGATACCACAAATTTTCTAATAGAAAATGAAAAGTTGTTTGTGCTACTTTACTGATATCTCAGAGATACCACAAATTTTCTAATAGAAAATGAAAAGTTGTTTGTGCTACTTTACTGATATCTCAGAAATACCACAAATTTTCTAATAAAAATGAAAAGTTGTATGTGCCACTTTACTGAAATCTCAGAAATACCACAAATTTTCTAATAAAAATGAAAAGTTGTATGTGCCACTTTACTGAAATCTCAGAAATTACCATAAATTTTCTAATAGAAAATGAAAAGTTGTTTGTGCTACTTTACTGATATCTCAGAGATACCACAAATTTTCTAATAGAAATGAAAAGTTGTATGTGCCACTTTACTGAAATCTCAGAAATTACCACAAATTTTCTAATAGAAAATGAAAAGTTGTATGTGCCACTTTACTGAAATCTCAGAAATACCACAAATTTTCTAATAAAAATGAAAAGTTGTATGTGCCACTTTACTGAAATCTCAGAAATTACCACAAATTTTCTAATAGAAAATGAAAAGTTGTTTGTGCTACTTTACTGATATCTCAGAGATACCACAAATTTTCTAATAAAAATGAAAAGTTGTATGTGCCACTTTACTGAAATCTCAGAAATTACCACAAATTTTCTAATAGAAAATGAAAAGTTGTTTGTGCTACTTTACTGATATCACAGAGATACCACAAATTTTCTAATAGAAAATGAAAAGTTGTTTGTGCTACTTTACTGAAATCTCAGAAATACCACAAATTTTCTAATAAAAATGAAAAGTTGTATGTGCCACTTTACTGAAATCTCAGAAATTACCACAAATTTTCTAATAGAAAATGAAAAGTTGTTTGTGCTACTTTACTGATATCTCAGAGATACCACAAATTTTCTAATAGAAAATGAAAAGTTGTTTGTGCTACTTTACTGAAATCTCAGAAATACCACAAATTTTCTAATAGAAAATGAAAAGTTGTTTGTGCTACTTTACTGATATCACAGAGATACCACAAATTTTCTAATAGAAAATGAAAAGTTGTTTGTGCTACTTTACTGAAATCTCAGAAATACCACAAATTTTCTAATAAAAATGAAAAGTTGTATGTGCCACTTTACTGAAATCTCAGAAATTACCACAAATTTTCTAATAGAAAATGAAAAGTTGTTTGTGCTACTTTACTGAAATCTCAGAAATACCACAAATTTTCTAATAGAAAATGAAAAGTTGTTTGTGCTACTTTACTGAAATCTCAGAAATACCACAAATTTTCTAATAGAAAA
Source organism: Aphrophora alni (assembly GCA_963513935.1). Lineage (NCBI taxonomy): Eukaryota > Metazoa > Arthropoda > Insecta > Hemiptera > Aphrophoridae > Aphrophora > Aphrophora alni. The sequence continues at coordinate 69,951,079 of OY740768.1, read as the reverse complement.
TGAAAAGTTGTTTGTGCTACTTTACTGATATCACAGAGATACCACAAATTTTCTAATAGAAAATGAAAAGTTGTTTGTGCTACTTTACTGAAATCTCAGAAATACCACAAATTTTCTAATAGAAAATGAAAAGTTGTTTGTGCTACTTTACTGATATCACAGAGATACCACAAATTTTCTAATAGAAAATGAAAAGTTGTTTGTGCTACTTTACTGATATCTCAGAGATACCACATATTTTCTAATAGAAAATGAAAAGTTGTATGTGCCACTTTACTGAAATCTCAGAAATTACCACAAATTTTCTAATAAAAATGAAAAGTTGTATGTGCCACTTTACTGAAATCTCAGAAATACCACAAATTTTCTAATAAAAATGAAAAGTTGTATGTGCCACTTTACTGAAATCTCAGAAATACCACAAATTTTCTAATAAAAATGAAAAGTTGTTTGTGCTACTTTACTGATATCACAGAGATACCACAAATTTTCTAATAGAAAATGAAAAGTTGTTTGTGCTACTTTACTGATATCTCAGAGATACCACAAATTTTCTAATAAAAATGAAAAGTTGTTTGTGCTACTTTACTGATATCACAGAGATACCACAAATTTTCTAATAGAAAATGAAAAGTTGTTTGTGCTACTTTACTGATATCTCAGAGATACCACAAATTTTCTAATAGAAAATGAAAAGTTGTTTGTGCTACTTTACTGATATCTCAGAAATACCACAAATTTTCTAATAAAAATGAAAAGTTGTTTGTGCTACTTTACTGATATCACAGAGATACCACAAATTTTCTAATAGAAAATGAAAAGTTGTTTGTGCTACTTTACTGATATCTCCGAGATACCACAAATTTTCTAATAGAAAATGAAAAGTTGTTTGTGCTACTTTACTGATATCTCAGAAATACCACAAATTTTCTAATAAAAATGAAAAGTTGTATGTGCCACTTTACTGAAATCTCAGAAATACCACAAATTTTCTAATAAAAATGAAAAGTTGTATGTGCCACTTTACTGAAATCTCAGAAATTACCACAAATTTTCTAATAGAAAATGAAAAGTTGTTTGTGCTACTTTACTGATATCTCAGAGATACCACAAATTTTCTAATAGAAATGAAAAGTTGTATGTGCCACTTTACTGAAATCTCAGAAATTACCACAAATTTTCTAATAGAAAATGAAAAGTTGTATGTGCCACTTTACTGAAATCTCAGAAATACCACAAATTTTCTAATAAAAATGAAAAGTTGTATGTGCCACTTTACTGAAATCTCAGAAATTACCACAAATTTTCTAATAGAAAATGAAAAGTTCTTTTTGCTACTTTACTGATATCTCAGAAATACCACAAATTTTCTAATAAAAATGAAAAGTTGTATGTGCCACTTTACTGAAATCTCAGAAATACCACAAATTTTCTAATAGAAAATGAAAAGTTGTTTGTGCTACTTTACTGATATCACAGAGATACCACAAATTTTCTAATAGAAAATGAAAAGTTGTTTGTGCTACTTTACTGAAATCTCAGAAATACCACAAATTTTCTAATAGAAAATGAAAAGTTGTTTGTGCTACTTTACTGAAATCTCAGAAATACCACAAATTTTCTAATAGAAAATGAAAAGTTGTTTGTGCTACTTTACTGATATCACAGAGATACCACAAATTTTCTAATAGAAAATGAAAAGTTGTTTGTGCTACTTTACTGAAATCTCAGAAATACCACAAATTTTCTAATAGAAAATGAAAAGTTGTATGTGCCACTTTACTGAAATCTCAGAAATTACCACAAATTTTCTAATAGAAAATGAAAAGTTGTTTGTGCTACTTTACTGATATCTCAGAGATACCACAAATTTTCTAATAGAAAATGAAAAGTTGTTTGTGCTACTTTACTGAAATCTCAGAAATACCACAAATTTTCTAATAGAAAATGAAAAGTTGTTTGTGCTACTTTACTGATATCACAGAGATACCACAAATTTTCTAATAGAAAATGAAAAGTTGTTTGTGCTACTTTACTGAAATCTCAGAAATACCACAAATTTTCTAATAGAAAATGAAAAGTTGTTTGTGCTACTTTACTGAAATCTCAGAAATACCACAAATTTTCTAATAGAAAATGAAAAGTTGTTTGTGCTACTTTACTGATATCACAGAGATACCACAAATTTTCTAATAGAAAATGAAAAGTTGTTTGTGCTACTTTACTGAAATCTCAGAAATACCACAAATTTTCTAATAGAAAATGAAAAGTTGTTTGTGCTACTTTACTGATATCACAGAGATACCACAAATTTTCTAATAGAAAATGAAAAGTTGTTTGTGCTACTTTACTGATATCTCAGAGATACCACATATTTTCTAATAGAAAATGAAAAGTTGTATGTGCCACTTTACTGAAATCTCAGAAATTACCACAAATTTTCTAATAAAAATGAAAAGTTGTATGTGCCACTTTACTGAAATCTCAGAAATACCACAAATTTTCTAATAAAAATGAAAAGTTGTATGTGCCACTTTACTGAAATCTCAGAAATACCACAAATTTTCTAATAAAAATGAAAAGTTGTTTGTGCTACTTTACTGATATCACAGAGATACCACAAATTTTCTAATAGAAAATGAAAAGTTGTTTGTGCTACTTTACTGATATCTCAGAGATACCACAAATTTTCTAATAAAAATGAAAAGTTGTTTGTGCTACTTTACTGATATCACAGAGATACCACAAATTTTCTAATAGAAAATGAAAAGTTGTTTGTGCTACTTTACTGATATCTCAGAGATACCACAAATTTTCTAATAGAAAATGAAAAGTTGTTTGTGCTACTTTACTGATATCTCAGAAATACCACAAATTTTCTAATAAAAATGAAAAGTTGTTTGTGCTACTTTACTGATATCACAGAGATACCACAAATTTTCTAATAGAAAATGAAAAGTTGTTTGTGCTACTTTACTGATATCTCAGAGATACCACAAATTTTCTAATAGAAAATGAAAAGTTGTTTGTGCTACTTTACTGATATCTCAGAAATACCACAAATTTTCTAATAAAAATGAAAAGTTGTATGTGCCACTTTACTGAAATCTCAGAAATACCACAAATTTTCTAATAAAAATGAAAAGTTGTATGTGCCACTTTACTGAAATCTCAGAAATTACCATAAATTTTCTAATAGAAAATGAAAAGTTGTTTGTGCTACTTTACTGATATCTCAGAGATACCACAAATTTTCTAATAGAAATGAAAAGTTGTATGTGCCACTTTACTGAAATCTCAGAAATTACCACAAATTTTCTAATAGAAAATGAAAAGTTGTATGTGCCACTTTACTGAAATCTCAGAAATACCACAAATTTTCTAATAAAAATGAAAAGTTGTATGTGCCACTTTACTGAAATCTCAGAAATTACCACAAATTTTCTAATAGAAAATGAAAAGTTGTTTGTGCTACTTTACTGATATCTCAGAGATACCACAAATTTTCTAATAAAAATGAAAAGTTGTATGTGCCACTTTACTGAAATCTCAGAAATTACCACAAATTTTCTAATAGAAAATGAAAAGTTGTTTGTGCTACTTTACTGATATCACAGAGATACCACAAATTTTCTAATAGAAAATGAAAAGTTGTTTGTGCTACTTTACTGAAATCTCAGAAATACCACAAATTTTCTAATAAAAATGAAAAGTTGTATGTGCCACTTTACTGAAATCTCAGAAATTACCACAAATTTTCTAATAGAAAATGAAAAGTTGTTTGTGCTACTTTACTGATATCTCAGAGATACCACAAATTTTCTAATAGAAAATGAAAAGTTGTTTGTGCTACTTTACTGAAATCTCAGAAATACCACAAATTTTCTAATAGAAAATGAAAAGTTGTTTGTGCTACTTTACTGATATCACAGAGATACCACAAATTTTCTAATAGAAAATGAAAAGTTGTTTGTGCTACTTTACTGAAATCTCAGAAATACCACAAATTTTCTAATAAAAATGAAAAGTTGTATGTGCCACTTTACTGAAATCTCAGAAATTACCACAAATTTTCTAATAGAAAATGAAAAGTTGTTTGTGCTACTTTACTGAAATCTCAGAAATACCACAAATTTTCTAATAGAAAATGAAAAGTTGTTTGTGCTACTTTACTGAAATCTCAGAAATACCACAAATTTTCTAATAGAAAATGAAAAGTTGTTTGTGCTACTTTACTGATATCACAGAGATACCACAAATTTTCTAATAGAAAATGAAAAGTTGTTTGTGCTACTTTACTGAAATCTCAGAAATACCACAAATTTTCTAATAGAAAATGAAAAGTTGTTTGTGCTACTTTACTGATATCACAGAGATACCACAAATTTTCTAATAGAAAATGAAAAGTTGTTTGTGCTACTTTACTGATATCTCAGAGATACCACATATTTTCTAATAGAAAATGAAAAGTTGTATGTGCCACTTTACTGAAATCTCAGAAATTACCACAAATTTTCTAATAAAAATGAAAAGTTGTATGTGCCACTTTACTGAAATCTCAGAAATACCACAAATTTTCTAATAAAAATGAAAAGTTGTATGTGCCACTTTACTGAAATCTCAGAAATACCACAAATTTTCTAATAAAAATGAAAAGTTGTTTGTGCTACTTTACTGATATCACAGAGATACCACAAATTTTCTAATAGAAAATGAAAAGTTGTTTGTGCTACTTTACTGATATCTCAGAGATACCACAAATTTTCTAATAAAAATGAAAAGTTGTTTGTGCTACTTTACTGATATCACAGAGATACCACAAATTTTCTAATAGAAAATGAAAAGTTGTTTGTGCTACTTTACTGATATCTCAGAGATACCACAAATTTTCTAATAGAAAATGAAAAGTTGTTTGTGCTACTTTACTGATATCTCAGAAATACCACAAATTTTCTAATAAAAATGAAAAGTTGTTTGTGCTACTTTACTGATATCACAGAGATACCACAAATTTTCTAATAGAAAATGAAAAGTTGTTTGTGCTACTTTACTGATATCTCCGAGATACCACAAATTTTCTAATAGAAAATGAAAAGTTGTTTGTGCTACTTTACTGATATCTCAGAAATACCACAAATTTTCTAATAAAAATGAAAAGTTGTATGTGCCACTTTACTGAAATCTCAGAAATACCACAAATTTTCTAATAAAAATGAAAAGTTGTATGTGCCACTTTACTGAAATCTCAGAAATTACCACAAATTTTCTAATAGAAAATGAAAAGTTGTTTGTGCTACTTTACTGATATCTCAGAGATACCACAAATTTTCTAATAGAAATGAAAAGTTGTATGTGCCACTTTACTGAAATCTCAGAAATTACCACAAATTTTCTAATAGAAAATGAAAAGTTGTATGTGCCACTTTACTGAAATCTCAGAAATACCACAAATTTTCTAATAAAAATGAAAAGTTGTATGTGCCACTTTACTGAAATCTCAGAAATTACCACAAATTTTCTAATAGAAAATGAAAAGTTCTTTTTGCTACTTTACTGATATCTCAGAAATACCACAAATTTTCTAATAAAAATGAAAAGTTGTATGTGCCACTTTACTGAAATCTCAGAAATACCACAAATTTTCTAATAAAAATGAAAAGTTGTATGTGCCACTTTACTGAAATCTCAGAAATTACCACAAATTTTCTAATAGAAAATGAAAAGTTGTTTGTGCTACTTTACTGATATCTCAGAGATACCACAAATTTTCTAATAAAAATGAAAAGTTGTATGTGCCACTTTACTGAAATCTCAGAAATTACCACAAATTTTCTAATAGAAAATGAAAAGTTGTATGTGCCACTTTACTGATATCTCAGAAATTACCACAAATTTTCAAATAGAAAATGAAAAGTTGTATGTGCCACTTTACTGAAATCTCAGAAATTACCACAAATTTTCTAATAGAAAATGAAAAGTTGTATGTGCTACTTTACTGAAATCTCCAAACAGGCCTAATTCCCTTAGAAAAGTTGTATCTGCTACTGGGAAAGCAAAGTCTAAAGTTCAAAGGTTTCCCAAGAAAAACAAAAAAACATTTAGTTTATGAACTGCTGTAAGATGACCCGACAGACGTGTGGAAATTTGTTTGAAGGTAATTGAAAACCTCGACGAAGATGGTGAGTGATATGAAGGAATTGTGTCCTCAGATGAAGCTACATTTTACCGAAGAGGATCTGTAAACAGTCATAATTTTAATTATTATTTTATACAAAATTTACATATCTTACAAGAAGAGGACATGAAATCAAAGGGTATAACTGTTGGGCTGCCGTCATCAAGGATGTTGTTTTAACGTATGACATATCCGATCAGTCAATGACTGGAGACAGATACACATCAAAATTAACTGATTACATAGTTCCTCATCTTACTCAGCCGTAGATGAGGGATATTTTTCCAGCAGGATGGAGCTTCTCCTCATTATGCTAATGTACCCAAAGGTGTTTCAGATCGAGATCTTCCCAACCGTTAGATAGATCGTGGTAGCAACTTCATGGAGACTGCCTTCCAAGATCCCCACACTTGACTGTTTGCGATTTTTTCCTATGAGGCTTTTTGAAAAAAAAAAAAAAAGTTTATTCTCAACCCATAGCAACAGATGATGAATTAATGTGGCTGATTGAAAATGAATTACTATTGATAATTCGGCAATTTGTCAAAATCGCTTATGACACTTTTTCGTTTCGTTCCTATGAGTGCATAGCTATTGATGGACATCAATTAGAATAAAGGTCAAATTTGGATCATTAATAATTTATTATTGTTATTTTTCTTTATTAAGTTTTACACAGTTTCATGAAATCTGCGAATCAACAATTAGTAATGGTTATGCAAATAAAATCAATTTGTTGAAAACATACCATTATTATGTTATTCCGCTATTTTGTTTTGATTGACTATAAAAAAATGAAAGTTTAGGATCCTTTTTTTACACATCTATGTAACATAACTGTAAAGTGTTAAGTTTGTAAAGTATTCCATATGTCCAGGATATTAATTCAAAAATAGCGATCTCTTCATGGTACACCCGTACAATAAATTTTGTATATTATAAGTTGTATATTTGTTTATTATGTCCTTTATACAGACATTTTTTAATTTGCTTAAATTTCGATTTTTTTTAATGTTGAATAGAACTGTTCTTTTTTGAACCGATTGAAATCAATACAGAACCGATTAAGTAAAAATATTTGAACACTAGAATTCAAATTTTGCGAAGAATCAAAAATATCGTTTTTGAGTAATTAGTCAGTCTGGGGTTCTTAAAGTTTAAAAATATTTTTGATGTCTCTGTCTAAACGTATGTTTGTGGTTTTTGCTCACTGATTGGTTTGATTTGGTATTTTTAAACAAGAAACCGATATACTCTTTCAAATTCCGTTTGGATTTCTATTATTATAAAAACTTCATATTTCATCAAAATTTGGTCGATATCGCTTGAGTTTATTTTGTAACATTTAACATCTTAAACGTTGTTAATTCTTAGATTTTGTTTACTTCCGATTTAGTATAAATGGGTATATGAGAGAGATAGTGCACAGTTTAACATAACATCAATCTATTCAAGTGCCATCAGTATTTGATTACTAACAAATATTTGTTTTTTCAACTTCACATCTCGTATTTATTTACGCAATTTAAGAAAAAGTTTATTAAAATGTATTTTATTTATTATTAATTTTGTCTGGTTTATAATAAATTAAACATCTATGAAATCCTGATTACAAGAAGTAATCTCATTTTGTAAGTGTTTCAGTGTATATGAAACACTTTGGCTTGTGTTCAATTGTTGCTTACCGGTTTATTATTCAGCATTTTGTTTGAAGTAAATTGTATTTAAACTGTTACTACGAGTCTTATCTGTTGTTTAATATAGGATCGTTGGTGTTCTCTTAAACTGATAATAGTAGTGTCTAAGAACAAAATCTTTTTTGAGGTGTTGGTGGAGTATTTATTTTAATTGTTTTTAAAATATAAACTGAGTTTATTGAATTTCAGTCCGTCTGTGTTATTCGTATTGGCCGGAAGTTTTTATTCACTCTGCAGAGCGCGTTTTTATTTCGGGTAATCTCCTCACTCCTCGAAGTAAACATTTCAATTCGACATAACCTAATGTCGAGAGGGCATTTTGTTTTAGTCATTATATGGACTTTTGTTCAAGACTCGTTAATAACCTAGTTACATACAGAGGCATACATACATACACACAAAACTTTTTCTGTAAGTTTAATATATTTTTTTCAGTTATTTTTTAATTCATTTTTACAACTCTGGTGCATAGGTTCAGTAACTGTGTTTTCTTAAACGAAATGCAATGATTGAGCAAACAGATAAAACTGACTTAAAGAATTGTTGCGTAGGAAATCGAGCTGTGTGGGAGTACGACAGAGAGATCGGAGGTATTGTGGCGTGGGAAATAGTCAATTCTGCTATGCAGGAAATTAATACAGCAGTTTCCTGAAGGAAACAAATAAAGTTTCAAAACAAACTATGGGAAGTTGCATTAAAATATCTCCATTTTAAGAAATCGAAGAGTCGTTTTGTAAGGGGGCGGAACGAAACGAAGGGATTAAAACAACTTATTTTACGATTATCTCTTAAATTGTGAATTTTACAAAATATTTTTAATACAACATATAATTTACGTTATTACTGGTTTCGATGCAATTAAAATTAACCGATTTATGGCCTTTGAAGGTGGCGCTGAAACTACCCCATCTCATACAAACTATGTTTACACGCTTTATTTGATAATAACTCGTACCATGAGAACTAAGTATAGTATCGAAAAATCTAGAAATTAGTATTTTGATAATTGAATTGCCTAATTTGAATCTTTATTTGTTGCTCTATGTTGAAAATTGACTAAGCCGGCTATAATTGAAATAAGAAATAAAACACGCGTACATCCTAAAATTAAAAATCGATGTTTTCATTAATAACAATATTATTCGGCCCAAATAACAATTAAACATAAATCTTTCATTATTATTTAATACAAATTTGTATATTTCTTATTATTGTGTATTTGATAAATTGAAAACCACAAAAAACTGTATTTTACAATAAATTTGCATACATTTTTTTATACTTTCACGTTTTTCCAGTGTGATTAGTTAACTTTAAAATTCCATAAAGTACGTTCGATACGAATAAAACATTGTCTGTGACACTTTGTACAAATCATAGGAACAGCGAAATGTTACAAGTAATTGTGAAGCAAACTGTCAGAAACAAAACAGCAATGGGAGTGTATACCGTTAGATATAAAATTATTATCCTATGAAACATATTGTTCTCAATGACTACGCACAGAACATCTTACCAGGGAATTTAAAAATTGTAATTTTTTTAATTATCGTTGAAAGAGGGAAACCTCTTTATCATCATCCCCTTCTACAAAAAGAAGAAAATAGAAACCCTTAAACTTAAAATTATTTATTAGCGACGGGGTTGGAAAAGAAAAAGAGTTAGTCAATAGAGACCTGACAGGAAATATATAGAAATTATCGTCTTGTCTGTGTAGACTGGTTGCGACTTTAAGACAGACAGACACGTGCGTGAAATTATAGGTTAATGGTCCCTGGTTTTCCTAAGGACTGTAATAAAAAGAAATCAATAAAAATGTAATCTATGTTTTAATGGTTATTGAATTGTTTGTCTCATCATGGTTTTGAAACTTATAAGTTAAGCAATTTTCAATGTGTGATTAATTTAAGTTATATTCATCATACAAAAAACTATAATAAAAATTTTCGCTCTTCAATTTCAATTCAAATCCAAATAATGTTTGTTTCCATATTTGTAGGTCACGCCGCAAAGGTTGAGAATAGTCTTTAAGAACTAAAACACTAAAAAAACAAAGATTTGCATCCAGAATCAATGTTACTTGAAGCTTGAAGTTCTTATATTTTCTAACATTATCTATTACGCCATCATACAAAACTGTCAAGCGAAAATATGTTTTGGTGATACTGCCTTGTATGTTTTGGTGGGGAGACCTCCACCGCCGATTTCGACCTCTAATATAATTACATGACGCAGTACTATATACAATTTGGAAAACTCGCTTCCACCATTTACCTACTTAAGGTTTCTGCATTTTCAAAATATCGAGGGTATTTTCTGTTTTAGGCCATAATCTCAAAAACAATTTGTAGTAGACAGTTAGATAAAGATAAAATCTCAATCAATTCAGCTTTTTAAAGGTTTTTTTTTTAACAAGTAAATTGTTATATAGTTTTGTTAATATTTACCACTATTTGGGGTTAGTTCCTCTGAATCCATTCTATTAGTTTTCAAGCACATTCAATGAAATGGGAAGGACAACTGTTGAACCTGATTTGGTTCCGATCTTCCGATCAGGTAAATATTTCTTTACAAAAAATGGTCTTTTTAAAAACTAAAAAACTTTTATGGATACTGGTATTCTACATGAATTTTATACATACATAAAAATTTATACATATATATGTAACAATATATGAATGATCATTATATTATTTTCTTTTTTTGTAATTTTTTAGATAATGATTCTTCATACTATAGTTATTTATTCAGTACTTTCATTTGTGTATATAAAAATTAATACACAACATTTTGAGACTGTAGATCAAATAAACCTAGAACATAAAAAACACGAAAAGAGCCAGGATTACATTAAAAATAAAAAATAAACTAACACGTTTTTAGGATCTCGCTGCTTTGGCCTTCGGTTCGTTTCTTAGATTACTAGTTTTAGTTTCTAGCATAGTCCTAAGGCATTGTATTTCATGATTTTTTTTGTTATAACTTGATAACTAGAGTTAATAATCCACACATCAAAATATCTTGTATAAACACAAATGATGGTTAATGTCTGAATAAGTTTTATCAATAATATGAGAGATCCATTAACTTTAAGACAGAATAAGTGTTTCATCTTCATAAAAACTTATAGTACATTCGAAAATGGTTTACACTTGGTAAAATATCGTGTTTTGACAATATATAATTTAATGCTCACAAATATATAGTTACACACAAATTTCGTAATAGGTCAAAAAATTGATGATGAGTTTCTCTAATGTTCTAGGTTTAACACTTGACTTGAGACGAGAGTTGAGCCATACTTTCAAACGTTGTGTTTCCATACACACATAAATTACGGAAAATGTCCGAATAAATTATAACAATAATTATGTTTTATTCTGAAGGCGTAAAAAAAGGGGAGAAACATGACCCCATGTCAAACTGCGCAAAAATTCCTACGTGATAAACTACGTTTAAAAATGATTATAAAATGACACATTATTTTCTTAACTAATTTATCTTAAAATGTATGTAAAGAAATATAACGTAACAGCTAATATGTGTGTTTGTTTTTGCAATGTGTGTGCACCAACTATTAAATTGAAGTGATTATTTATTAGGAGTACCTACATAGGCTACTAAGTAAAAGTCAACCAACACATACAGTAAGTTAAAAACCTATAGTCTTAATAAGGTTATGTAGCCTACGATTCGTTTCATTTGTTTTGAATTCACTTCTTGCTCTCAGCTGCTCATATTCGACCCCGATCTTAAATGTAAACAGAGCTGTTTACAATTCAAACAAAATCTATAATAAAATTAATTTTAAACGTAGACTTACCACTCGTGAATGAATCAGAACCTGCTATCATTTCAGTTGAAAAGATGTTAATCTAGCATCCACAAGGATACATAGTGTAACATTATAAACACGCTCACTAATATCAGAGTCGCAAAACAAACAAAACAAAGTCACACCAAGGGTTGGCAATTATTACGTAACCATGGCATCCAGTAATTAGTGTTTACACAATATGCAATAAGTCACACAATACACAACTACATTATATGAACTGAACCAATAAACACTATATCTTTACAAACGTTAATGATTCTTATTTTTAAGGTTATCTTTCATAAAGGACATAACTTCAGTCAATGTGGTTGGTTATGGGAGCACACTATAAATACTGAATATTGCCATCTAACTTGCTCCTCATAGCGCATGCTCCACCCAACCCTTCCACAACCCCCTTCTTCAAGGCCATCAGTGTACGCGAGGTCAAAACAAAATTAATGTTTACATTACTGTATGTGATAAGAAGTTATTTTTAATTGAATTGATGCAAAACTTCCATTTCGTGTTATTTCTAACATTAATGCATACAGTCATATAATATTCAAACAAAATTAAAATGCAGTAGGTGGGTAGTAATAATATAAGTACATTAATTATCTGCCTTTCATATATTCACATAACGACAAAAATGGATACAGCTAAGAATGTCTTTACATCGATTTTTTCCTGAAACAGTATTTTCTCTATTATAATACACTCGTATTGAGAAATTTTTATCGTGTCGGCGACTTGGTTTTTCTGGGTTTGCAGTCATTCACTTGTCGGGCAGATCACTATTACATTCCTTATTGAAATCACTCGCTTCGGTTCGGCATTAGTGACCCTTTTGTATTATTTGTAATTTTTTTCTACCAATAAGCCTTGAACTAGCTTTTCATTGGGGAAATTGAGACTAATACATTTTTGTAGTCTTGAAATTTGATTAAAAACCGATTTGTTAAAAACGTATATTTTGTTTTTTTATTTAACGGCAAACATTATAAATTTAGAGTTAAAACCATTACATTTTAAGTGCAGAATTATAAAAGTCCAAAAACCCTCAGACAAAAATTTTAAAGAAAATAAAGTTTTTTGTGAAATTTCTACTGACTGTGATACAGATAAACATCCTGAGAGGGAGAAAGTAAATATGTGATTGTTAGAAAGATGGTTGGAGGATATATGAAGGCATAAAATCTAAAAAACTTAGACCATTTTTAGTGAAATCTGGAGTGTAAGCATACTTACGGGATTATTGAGTTATCAACACCTCTGATTTAGCAAATACTTGTAATATCTACATTTCGTAGTTGACTAATAAAGTTGTAACAAAAAATGTTAAAGTCCAGTTCAAGTATAATTTAAAAGCATTTGGTCACAATTCTTAAAAAAAAATCTGAATATATATTGTTTAGTTAAAATCTTAAATGAACTAAAGTTTTTTTTTTTTAATTTCACAAACAGCCTTCACTATTTTCATAAAGTTTAGCTGAGAAACTAGATGAAGCATAGAAAGTTTGCTATGAAGATGAACCCAACAAAATAGCAAGTGAATGAAGATTACAATTATTTAGGTTTGATAGGTTAAAATATACACAATGATTACTATTATTTCAATTTAAATACCAAAACATATTGTTTTTAAATGTTTGTAGGGATTTTTTTAAATCTCCAATTTTTTTTTTTAAATTTGTTGTGTGGTTCGCATTCCATTATATAATTTATTTGTCTATTTAAAAGTTTATTTAAGTCTGGATTCAGCAAGAGTGATCGGGTAAACGGCATCGATTGTTTTGGTTATCGAACTACAGTTTGTCATATAAATGAGGATGGATGTCTAGCCGTCTCCACTTGCATGATGTCTTAGAGTACCCTTAATGTTTTGTTCAACATGAAAATGCATACGATACCTAAACTATATGTCTCTTTTTTTTATTAAAGGTGACAATTATTTCAAACTTTGGAAGACATCTGTATAAGATAGAGCAAGGATCTAAGGTCGCCAAAGACTAATCCCCCCCCCCATTAGTTGATAAGCACCCAACTTTCCCTTATACCTCGCCAATTCATTCCAAAACTTACTTACTTCCTGCTCCATATGTTATTCCAAAACTCCTCTCAAAGCTCTCTTTCTTCCTGTTCTTATGTTATTCCAAAACTCCTCTCAAAGCTCCCTAACAGCTCTCAGTAATAACCACTATAGTTTTGCATCCGAGAACCACAAATGACATTTTACGACACTGTTTATGCCACAAATAAATCTACACAATCACAAGCTCACTGCGGTTCTCTCAGGGATATATTGTGACTTACGATGTTGCTTAACAATAAATAGGCCACCAATTTGGTAGCAAGCTAGTAAAATACCCTATTGTCATAACTATAGGCCTATCTTATATATATTTTAAAGCTTCAAGTCATCATTGACTGACACTGACTTATAAAAATGTTTGAGTACTTTTCAGCAATGTTTGATGTAGATCAACTTGAAATTTGGCATGTAGGTAGCTCCTGTGACGAAACCAGCCAAGGTATAGTTCACGTGTAAACTTCAAATCCCATTATTCCTAAATTTCTAACTAAAACTAAACACTTAACTGCGCTAAAATGTTATTAACTTTTTGCTTCTCAAGCAAAACTTCAAAATTTTATAAAACTCATTTCACAAATAGATATTAAGTCGATGATTACGAATTTGCTATAAAATTGTGTACAGGGCTTATACATCTCTCTAAAAATGCAATATGACAACTAAAAACATTAATTTTTTTTTTCATTTTTAATGAAACATTAACAGTCTTTGTATGGAAAGATTAAAGACTTTTTCTAAGAAACCTTTTATGATCTGATGATGGGCTCACACAGCCCGAAACTGCAGTAATCTAATTAACCAACAGGGGATTAACGAGACGTACCGAATTAAAAGGTAATATAAATGTATTCATTAATATTTTTGTTTCTCTACCTATTTTTATAAAGCATACAAAAACAAAAATATTAATGTTTGCTTTATACAAGTTGGTATAAGTTTTTTCTTATACTTATTTTAACTCTTTTTCTCAAAATATACGGACAGAAAAAAACTGTTTATAATGGCTCTGATTTTGAAATTTTCTGAATATAAATTAGTTTCTAATGAGAAAAATAAAAGTACCCAATAACATACGTAATTTTTCTGGCCCTATCGTACAGTACTGAGTACTTACGTACAGACGACAAACAGTAGGCATATCGAAAATGATTTGTTCCGGATTCCTTATAAACAGATATAAAAGTTGATAAACAATTTCAGTTTAACATACAAATAGTCCAAACAACAATTTAGCAAAATAGAACAGTTATCCAAGACTTCGAACATGTGTAAACATTGTAAAGTACAACCATTTTTAACCCTATTCAATTTTATGTTTTACAACGTTATTACAAACCTGACCATTACAACTTCTATTAAACTCTGCCAATAACAACATTTATTACACTCGTCATTTTTAAAGATATAAAAACAATATACAACACAACATTTATTAAAATTAAAGTTTAATAATATTAATTTTTAAAACATATTTAATAAATTCAACATTTATAATCTCTTTCGACATTCTAGATAACAACTTTTGTTGAAATCAACCTTATTACATGTTTATTAAAAATTGTATATTACAACGTTTACTAAATTCAACGTTTGAGACATTAATTTAACATATATTGAAAATTCCATCGTATGTGGGTTAAGGCATGAAACAAGAATATCAATTAAAAAAACAATGGTGGATATAGTAATTAAGTATTTTCTATTGTATTCTGTAATGAAGTTTACATAACGTCCCAGTAATTAGGCTTTGTGGACCCTTTTTTCTCCTCCACCTTATTTAGAGAACAGTACCTTATCTTTACCTTTCACTAAATATACCTGTTCTCTTGATATATCTCAACAGACTTCTTGCAACTTTCCTACATTCAAATTATCAGCATTTATCATGTCATATCTTACTCTGCTCTTATGTTCAAGACAACCAACAAAATCTTCAGCTATCAGTATCAGTGTCAGCTAATAAGTCTTTTTTTCCATAATCGAAAGAAATCCCTTCAAACCCAAAGCAAGGTCCCTACTACTAGCACTGTCAAATTCTATCTTCCTAATTCTGAAACCAGTATTCCTCTTCCTTCATGGCTCACAATGTGATGTTGACCAGATTAGCTTGACCTCTTTAACTTGGACTAATTTTATCAGCGCATCTTTACACGCCTCTTTCTAAAATAAATGTTACTTAGGAGACATAAAAACCCACAATACTACCTGACTCTTCTAATAAATCTTAACGTTACTGTTAAGTAAATCACCTCCCCCAGACTTTCACAATGGAGAAATATATATATATATATATAACTCTGTTTGGAACACCAATACATACCTACCAGCTCCCAGCTGATCAGATCTACAGAGACTAAGTTGTTCAAAAAATTGTCCAAAGCTTCAAAACCCAGTATTACCCACTTTGAATGCTACTGTATCAACAACAAGTGTCTCAGAATGTGTATCTGATTCCTCTTTACCCATTAAATCCTTATAAGAAACTTAGTTGTGCATATCACTAACAAGAAACTGTTTGAAATGGCCAACTTAAATTTTGTTAACGTTAGCCTTTCGTGAATATCAATAAGTAGTGGGAAGTATACTATCAGTAATCAGAACATCGACAGTGACATTAAAGACAGCCGGTCAACATATTTAAAATATTTATACCGATTTCTTAGGAATTGAAACTTGACAATCAGTAAAAACAGAGATCACTTTTGTGATCACTAAACTCTTAAATTAACACAATGGGAAAGAAGGATTTACGTAAAAAAGTCTGCTTGTTCAATAATCTTGTTTAATTTCATTTTAAACTTAAGTCAAGTGATATTAATATTTTATACCATGAAACTAATAACGATCAAATCTTTACTCAGTTTTATGAGAAGTGCTAAAATAAATTACTTTATTAAAGTATGAAGGAGTACTCTCCTCCCCCCCCCCCTCATCTTCTCCTTACTGCAACTTCAAACACATTTCTTACAGTAATACATGTGAATAATTATTGCACAAACTTTCTGATATGTATGAGCATTGAACACATATGAACGTAAAATAAATGGTTTTAGGAGAAATAATCATAAGTTAAAATTTAAGTTAACTAAATTGAGTTAATTAAATGAATCTTTTTGAATAAAAAAAGTTGTGTGTTTGTAGTATAAAATATCGAAAATGAAAACTCAACCTGTTCGCATGATGTTACCATGATTTTTATACTAATATTTACTATTCTTTAGTATTTTTTTAAATTAAATACTAAAGTACTAAAATACTAAAATACATTATTTATACTAATATTTACTATTCTTTAGTATTTTTTTAAATTAAATACTAAAGTATTTAATTTAATTAATTAAATATTAGTATAAAAATCATGGTAACATCATGCGAACAGGTTGAGTTTTCATTTTCGATATTTTATACTACAAACACACAACTTTTTTTATTCAAAAAGATTGTTGTTCAAGAAGAATGTTTTACTGTGCTTGTTGTACATTTGTGAGTGTGAGTTTTACATTAGAAAAAAAAATTATGTTTTGAAAATCTTAAATTATTTACACTCTCTATTAAAATAGATTATTTTGGAATATTGTAAATGATAATAGAAGGTGTTATAAAGAAATCAGTTCCTACAAATAGTATAAAAAAACATGGTAAGGCTATTCACAGTTCAGAAAGAGAAGTAATTTTGCGTGTACTTAAATGTTGTAAAGAACAAATAAATTTAAAACACTGATAATTCCATTAAATAAAGTAAGGGAACGAACAGAAAAATACTGCAAAGTGTCACTGTAAACTGCTTCTAAAATAAATAATGAAGTTAAGGAAAATGAAAGAGATTCATTGTCTATGTTTGGTAAAAAATGGAAGTGTGCTGATTTCCATACTGCTCTTATCGAGAGTTTCGAACGGGAAGTTATTTGGAGTGTAATACAAGATTTTTATTTAAATCAAAAAGTTTTCTGACAGTTTTTAAACTCCTTCCTTTGCTGCAAGAAAAAATAGAATTTAAGTGAAAGGAAATAACTCTTAGAAAGATTTTAAAGGAAATGGGATTTATGTGGAAGACATGTCCGTCAAAACATAAAATGTTGGTAGATTAGCAAGATGTGGTTAATTTAAAGTGCACATCCTTACAAAAATTATGGAAATTAAATTAGTAGAAAAGCAATTTATTTTGTAAATGAAACATTGGCTGATACAAATTTAAATTTCCAAAAGTGTTAGCGAAGTAAAGATGTCATCGAAGTGCTTAAAAGAATTAATGCTTCCAACAGACGTGTCGTCGTTCATATTGGGTCTTCCAATATATTTTGAAAAACGCTGAACTAATTTTCACTGCTGGCTTACCATGATTAGATGAACTCCATCAATTTTGAAAAATAGATAAGTTAGCAAGTGATACTGAACCAAGTGTTCCAACTTGAATGAACCAAGTGTTATAGTAATGGACAACACCCCTTAACATTTGAAACAAATAGACAAAGTCCCGGTTACGTCTTCTTTAAAAGGCGAAATGATTGATTATTTAAGAAGAAATGGAGTTTCTTGTAATGAAAACAAGAGAAATAATAATAATCTTGCTTCAACTAATACAGCCAGTTGAATTCTTCAGTTTCCTGAAAAGAAACAGTTCAGGGTTCATAACTTACTGTCTGCAGTTGGCCATACAGTAATCCGACTTCCGCTTTATATGTGCGAGTTAAATCCAATAGAATTAGCCTGGACTAAAATATAATACTACATTTAATCACATAACACAACCGGAGACATTATTTCACTGATACGACTAAAAGAGTTAGTGAATGCTGGTATAGAAACTGTCACACCGGAAAACTGGGCCGGAGAATAGTCATATTCTCCAGCTGGAGGAAACATTTTGGGTTAAAGATGGAGCTATAGAAGATGCAAAGACAAATTAATAATTAGACTTGGTGGTACCGACAGTAGTGAAGAAGAAAGTAATGAATGTGGTATAGAACCAAAGGAAAAGAGAAGGGAGTGAAGAAGATGATGACAACTACAAAGATAAGGAAGACTCCAATGAAATTTTAGCGGTTTATTAAAATGTAAATTTTACTATTTTATGGAAATTTGTATTTAATATAATAAATAAATCAGCAGCCAAGATTATCGTTAAAATGACATTCATATGTAATTATTTATTTATTAAATATAATTTCTTAGTTTCTAAAACAGTAACTATTTAAAAATAATAATATTCATTTTAGAATAATGTTTAAAAACTTATTTTGCAGTGTTTGAGTTAAGCTGCACTGTATTTGATTACAGTATACTTCAGTTGCATTTCCCCCGCTTAATATTAAGTCATTCATTTGTATTTATACGTGTCTAAAATACATATGGTACTTCTAAAAATATTATGGTAGAATTATTTCATTTAATGAGTCTTTTCTAAAGAAATAAAACAGGAAAGTAAACATAATTCATCAATAAGTAAAATATTTGGTTATAAATGTACATTACAAAAGCGTATGTGACGTTTAAATTTTATGTATAATTCAATGTTTTCAAATACAAGTATATAATGTCAGAGGCAGACAAATTATTCTTTATCTCACTTTCATTCATAAGTTACTTCTGATTTTTATTATAATTAAATATTTTGGTCATTTATAACTTTTGACTCAGGTCAATATTTAAAATTTAACTTTCATCAAGGACTGACATATCATTGAGTTCTATTTATGTGTAAATAATCGTGATAATCGATCAGTGTCCGAAATTTTGTTTGATATATTTTAATTTCAAACTTCTACCAAAGTTCAAAGTCCAGTCAGTACCTATTCACTCATATACTACCGGTACTCGTACTAGATTACTTTTAGCGAGCACGAATTAATGTCTTTCCACCAATCACATATATCATAATTGTTGGTTCTTATCAAGCAGATGTACCCCACATACTGGGCTTATATTTTATTTCTCAATTTTTAGTTATATATGATATATTTTACACAATATGCTACTTTTAATATGAAATTACTGTAACATAATCAATCTCAATATATTCTGTGGGTACATCAATTATTACTAACATTGTATTTATATCTAAGTGTATATATAAATTTATTATTAATATTATATATATGTAAAATCAATGTTAATAATAATACATAATAGTATATATATATATATATATATATATATATATATATATATATATATATGTAAAATCAATGCTAATAATAGTACATAGTAACACATGGTGGAGAGGCCCTCACAATTCTCACTTATCAGACAATTGTTTAGCAGAGCCTGGAGCCACTGCCACTGCCACTGGTTCGAACGTTTGAACAGAGGAATTCAAACTCACAGAGCGTGATCAGATAAACGAAAATTTCCCAAACTGAGGGGGAAATCGACCTCAATTTTAGTGGAGGGAATAAGGGGAAAGCTATAAAAAGTATACAATAAAAGGAATTTTTATCTTTAAAGCATCAAATAATTATACTTTATTCTAGTCAGATTATCTGTGAATTACTTGTGCAAATTTTTGGCATAAGTTTTAATACATAAGACCATACAAGTTGTGCACTTCTACAAAGCATTTGTATCAGTAGACTTTTATTCTAAAGTTATAAAAATATTTTTATTAAATTGTATTACGTCTTGTTTAAATTACCATGTAACAGAACTAATAAATCTTGTCTTTTTTTCTCATGTTAAAATTTTTTCTGTTTATTTTTATATTAACTTAATTTGCAAAATAATAAGAACCAATAAACAAAAACTTATTATATAAATTCAGGGAAATTTTAGTTCAATGGGAGGGGAAAAGGGAAATTTCACTTCTGATTTCTGAAGAAGGTATATTTTTACTAAAGTCATCTGGCAACACTGAACCCACATGTCTAGTTCATTTTGTATTTGTACTTTCAAACTTACCGCTTACGACCTTACGTAGTAACTTACAGTAATCGGTAATACCTACCTGTCTTGAATCTCTAGATGGACATAAAATGTTGGTTAATTAGTGAAGTTAGTAAACACTAAAAAAAGTGTGTATATAGGTTATATGACTTAAGAAATATTTGCTGATATAACATGAACGAAGATCAGAACGATTGTCCAGAAACTGTAAGTTTCAATTGATTGAGATAGACTAGGATAACCTAAAAAATATATTTTTGTAAATGATTCGAGCATTTGGTAATTATTTGAGAAGTCAGTTTAAAAATAATTTGATAACATCTTTATAAATCTTTTACTACTTACTTTATTTTGAAATTGTATAATATAACACGGAATTCACTTTTTAACTGAAAAATTGAAAAGAACAAATTCGGTAATGGTTTACAAAGAAAGTTACTGCTTTTTGTGATTTTATTTAACATGTTCTTAATTATTAATAACAAAATAAGTTTTCAACGCTGAGCTAACTTTTTCACGGAATAAAAACATAATTTCAATTTTTTTAGGTTAAGATCCATTAAGTGAATTGCGCTAAAATAGGTTTGTACATGAATTTTTACCTTACAAGGTAAAGTAAGGTGGCTCTCTCTCTATATATGTAAATATTATACATATATATATATATAGAGAGAGAGCCACCTTACCTGACCTATGTGTAAATTTGAAAAAAATAAATAAAATGTGCATTCATTCCCAAGCTGTCCCCATCTCAGTTGTAACAGCACTCAATGTTTCTAGACCTCAATGATCTATAAATGTATTGTTTCTGTAGTTTTGAAAGCGTGATTTTTCGGTGAAAAGGTTAGTAGCCTACCACATTGAAAACTTATTTTGTTAGGTATTACAACAAGGTCTGTAGAACATGATTTTAAAAAATCACCAGAAAGAACAGTTGCAGTAACTGTAAACAATGACCACAATTAGATCATATTTGATGTTGAAATACCCTTTTGAATTATCTACTTAAATACATTATTTAAGAAGAAAAATGGGTAAATATCGGTTATAGCCTACCTCTTGCTTCGTTTTTTTTAAATAAAAAATTATGAAGTATTACGTTACAAAGTATTATGAATTACAAAGTATTTACCTTATGTTCAAAGAATTAGATAGTATTATGTGTTATTATAGTATAATAATAGTTATTATAGTATTATGTGTATAAACATTTCAAGTCCCAAAATACATTTCTACAATGTTAAATAACACATAGAAAACAAGGGAATACAGCTGTTAGGTTAAAGTCTAATAACGAAAGCCAATGTTAATATGTATGACTACTTTAATAAAGTTAGTATATTATGTGTTATGACTACCTTAGTTTAAAACAGTCAGATATTAAAAATTTTGTAAGACACTTGCAAAATCTATTTATATAGCCATCTGACTTGACCTAATAAAGATGTAAATTACATAGCCGAGGTCATGTCAGGTGAACAAGATCATATATATATAAGAACAAGGGATCATAGATTTAGTGACTTGAGAATGTAGTTATTAGTATTAACATTGGCATTCCTAACCTACGTATCTAGATTTCGTACTTTTATAAATCTCTTTTTCTATTAAACTATTTTTGAGACTTGAAATGTTTATTACGACACATAATATGATCTGATCCTTTGATTATAAGGTAAATACTTTGTTTTCTTAATTTCTTATAAAAAAATCATAAGACAAGGTACAACCGATATTTACAGAAAAATGTGTGATCGCTTGATGTTTATTAATACAATATTACAATGTATTTGACATGGTAAAAACGGTGTAACTTTTAAGCAAACTATACGCATAGCTCAATTTGTTACTTTATAGCGCAGTTCCTACTTGTATATTTCTTATTTTCTACTTAATGTATTTTGGTACTTCAAAAGGGTCTTTTGACATCAAGTATGATCTAATTGTTTCAAAATAAGGTAGGTAGTAAATGATTTCAACAATTTTCTTAACTAAATATCAAAGCATAGTACAATACATAATTACCGACACAAACAACATTCTATGGAAAAATATGTTTTAATAAAATCGTGTTATTGTTTCTGGAGCATTTCGTTCGAGCCCAGTTTCTAGCTTACATGGTGAGACTGGTGAACCATCTCTTACTCGACGAACACAGCAACTACAAATGACATATATTTGTAGTCTGCGCTCCAAACCGTGTATTCTGGCTTACATCCGTGTTTTAAAATCCCTTGGCTGATAGATATATAAATGTCATCAAAATTGTACTGCCCCATTCAGCATTAGAATGTTTAGAATGCTTGACAATTTGGGCCTTGTATTTCCTCCAATGAATGAGAATAATCCATGTTTTATTGCTCCATGGCTCATTCAAATGCCAACTTTTGATTTCTCACTGTCGAGGTTTATCAAGTACAACACTCCTGATCTAGCATATCCTAAGGAGTTTCAATATAGGCCTATACTTGATGAATACCCATCTAGTGAAATTATTTCTAAACAGGACAGTAAAGTTGGTTGCGCATATTACTCATCCGGTCGGACGTATATGTATGGATTACCCTTAGCTTATAGTGTATTTTCTGCCGAACTCTTTGCTATTTTGAAAGGCCTTAATACTGTTTCATCTGGTTCCTGTCATTAACTTTTGTGTTCTGATTCCAAAAGTGTTTTACAGGCTATTCAGGATATGTATTCTAAGGATCCCTTGATTGGGGATATTCTGTGTTCCATCACAGACTTCAACTACGGGATGTGAGAGTATCATTTTGCTGGGTACCTGGGTATTGCGGAATTTCTGGAAACGCAAAAGCTGACGAAGCGGCAAAGGAAGCTACAAGTCAGATACAAATCACACAGCGTGTTATTGTATCTGACTTTGTATCAACAGTTAAAATTATTTTACATAGGAAATGGGAAGACGAGTGGACAAATATAGTGTCTAATAAGCTGAGGGAAGTAAAAGATAATGTCCGTCCTTGGAATTCATCCATACGTGCCAGTCATCGAGAGGAAGTGGTGGGTACCCGTGTTCATATTGGTCATTCCATGATCACTCATGGATTTCTGATGGAACAGGGGAATCCCCCACAATGCCCATTTTTTCAAGGTGTGTTGTCAATAAAACACATCCTCATTGAATGTGCTATGTTAAGAGGTGTGCGACGAACTTTGGCATTTGTGCGCCTAATTCCATTCAGGCGATGTTGGGGAATAATGCTCAGATCCTTGATCGGGTATTGTCCTTTTTGCGTTCTCTGAAAATGTTTGATAAAATATAAAGCAAATTTTCGATTCCATTATTACAGAGCCTCTTACAGCTGTGTAGCCTAATATTTTGTGTTTTATAATTAAATAATTTTTGTTGTTGAAATTCTACCTTTCCATAAGTCGTTACAGTGTCCTTTTACAGCCCTGTAATATTTGTTTTAATTATAATTTATCGTAGTCTGTAATTGTTATTGTTAACCTATTGCAGGGCCATTTTACAGCCTTGGTAATTTATTATGTTGTTGTTTATTTTGTTTGTTATCTAGTTTTTGAATTGTTATTGTTTTTAATGTTTTATTTCCTAAGTTGTTAAGGTAAAGCATCATCTTGCCAAATTATTTTGAAGGCGATAATGACCGAAATGGTTAATTCATGTATATAGGCTATATACTTTGTTTCCACACTCTTTTGTTTTGTTTTTTTCATTTAAGTTTTTATTTATAATATACTGTATTTATATAATTTTTCTTCATAATTACAGGTTTCAGTGAAACTCTACTTAAGTAGCCTATTTGGGTGGAATTTAGTGTTGGTAATTATTTGTATGAATATATGTATGAGTGTTTCTTTAATTGGTATTTCTTTATTTAGTAGATATCTTTAGGATATGGCACTATTTTTTCCAAAAATAGTTTAGAAACCTTAAACTTTGTACACACATAGTACAAATAGAATATAAACAAGGAAAGAAGGGCCCCACAGATTAAATGACTACCTTATCATTTATTGTAGTGATGCAGGATGACAATCAGCAAACTACTCTTAAATTGTATTTTGTATTTTTATAGTCATCTTCAAAAGTGTTTCCACAAAATTTTCTGTAGAGAGATCTGTTAAACATTTTCATTCTATGTATTGTAAATATATGGTAATTGGCGATAGAACTCTTTATAGAATAGGCTATTGAGTTATTTGAACTTTTAAGAGTGGTATTTGTGGTTTATTTTCACCTTCTGACCCGATAGCCCCTAAATAAAAATTGTTGGGGGATAGTACTGAATACTTTTTGTTTACATAGACAAATTTTGGTTTTGAGTATAGGTTTGAAAAAAATTGTATCTTTTATTCTAAACAATGTTCATATTTGCATAAAGAATGATCTTGAGAAAGTAGAGGAGGGGCAGTCAAACCACATTTTTTCTAGGTATTAAAAAACCTATGGAAAGTACCTATAAAAAGCCTTTAAAATAAATTTATTGCGAAAAATGTTAAGAGCACAAGTAGAAAATAGTATACATGCAAAAAAGTTTCAAATTTTAAATATTAGTTGATGAAAATAACTACCCATCATGAAAGTTCATTTAACTTTCACCATTGGGCTCCTGTCAATAGTTACCGTATGGTGTGCAATCTCTTCGAATGGAATAATTGGCTCGTAATTTTTGGAGGATAATAACGACAATTTAGTTACAATAACATGACCTTGCTACATTCACAAGGTAAAAACCTTTCTCCTTCCAGAACTTAAACATTTTTCCATTAATGAGAACACGTATTTTCATTAAGGTTGAGCGACTAACCACACAGCCAGAGTAGCAATGAATCTTCGGAAAGACCTTTTCCTGAAATGACGATGTTTAGTGGCCTCCACGATCGCTAGGCCTGAGCACTTGTGATTTTTTTTTTTTTTATAAGGATATCTCATGTGGAGGGGTTTTGCGACTTGCCCAATAATAATACAAGACTTGAAAGTGGGGATTTGTGCAATAACACTGGCAGTATTATAACGTTTTGGTGAAATTTTTGATTCGAGACTCGCACAATGTTTACTAAATGATGGTCGCCATTTTCCTCAACTAATATTCGAAATTTGAAAACTTTTTCCTTATATACTAATTTACTTGTGCTCTTAACATTTTTACAATAAATTTATTAAAACATATATTTAATCCCTATAAAAAAGGCGGTTTAGCTGTTTATAAGTGGGGACTCCCCCACCCTTTAATTTTGATGTAGGTTTCGCTTATTTACAATCAGTAAAAAGCCTATAGAATAAAATGTTTGTAACATTTATAATGATTCAAATTATAGAATAATTTGCTTCTTAAAGCCGCAAAGATTGAAAATAAAATCTGAATTACCTATTTCTCAAAAACAAAAAGTGTTTAAAAGATACCACTGTTTTTATGGATTTCAGATGATTCCAGATCCAGTATGCTGCCGATCAGGTATGACAGTACAGTGGATGGGAATTGAGAGCATAGGACTACATGCATTTAAAAAACAAAATCAAGGTAATAATAATGTCAATTTGATTATACTAATCATTAAATAAAATAAACAGTTTTCCACAGTAAACTTTACTTGTTCTTGGCAATGTACTATTTAAGAATTATTTACCTTAAATTGAGTTTTTATATTTACAACAAATAAACTATTACTGATATACTATTTATGTATTTATACCGAACATTGGGTTCTTATATTATCAAGAAATAACCTATTTCCACTTTACTATTTACATATTGTATATCAAACATTGAGTTTTAATATTTACAAGAAAATAATCTACTACAGCTATATCATATAATTTTATATACTGAACATTGATTTATTCTATTTATAACAAATAACTTGTTACTACTGTACAACTTCAGTATATTTTACCTTTCATTGAGTTCTTATATTTACAACAAACCTATTACTGCCATACCATTTAACATATTATTTTATACTGAACATTGAGTTCTTATATTTACAACAAATAACCTATTTCTGCTGTATATTATTTAAGCATTTTATATCAAACCTTGAGTTCTTATAGTTTCCACAAATAATATTAATATTACTGTTGTACTATTTAAGTATTTTTTACCTTATATTGGGTTCTATATTTTTAAAAAATAACCAATTGCTGCTGTAGTATTTAAGTATTTTATATCGAACATTAAGTTCTTATATTTACAATTAGTAGTCTATTACTGCTGTACTATTTAAGTAGGCTATTTCTAACTTAGATTGAGTTCTTAAACCACAACAATAACCTATTGTACTGTACTATTGAAGTATTTTATACTGAATGTACTTATATTTAGAACAAATTATTTATTATTGCTACGGTATATAAGGATTTTATACCATAAATTGTTTTCTTATATTTACTACAATTAACCTAATTTATGCTATACTGTTGAGGTATTTTATACTGAACATTGAGTTCTTATATTTACAACAAATAACTTATTACCGTTATGCTATTTAAGTATTTTATACCGAAGATCGAGTTCTTAAATGTACAACAAATAATCTTATGCTGCTAAACTATTTAAGTATTTTACATTGAACATTGAATTTTTACAGTTGCAAAAAATAACTTACGGCTGTACTATTTAATTATTTTATGCCAAACATTGAGTTCTGATATTTACAATAAATTACCTATTTCTGTTGTACTGTTTAAGTATTTTATACCTTACATTGAATACTTATAACAAATAACCTATTACTATTATACTAGATATTTACAAGAAAAAACCAATTAGCATACGTTTTTTATACCAAACATTAGTTATTATATTTACATCAAATAACCTACTTTATATCAATTTCACTATTTTTTACCTTATATTAATATTAATACTTACAATAACCTATTATTACTATAATATTTAAATATTTTATACAGAACATTGAGTTCTTATATTTATAACTAATAACCTATTTCGGCTCTACTAATAAAGTTTTTTTTTTTATACCGAACATCGAGTTCTTATATTTACATAATACAGTATATTGTAAACTGTATATATGTGTAATTTAATGTAGATGCTTAAATATTCAATATACCAGAGATATCAGAAAGCATGTTTCTTTTCTATATATTGTCAATGCAGCTCTGTGGTCGAAATGTTATGCATGCATGCATGCCAAATTAGTTGATTTGTTTGTAAGGCAGACCCAATTTTCAGACATTCGAGCAGTATGTGAAACATGTTTCTTGAATGCAAAGAATATTAAACCGGTTGAAATTCATTGTCATATTTGTGACATTTTGGGGCAAAATTCAGTGAATTATTCAATGATACAAAGATAGGTGTGACTTTTTAATGAAGAGTACGAAAATGTGTATGATGTGTGACTCTCCTGAATGAAAATTTGGTCCATGCAGTTGTAGAAAAGATTAGAGAGAACATACTATTATGTCACTTACCCCACATTTTAGACAAAGTCCATGTTTACTTCTTCACAAAATTCTATCTGAGAAATTGCGTTATCAGAAAAATCCATTATCTGTGTGCACGATCGGTGTCGAAGATGCTTATAGAGCAATACAAAATGAAACTGCAAGTCAGTGCATTCGCCTTTCATATACGATACAATGAGCAAGGCCTCACTTCTTGAGCCATATAGTTATTAGGAACAAGACATGAGTGTCACCCACAACCCCTGATTCAAAGCAACAATCCATAGAGTGGAGTCACACTTCATTTTCATCGAGGATGGAATTGAATCAGATTATACATTTTGGAACAACTAAGGAGCTTTTCTAGTGTACTTTTTGCCTCAAGTCTTCAATCTATGCAAGTGTCTATACCAAAATGCTTAGGTAATTGAGTCATATAATTAAGAATTGGTGCATGCCCCAGAGCATTGTGTTGATTCATTATGATGCCCTACAAACTACCACTGCAATGCAACATCACATGACCTTTTAGTTGGAAACAATTTGATCATCTCCCTTTCCTCATAACTTTGCCTCAAGCAATTTTCATCTAAAATCCTACTTTGCTGACCAGCAGTACCACGAAGACAACATCAAACAATTTGTTAACATTTGGTTTGCATAGTATGCGGCTATTTTCTATGCCTGCGACATCGTTATGACAACTGTCTCAAAAGCTAGTATAAGATTTGTGCATCAAATAGCAATAAAAATGGTTTGGTATAATTTTTTTTTTGTTTTTACCTTATTAGGTCATCTGATCTTACTTTCTGGATATCCTTCATAAATAAAATATGTTTTATGTTATAAACAATTAAGTAAATATTTGTTGGTTTTTTTAAAAATAAATACAGATATAGAAAGTGAATTTGCTAACAAAGTTGAAGCTAAGGTCCATCATCTAAGAACTAGTTCAATCCTGTTTGACACAGTCATCAGGAAACTTGTCAATGAATCTAGTGGCACATTCCTTGCTGGACAAAAACTGTCACCGAGTCCAGGAGCCAAGGGAGAATTGTTAAGACTTAGTCGACAGTACAGGTAAATAAATCTTTATACCTTACATAGTTTTTACATTAATAAATAGAGGAAAATAAGATTTTTCAAATTTGTCTAATTCTTTTGGTCAAAAGAAATTATTATGAGTGTATATGCTTTAACTTGTCAAAGGCGTAAATAATTTATAAATAAAATTGTGTTTTTAATGACAATGGTCAAAATTTATTTCTGATTTATTTAAATTATTCCTGAAATTAATTTTACTTGCCAGTTTACACACTGATTGGGTCATTAATCCTTAAATTTCATAAAACATTAAAAACATTGATAGAGCTGATTTTGATTAATTACTTAAAGTTCTTTTTTAATAGATCTACTGATGATTGTTTTGTTTTTACTGACAAGTCCTGAACTGACAGTTTTAGGAAAATAATTTTCAATATGTTTTCTTTGGGTTGGTAGAGGCTACATTTTCTTTGGTAGAGCAAAATCTAGGGCCATTTTTGAGAAAATTGGAATTTGATTTTGGTCTTAGGGGAGTTACTCTTAAAAGAACACATAAAAAATAATTTAAAATGCCTCGAGATGTGGCAAAAATACGTACACCCAAATTTGATCAAAATCTGTCTCTACACAGACAACCACTTTTTTGCGCTCAGTGACTACAAAGCGGATATTTCTGAGAATAACTTGACATCGATTTCATCACATCTCTTACAACTTTCTCTTTATTAGATATATGTGAGAATAAGTAGTCTACTAGATTATAATTATTTGAATTATGTATATTAATTTTACAATTATTTTGATTTGAAACCATGTTCATTGATAAAACATAAATGATAAATGTTGTAAAAGTATATTTAGGTGTAGAGATGTCTTTCTCTGCAGTAATTAGTTTCTACTCACTTGTTTACTTGATTTAGTTAGTGTATGGCTTCCTTGTTTGGACCTATCTATCTTTACTTAAATTAAACGTATTTGAATTTATATGTATAAAACAAAAGATTTTTTAAGTGAGTGAGTGTTCTGAAAAGAGTACTTAAGGGCAGAAATTGTTAAAAAAAAAACAAAAACATCGTCATACCAAATTTCAAGTTTTAAGTCAATCTGACCATTTTTTTATTGCCTAAGGATTCAAGAACATTAAGAACTATCAAATACATGATATCAACATTTTTTTGCAATGATAGTACTTTGAAAAGTAAAATTATGTAATTGGATGAATTATTATAAGGGACATTTATAAGTAAAATTCGTTTTGTTTCAGATCTTAGAAAACCTTATTAACTAACAAAATTTAAATCTGCAATACAATTACATTTAAAAAAATTTCTAGTTAAACTCTATTTTGTAACCACTTTATGGAGACATGGGAGGGATTTGTTAACCCCATCATCATAGAAGTCTGCCGTCTCCCCATTTAACCAACCCACAACTGATTTATTCAGTTCGTCATCATCTGCTATTTGCTTACATCCCAAAAAATCCACCAGCTTTGGAAAAAATGGAAGTCTGTAGATCAGATCAAGTCTTTCCCATCCAATAACGACGATTTCAGTACTGCAGTGTATAACCGAGAATTGTCTTGAAGCAAACAAATGCCATTTGAGAATAGATTATATTGAAGGTTTTGTTAATGATGCACAATACACAACTACCTTTATTGTCAGTTGCTCCATGAAACAGGAATTCAACCACAAATATGCCTTTCCTATTCAAGAGAACTATATCCCTGATTTTTTTAAAATTGACATTGTCTACTTTAATTGTTTTGGCATTGTCCAAGATTTTGAATGATGCTATTGTTTAGTTTGCCTCAGATGTGTAATAAAATATCCAAGTTCCATCCCTGCGATCTCGTAGTTCTAAAATTCATGACCATTTTGGTCATAATGCTCCAAAAATGACAAAGCAGTACCTATACATGTATTCTGTTGTTTCTCTGTAAGCATTCTTAGATCCCACTTGGCACAAATCTTCTTATACTGGAGCTTAACAGGAACAATGTCACAAATTACAGCTCACCTATAGCTAAGGTGCACAGAGAGTTCTTATTTAAAAAATGACCCTTGCATAATGTCTTTTCACCGTATCAATACATGAATGATGACAAATAAATATAGTTAACAAGTTAAGTGGATATGGCCCATATTGTGATAAACTAAAATATATTGTCTTTAAAATTTGACTCTAAAACTGTTGTCATTATAATTTTTTTCTGTTTTATTTCAAATTTGTACAGATCAATTATTTGTGCCTGCATTGAGATCTTACAGGATGTTGCAAAGAAGCCCAATCAAGAGCATTATGAGCAATATGTAGCTATTTTTTATGACATAGAATTCATCTGGCATTTGTCCGAGATACTGTATGTAAATTCTGAACCTGGTAAGATTATTCTGTTTACTATTTTATTTTATGTAAATCTATTAATTAAATATTTTACTGTGTGTAAAAGTTTGTGTTGGGTTGAATAGGGTTATATTAATTTCTAATCATGGTTACAACAATTTTAATATAAGTGTACATTTTGGATGTGTACTGTACTGTCTTTTCCACACATCTAGCACCATGCCATTTTGTTTATCATATGAAATGATACATAAACTATGAATAAAGCAACAGCGATAAACGCCAAGGTACCTTTGGCCTTTTTCAGACCTGTATAGATACTACATATTTTAAAAATCCTTAGTTTTGATCAAATTCAGTATCGAAAGTTCAACTAGATTACGAAAAAACAAAGTGAACAATCGTCTTAGAATTTTTAAATCTATTTTATGGGTCGAAAACTCCCCTTAAGGTTATTATTTTCTTAATCATTGGTTTTAAATAGACTCAATTAAATCCAGTTAAAAGTCAATTTACTTGAAATTTCACTTAGTTTTATAAAAAAGCAACACTGATATCAACATTGTAGCTTTCGCCCTTTTAAAGGTAAAAACTGTCCTTAAAGGTAAGTTTTTTTTAATACTTGATTATTAGCAAACCCACCTGAACAAAAGGTTAAATTACACAAAAATTTATGTAGAAAGTCTGAGGAAGCACTCACCCCATTTTTGGATTATGGTCCTTGAGTGTACTATTTTTTTAAATTATTGGTTTTGAAAAATTCAATCAAACTAGTTATTAAAATATTTTCAGTAGAAACGCTTCATAAACATTAACAACTCTGTGGGTTTTAAAGTGAGGTGTCGTATACTTGCTTGAAGATCTGCTTCATCTCAATGTATTTTAGATGACTCAAGATCCGATTGTTTGTACTTGGATTTCTTTGTGTTGACATAATATGTGTATTACTAAATTCAGTAAAAACATCAGTTATATTGCAATCTTTATTTATTAGTTTTCCATCATCTTGTCTGCCTTAATTTCAACTGATGTGTACTATTCGAACAGAAAATTCCCTCCTAAGAAACACTCTATATATTTCTAGATGTTTTTATGGTAATGATATTAGATGAAGTCTATGAAGACCTCCTTTATACAGATTGTGTGTAGCATATTAAAATATGTAGCAGATTGTATGTAACAATTGTATGTACAGATACAATTGAGTGTTTGACTCAACCCATAATCATTCAAAGAAACCCATTTCGTTCACCGTAAACTAAAAGTATATAAAACATTCCAAAAATATTTTGAGGTGTTTTTGTTGATATGCAAAAGAAACCCACTGAATGCACCCGACAAGACAACAATAATAATAACTAAAAGTTACTCGTATTTATGAATTTGGTCACAAAATTGTAAAAGCCTGTATTTGGACAGTCTTTGATTTCATGCTTATGCTTTAATGAAATGCATACTTAACACTTATAACTAAACATGTGGTCAGAGAACACTAACAGAAACATGCAGTCTTGGAGACTTATTAAGTTATTTTTTATTTTGTTGTATTATTTTCAGGTTATAAGTAATTCTAAATAAAACAACTCCATTTCAAAGGTCATAAAGCTAGTAATAATTAACCTATATTGTAAACGAAATAAAATAAAATTATAAAAAAATATTATACTAATTTAACAAGTTTATGAGTGTAAAACGAAACAATCTTGTTACATATTTTCATATTTAATACTGTAAAGTGTATTCATCAATAAACATCATAAAATGCTAAAAACTCAAAAATGCAATTACAATACATTTACAAATACAATACAAAATTTCATAAAATATCAAAACTTATAGTAAATCAACACAAATATAGAGACAAAAATTATTTTAACAATAATTACCAAAATGTGCTCTGACTAATGAATGATAGATTTAAATGATTGAAAAATATCAGTTAATTGTACAAAACGTACCTTGTAATTGTCTGTTGTGTCTTCCTAACATTCACACTTTCCACAGTCAACGCAAAACTTTTTTTACATTCTAAATAAATAGCATTTTTGCATTGAACTCACATATACACAGCACTCTCAATGTTGATGAACCTACAAAATAAAGCCAAAAGCCACCGCCTGATTTTTATACTTGAGGCAAACACTGCAAACTTCATGTAAAATAAGTCAACTCCAGATTTAGTTGCATTATAATAATTTGTAGATGTTTTTTGGTTTGTCCCTGTTCTGTTGTTACAACAGTGTGGTGCATAGTGGATAAATGAACAACTGCTCCGTTTTTTTTTTTTAGGTTCAAAGCTTAGATGGTTATGTCATTTTTGAATCCATATAAACATGACTAGACTTCTCGTTCAGGATCTTGAAGGAATTTAGGTGTTATCTGATGTTTAGCTTTTCGTAAAGTCCCTATATACGTCAGTTGTCTTTTTATAGTTGGGTAACAAGTTGTTCCGATGAAAACCAATTATAGGCAGTAACGTTCCTTTTACTCTTCATAATTGGTTTACAAAGTCTAATAACTGACTATGACAGTATGATTAATTTCTGCTCTTCTCCATTTAGGCCTATGTAATTGTTCAATTTTCCAGTGTATATATATTGCAT
Organism: Aphrophora alni; assembly: GCA_963513935.1. NCBI lineage: Eukaryota > Metazoa > Arthropoda > Insecta > Hemiptera > Aphrophoridae > Aphrophora > Aphrophora alni. Next base: position 69,917,024 of record OY740768.1, on the reverse strand, counting down.
TGAGGAATTATGAAGTTTTAAAATCTGCTATGCACTTAACCTTTATGCCATATTTTTTAATTTTTTTGGGCATATACACTTTGAATGGGTATCGTCCTCTAAAAAATACAAGGATTTCATCAACTGTCGCAGGGAATGAACATTTTCACTATTGAATATAAACTTATAATTCAAAAATCTAAGCGGATTTGTTGTTTTGCCTCCTCTCAGCACGAGTTTCTACATCATCAAATCTAAAACATGGTAATAAAATATCAAATCTCTTTATGGACATTGTTGCACTATATATATATATATATATATATATATATATATATATATATATATATATATATATAGACCTAATATATATATAGTGCAACAATATATGAGACAACTAAAAGAGTCTTTGGTAACCAAAAAAGATATTTTTTCATCAAAATATAGATTTCAATACAGATGAAATCAGTATAAATCCTATGACTGTGTTTTGTTCTTCTATGTTAGTGTCCCTATAATTGCTCTTGTTAGTTTAGGCTGAGAGTGCCCCTCTTACCTGTTCGATCTTTTGTTTTGTATTAGTGATAATTGTATCCATCATTTCATCATCATGGAAAAACAGCTTCCAAATGGTAACCTTACTTGGATTATTACCCAAAGCCTTAGCAGGACCTTTCATTCCTGGAAGAATTCATATAACATTCCTCCCAGGAGTTTTTACGTTTGTTGAGGTGCATTACTGCTCCATGGATTAGGAGGCTAAACTTCTTTTTTCTTTAATCTCTCCAGAAAATATTTTGATTGCATCCGATTCCCTCTTGCCAGATTATTAACCACCAGATTAAGTCTGTAATCAGTCTCTAGCATCGAGTCTTCATCAATGTCAGACTCCGATTAAAAAGCAAGATCTTCTTTGTATCCAATTTCATCATCCGAACGTTGGAAATCCGGATCTGCATTTGAATCATCGATGACAGAACTATCAGAGTGTTCTGATACAAACAGTCCCCATTATATGTGATCCCACTTTACGGAATTTATAACAGTTATGAAAATCGGGAATTTAATAAAGAGAAATTTAGATATATTTTACTGAATTTATTGTTAAACATTAAGAAATTTTATTGGGTGCCATTCTGTGATTTTAAGCACAAACACTTGTACTTCAAAAAAAATTCGGGATCGTGGGCTCTAGTAAAATGTATTTTAGAATCAAAAGACAAACCTTAGTTCCTGGAAATATTCAAATTTATAATTCTTTCGAATACTTATTCCTGAAATACATACATTATATATTTTCATAAGTCAATAATTTTCTACTATGGAATTACTACCTTATAACTAACATGTATTAAAATTTTAATCAATATTATTTAAGGAACATAATGAATTTACAACTAAAAGAGGGTTCACAGTCCTATATGACTGTCCTTTGAAAAAAAAATGTTTTCTATAAAATTGAATGAAATTATTTGTTATTTTTTTCTTTTAGAAAAAAGATGCAAACTTCTCCAATTAAAATGTTTCTTTAGTATAGATTTACAGTTCAAATTCGTATGTAAAGAATCTATTTATTCTGTTCAAATATATTATGTTTATTATGAATGACTCATGCTCCTGATACCAAAGATGCAGTCACTGATTTTATTTTATTTCAAGTTAAAACTGTTTTATTATGTATAGCTCTTTTTTGAAAGTCGCTCTCTCGAAGCGAAGCGAAATCTGAGGCGATCAGCCTAATGAGCATGTCTCTGTTGAAGGAGAAAAAGCCAAATGTGACTTCTCTTCTCCGTGGTTGTAGAACTAGTCAACTACAAGAAGCCTTCTGCACCAGTCCGACTACAAAATGCTGTGTTTGGTGGATCTTTTGGGCCAATTGGGTATAACCTGACAATTAGATTGACACACTACTACACTGCACACACTTATTTATTATAAAAGTTAACAATTATATCTTAAAACTATACATCTATTATTCAATTATTTACAAATTTCATTCATACAACTCATTTACACATGATTCTATAACATTGATCAATTTCGGAAAATCGTCCGTCCATCAATATGGGATCTTAATATACTATTGCATTGAGAGATACAACAAAGTCTATTTCATCATATATTGAATCAAATAATAACACAAATTTGAGATCCAAAATGTGAAACGTTACAAATTTCGTGTTTATGCAATTTTTAAAAATGAAAAAGGACCTTGAAAGGTTTTATATTTGAGCTGATTTGCCAAAGTTAAACAAAACTGCTTCTTTTAATTAATTACTAAAATCCTTTTTATCATTACCCTACTTCATCAATATCAATGCTGTAATACATTACATATGATGTATTCTATTTGATGATGATGTTCTATTTGTTGCTATCGCGCTAGTCTATAAATAGTCCCCATTTTACACGGTTTTAATTTGTGCGGCACTTTGCCAGATCCCACCTACCACTTATAACGGGGACTACCACTTATATCACCAGGAAGTAAATCTCTAAAATCTGGGCCTTTTGGATTCAAGGATCGACGAGTTCTACTAGTACTTGGGTCATCCAATGTATTTATTTTAATGTTGCCATTTATATGTTTTGTATGAATATTTATTAATTCTACCTCCCTATTGAAATTTACAAAATAGAAACAATGATTCATACATTTTTTGACTTTTAATTTCCTGATCCTTCATCCCTCTCAGAATAAATTATGATCTCATTGCATTCACTGACATATATGTTTTCTAATGTAACATGATTATGGTATATAGAATAGAAATTTTGGGATAAGAAATAAAAGTCCAGAGCAAAGCTTAGTCACCCAGGTACTTAATTTTATTTGAGCAACATTGGCAAGGCTTTGTCAAACCTACCCACATTTGTAGAACAAGATCAGGTTATGTAATAGTATTGTACAATCAAACTGTTATCTAAAATGATTTTGAAGATACTTTGGCTTAATAATAATAAAGATTTATTATCATTAAACAATTAATAAATTGCAATATACAGGTGTCAAGTTAATAATATTACTGGATCATCCATTAATCTGATTTTTAGATTTTTTTGTTGATTTTTAGATTTTTTTTGAGACTAATTATTTAATAAAGATAATAATTTTGACTCTATTTTAAATGTTTAAATAGGTGATGTTGTCTTACCACAATTGTTGGAATGGATTAGATTTCACTTTTCTGAAGCTGAGTGTGCAGCAACCAAGATTCTTAGAGGACCCTTAGAACTGGGAGCAGAGACTAGGTACCCTGACTATTGGGATACATTGATAATGTTAATTATGCAAGGAAATCTGGAACCTGCACGTGTTTTGTTACGCCTTCACACACAAGCAGATACAGAAGCATTCCTCACAGCTGATACAATCTTGCGCAGATTACCAAAATATAATGTAAGTACAATTATATGAACACAGGAGGAGTATTTTAGATAACTTAGAAAATGAAGTCACCTCTTATTTTATTTTCCAATATTATTTTATGTTCATATGGCTCTATTAAAAATCTGATCATTGTATTGTAGACCCTATTTTCAGTAATAACAAAAATTCATAAATAGTAATAAAAATAATTTAATAAATCACTAAAATTAGTGTATTTCGTTGCTAGCAATAAACGTCACAATAGTTGTTGAAGCAGAAGGCAAAATTACATCCTATGTGTCACAAGTCCATGTTTCTGTCACACTACTCCAAAGATACTCTATTTAAAGGTATGGTATTTTTCTCTCTCTTTCAAATGGTGCCTTCCAAATTATCATCGGATTTATAGTTGTGAGATACAAATATTTTAAAATGTCATGTTAAAATTAACCATGCCCATGCCTTTTGCGACAATCACACTTTATGTCAAATATCTATTAGTAATATTTTGATTTTTCTGATGATTTATATATCGTTGGAACGATGAAGTTTAGAGCTATTGTCTGCTATATTGGACATCTCTGTGATGTAAATATTTTATTTTTACTGTACCTTCAAAATCAGCCATCCCAGACAGAATCTTGTTCGTCTTGTCATTGTGTGATGTAGACATTTTGTATGTTAAGAATGCTGGCACTGAGCCAAGTTAATTGCATTTCAGGTATGTTTTGTGAGTTTATTATTTTTTAAATTTATAGTGGTTTATTATTAGCTTTTGTTGATATAGATTTTATCTTCAAAGCTATATTCTACAACTGTTGTAAGTGTTTGAATAGTCTAAATATAATTTCTGTTAGTTTATAGAAAATTGTTGGTGATTTGGCATATAAAATTTTTCTCATTCTTTATTACTTGACTCTAAAATATATGATTATAGAAAATGTATAAGTGTACAATTCAATTCTATGTACTTTTATGTATTTTTTTTTCAAATACAAATTTTAAAAATTGATATATATTTTTACCAACTTTTATTCACAAAACAACATCACATAATTTTTTTATATATTGAAAAATAACACACAAATTTTGTTGTGTGGTATGTATATACAGTATATATATATATATATATATATATATATATATGTGTGTGTTTTGTGATATTTTGGTTAAATACTAACCTCCAATTTTTTTTCTCACTACATAGATAAATTTTATGCTCCCTTCTGAGAAAAATGACATATAACAACTTGGGTTTAGTTAATATTACTAGTTTAGGTAATTTTCAAAATAAGCCTACATTTCACTTTTCATAAAAATTTATTTTACAAAAAATGTAACTTTCCAAAAATGATACATATATATATATATATATATTTATTTATTTATTTATTCACAAATAAATTCTAAAACTTATATCTTGAAAAAAAATCAGAATAATTAAGTTATATGGTGGTCATAGGCACTATTTTTTAGTTTTCACTTTTTTTACTATAATTTTTTTGATTCCTGACATATTAACTCCAAAATTTTGTTCAGATGTTTTTTAAAATTTCATAGATAAATTCTATGCGCCTTTCTGAGAAAAATTATATATAACGAGTTGGGTTTTGGATAATATTATTATTTTTTTATAAGTTTTTAATACGGAGAAATGAGTTGTGATGTGAAGTGAATGTGAACAATGGATTTTGGATATCATAATAGTAGGTAAATTTATGTTGTGGTGTTGGTGGCCCCTAAAGATATATTCATTATTATTGACCCATGTTCTAGGCTAAGAGTATAAGTAGAGACAATTCATTATAGTTATATTGTTTAGATTTTGTATGGATAGGAGACACAGGCTTACCTTGGAAATTGGTCCTTGGTTACCTAATGGTACATAAATAGGAAAACCAAAAAAAGAATAAAGTTATGCAATATTTCGTAAACACTGTTCACTTTCTCAATCGGTAGAGAATATAAAAAGAAATCTGAATTGTTTTAATCTTTTTTTAAAGTTTCTTGGGAGAGGAAAAAATATAAAGAATGATTTATCTAAGATTAAGATTAGGGGGTTCTTTAGGGTTGAAGGTTGCTATATGCAGAAAACAATTAATAAAGACATATAATGTGGCCACAAGCAATTTTATTATTTATGTACGACGAGTCATACTCCGATTTTATATGTGTAGTGTTGTGTTGTGTTACGTGTCTATGTGTTAGTGCGGGCCTGATGAAGCCGACAGTGTTCGGCGAAACAGCGCTGTAGCTATAATTAATATACGGACTGAGGACAACCTCTAAGGTAATTAACTATATTAGGTTAAGTTTATTTGAATTGATTTATAATATACAGGAAATGTCCCGTATGTAGGTTAGATTAATTCTTACATGTAAAATAACATATATAAACAACAAAACAACGTTTTAAAGTTGAAAAAAGGAAGTAATTATTAGATGATTGACAGTGTATGTACACGGAGAGTATTTTTCGTTTGCCGAGTTTTGAAGTTGGCAATCCCGTTTCCTCAACAATACACCTAAGTTATTTGTGATATTCATAAATAACCTCAGTTTTGACATGAGGTTGAACACTATTGTATTAAATTAATATTTTATTAAATTGTGTTACTGCTGAAGTATATTTTATATTTGTCACAAAATAACAACTGTAGACAAAGTATAATGTGCAATTCGTGAGCAAAGTGTCTTTTTTAAACTCGATAAAATTGACGCACTCAGCAAGCCTCGTGCGTCAACATTTTTCTCTCATTAAAAAAAGTGCCACTTTGCTCACTAGTTGCACAAATAACTATTTCCTTATTAGTGAGATTTTTTCCTATGTATTTCTTAACAGATAAGAAGAGTCCTCCAGTTCCAAGTAATTCTAAAATTACAAATTTCAACATAACCAATGTAAATATCAACGTCTTCCGATAAATTCAATTTCTAAAGCATTTTGCAACAATATCCACTTTTCACTGTTTTATATTGTGATGTATTTTGTGAATTCTTACTTTTCTCCTTCATTGTTTAATTTAAAATCAATTTATTTCTGTACTAACTGTATCTCTAAATAATAAACACATTGTAGAAGTTGAACTAATTCTCCAAAGATCTTATAAAGTCATTAATTGTTTTTAATCATTTTAACATTGAACTTTCCATTAAAAAATATGTATTAGTTGTTGTAGGGTTTTTCTGCTTGTTACTGTATTGAGACTGTATACTCTTGTCTTCATTAGTCTAATGGGCATAAAGTAAAGATGTTAAGCAACAGGGAAAAAAAAACTCATGTCTAGTACAATTCGAGTACAGCATAATTTTGTATTGATTGTTAAAATAGTGAGGGGCTCAAAGGACAAAGCCTATTGTTATTCTCCATATTATAAATCCTGAATTTTTTTGTTTTTACTTGCCTCTGTTTATTATTTGATAAATTCAATAAGTTTATGTAACAAATCAGATGATTATATCAAACTTTATTTGTTAAATTACAATTCTTGTTACAGGTTTATGGAGGTGTATCTGCATCTGAGTTTTCAACACGATGGAAATCCTGGCAAGCCAACTTAAAAAAAAAATTAAATGATGGATTGTTTTCTGCATATAGCAACCTTCAACTCATTATGAAGGTCAGCATAATTTATTTGGCTCTGCATGTCCTAGTTTCCATAATCATACAATGATATTGTTGTATATTTTAAATGTTTTACAATTTTATTAAAATATTCCTTGTTTATTTATAATGATAATTCATTTGAAACTTTGTTTTGTTTCGGTCATTATATAAAATAGATGTTCTTGTTTATGTGATTTTGAAAGTTTATATAGACCACAATCAAAATTTTTGTGGGGAAATTTGATAACTTTTTGTTTTAGTCTTATTTAGGATCTAGTTGCAATAAAATTGGAGGATGCCACAACATCCTCTACTTCCTTTAGTGGGTGGTCCACTTGTGAACTACGACAACTGGTTTTTTTAATTTTAATTTTATTTTTTAATCTTGAAACAAATTTGTAATACCCTAAAAAAATTTTTGTATAACTGTGAACGTAATTGAAATATGGCCTTCTCTTCTCTCATAACAATAATAGGGGAAATTTTTAAAATGAAGTCAATTAATTACCTATTTTGATAGAACTTTATTTCAATGATTATTGACGCTCTTAGTAAATATTTGGTACTATCTCTGATATTTCGTTTGTTTAGTTTTTACTGGAAAATATAACTATGTCACTTATTCCAAAGGAACTGTATGTGTCCATAGTAAGACCAAGGATTATAAAAGTATTGTAATTATGACACCAGAGTGTATGTGGATATATTGAGTGGTTTAAAAAAACTTTATATTTACTATATGTTTATAGAGTCATTGTTTAAAGGTTATATTTTTGTCAGTTTGTTCATATTTAATACACTAGTTATTCTTATCATTATGTTGGACAAATCCGCTAACCAGGATACAGTTTTGTAAATATTTGCCCTTTAAATTATAAGTGTTTTCCCTAATTTTTCAATAATTTATCTAAAAATATCTTTGATTATATCAAAATGTGAATATTCTAATTCTATACAAAATGATATTAAAATAAAACTGTCTACAATATAAAATAATGAAGTTTTAATTTCAGATCTTTCACTCTGATATATATATATATATATATATATATATATATATATATATATATATATATATATATATATATATATTATTATATACTTTGTAATTTTGTAATTACTGTATAAGGGGACACACATAATTTAAAGGGCCACTATTTTAAAACTGTATACTGGTTGGCAGATTTGTCCAAGATAACGATAAGAATAACCTGTGTATTAAATATGAACAAACTCTTGACATAAATACATTAAACAAATATTTATTAATAAATGCTAAATGATATGGTAATCTAAATAAAATGATAGTTGCAACATCCTAATTGGCTAGGTTTACAATCAGGATATCCCTATACTTGACCATATTTTATTACTTCTCAGCAATGATATTCTCTTACCTTACTTCAACACCATTCGCTACATAATGAAGAATATTTACTTTTAACTATTAAACTGATAACTGAATTTTAAAACAAAAGTTTATGATATGTTTTGATATAAAAAAGCTGTTGTATTAGTAATCATATTAAAATTTAGACCCACGATCATGGATTTAAAGTTGAATACTTTTCCGTTTTTGCATTGCTATATAACAATTAGGGTTGAACCAATACCTGCCATGGATTCCGATAGTATCGGAACTAAAAAATAGTAATATTAAAAACTGATATTTTAGTTTTCAGCGCATATTGATATAATTTGAGTTTTATTTAATTTCTTTATATGCCATTGGCTATTCATGTAACCTATGTCCAGAAGTACCTAGATATCCACCATTTTGTTTTTTACTAAATAATTTAGATGATGGGTTTAGATGATGAACGGTTTGAATGATTGATCAAAAACCAATGTTGTCTTTTATAAATTAACATAATTCAATATTATTTTTGTTTAGGCTAAATTTAGTTGTTGTAGATAATATTCAAGAATTATGTTTTGAGTTTTTTGTCCATAACTCAGGTTATCCATTGACCTAGAAAAAAATAATAATAATAAATGTAATTTGGTGTTAAAAGAGGAATTTTTGTCTTTTGTGCATTTTTCTTAAAACGACTGATTTTCTTGAAATTTAAAATTAAACATTTTTAATGACAGCCATTTTAAAAATTCACATGATAAAGTTTTAGTTTTTGGTATAATGGTAAAAAAAATGCATACAAAATTTGTATAGCCTAGCAAATTTGAACTCAATATCTTTAAAATTTCAAAAATTATAATTATTTTTTTTAAAACAAAGTGGGCGAAAGATGGAAAACTAAGCGTTTCCTGGACATATGTTTACAAGAATTTTTATTTTAATTTTGACCCATGTAACCTATACAACGTTTGGCACGACATTTTCTGAACACTCTGTAACGAATAGTCAAGCTTAGACCTGAATAAATGAGATGATATTTTTAAATAACAATTTATTTTTTTTGCTGATTTAGTAAATGTTTTACTATTAAAACTTTTTAAGTAACGATTTACAAAAGATTAACATATATAATTATAAATAAAACAATTAATTGTTACACATTCTGTTTATTAACAAAAATGTGTCCAATCTCTTTAATATGCACCTTTGTGCACTTTTGTAAACATTTTATTCTTATTCACACTGATAAAGGAAACAAAAGAAGGATACTCATTTACACCTGAAGTCCATATTTTTTTGAGGGGTTGTACAGCTGAAAACACATGCAACAAACAAAGTGCCCCTCTTTTCTTCTCCACCCCAGACACATTCCTACTTTGAGGATACTGTATATCTCACAACAATATGACCAATAGCTGATTCCCGAGAAATCCTAGTGTATTAGTTTATAAGACATGTAATACCATATGCCCAATAGACATAAATATGTCTAATATTCTGGTTTAATTTCTCTAATATATTCGTTTATATCTCCAATAATAATGTTTAAAACTATTTGCTGTAAGCATGATTCTAATTCATAAATTCCCATTCAAAATATTCATATAATCTCTACATACATAATAAATTATATAAAACATTGTAACACGTTAATTCTAAAACTATTATATCGGCCTTTTGCATTTTTATTCTTTAATTTGAATTGATTCATTAATAAAAGTAATAATACTGGCCACTCTATAAGCTGTGTTACAATTATAAAGTACTTTATAACCTGTTATCTGATGTGGGAAACCACAATAACAATTCAAATCTCACTTACAGTAATTATATCAGTTTCATAGTTTAATTACTGCAATTTAACTAAAAATAAAGTGAATGTTTTTCTTATACTTCTAATATTTAAATGAATAAAACTTAAATTACTATTTTGTTTGGTGAAGAAAAACCTATCAAATGTTATCCTTTAAAAAAGACATTAAAACAATTAAACAATACTAATTAGAACTAAAACTAAAATAGTTATTATTAAATACTGAAAATACATACTTTTTTATCTAACAGTGTTACTTTATATGGACTGTAACTCAGCTACACTTTTTTTTGACACCCTTCTCTTCTGATAAATTTTTCCCTTCCCTACTCCCCACATATTTGTATTCTTTATTTATAGTCACTTCCTTAGTTTTTGACAGCAGCTGTTTATTTTTGGTGTGACTAATCAACTAAACAACTATGCCTGTGTAGCAAAAATGTGACTGCATCAGCAATATTTAGTTAGATAACTTACTTTATCGATATTACTCTTACATTACTTGGTACTTTTTAAAATTTAATATAACATACTAAAATGTATCAGACATTTTTATCATTAGTTTTAAATTACATTATTAAAGATCTTGTCTATAAATATTAAAGAAAGGATTTTTAATTTCTCCTCTGTCTTTGAAATAAACAGTAAATAATTTCAATACTGTCACCTATTAAATATCACAGTGCTATTTTTAGGATATTTAACTAAATGAATTTGATTAAAATTTTAATTGATTTGTTATTCCAGATCGTAAGTGGAGAAGTTGTGCCTGAGATGAAAAAGTATTGTCAGTTTTGGTATCAGCTTATGGTTTCAATTCTGTTGTACACTGAGCCAACTGTTAAATCTTTTGAGCTTTGTCACCATGCCGACCGATGTATCAAACAATTTGGTGGACAAAAAAATCTCTTGCTTGATGACATTATTGTTTCTCTGCTAGAATTTGATTTGCACCAGGTACAATTGTGAACATTTTTATACCTAGCTAGTCATTTCAAATATTGTTTATTATAACCTATAACCAATATCGCTAGTACTACAGGTCTGTTCCTATCAAACAATTTGATGGTGTATTAGGTACTATTATAAATTTCTGGAGAATATTTAAGAAAGATTGATAAAAACAAAACTATTCATAAGTATAAATCCAGAATGAACATAGCATAATAAATAATACCTGTAAGTTGCACCTCACCTTTCTCGGTTATTTGTAATGCAACTATGATTTTTATAAATATAAGTTCTACCTCTTTACATACCTGTATTCAATAACGTATTAGAAACTCATTTCTTATAATTTATTTAATTTATTAAAAAAAATAAAAATTTCCTTTTAACCTAAATCTAAACGTATGATTAACTACAATGCATTAATAAGAATCATTGTTCATTATTTAAATTTATTTCACTATTGTATATAAAAAGAAGAAAACCAATTGTCTGTTTATACCTGTTGAGATATTTAAAAAATAATTTAAATAGCCATATGCTATTTTAAATCTTTTATTACTTACAGAAATGCCAAGTCCTGATCTAAATACTTTTGTTAACAAACAATTTATAACATTTTATTATTCACTTCTTCTCTTGGTACACAACTTTTATTAAACACTTTAACATTACATCCAAATAAACTTCTGTTCATCTCACTTATCAAATTTTGGTTCTAACTTTGACTAAACTAGTAATGTACACTTCATCCCTCTCGCTCCAAACATTTTCTCAGAAATTGTTATGTTTATTGCCATGTTTGGAACATCGTATGATTATTCCTAATTCCTTATTTGAACATCACATAATTGTTAACATACCTCTCTCCTTGCTTTGAGAATGTTCTTTCTTTATATACGACACACTAAATTGTTTATTTAAATTCACTTTGCATTTATTATTTCTTAATTATAATGCATTTTTATTTATATACATTTTAAATTATTCAATTTGAACGAAATTATTTTTTATTTGTTATTGACGGGTTGGAATATGTTCCATGCTTACAAATCTACACACAGAAGACCTACTTGGGTTGATCAATAGGCTTACTTTACACTTCTTTTAACAATTTACTAATCTGCAATACAATCGATAAAATAAAACTAAAAATAGACTAATAATGACAATCTATTTAGAAATGTAAATATACACCATAATCAGATTAACATAAATGAACTGAACTTGCCAGATCCGAAACAAAACAACTAATTGAAATATTATGAACTCAACCGCTGTTTTAAACGACGGCATAGAGTATCAAATAGGTCTAAAATATGTTTATATTTTCTATATCCTGGCAGTTTAAACATTTATTTATCAATTCATACCAAATTTGGTAAGATATGTAAGATTTGAAAGAAAGAAATACATGGTATTTTGATAATTTTAAACCCCTTTAATAACACACTAATTACACCATGTATTCAGTCAACATTTCCAGGCTGGGAAGACGCAATTTCGATTGTAATGTAAGTAGTCGTATGCGCTGTCACAAAGACCGCACTTACCTAACACCTTACATCTAATGTTTTATGTTGTTTTTGTTATTGTTTGTTTTAATATTTTTGTTTTTTGTTTTTTAAGGATATATTTTACTTTTTATTCTAAATTTATTTTTATGACAGCACTAAATATAATATGTTTGACAAACAAAGTAATAACCTGTTTTACACCAAGATAAACTAGATAAACAGATAAAACTAGATATAAGTAGGCATAATTAATTATAATGTTTCTTACAGTAAATAATTAACTGCTAAGGTAAGGTATATAATAAAGTACAGAGTAGTAACCATTTTATTGTTACAGTTATTTACTGTGTTTATTTACTACAAACATCAAAACTGACGTGGTATCTTGAGCTATAAACGAAGGTCTTGAAACACCTTCTTTGTTTTATAATTCGTCATCGGTTGATCCAGCATCTGGCCCTCGTCCCAAACAGCACTCCTGACATGAAAAACCTGTATGTTCTCTACATATTGCCACCAAACATGAAACACACAACATTTTTGTCTTCCTGTTCTTCTTTCTCTCACAGTAGTAATATATCCCTGTGTTTGGAACTTTCGGCTTCCTTTTTTCTCTCTTTAGTCAAGGAGCTCGTCAACTCTTAATTTGATGCTTTGAGGGATGGTTTCTATGGTCTGCCGATATCAGAGAAGATCAAAGCACAGGCTTCATTACAGCGTTTTCAAAAATGCATTATTAAATATCAACTTTGTTTTGGAGAATGGTGTTGATACCTCCGATATTTAGGATGCTGTAGAACAAAGTCAGACTCTACCTGCGGGAAATCCGGGACACAGCGTAGGAACCCTTCAACTTGTCTACAACATCAAAACCACCCTTTGTTGGGTTGTAGAAAGTCAAAACTTCTGGTTTGTTTGCTTCACCACTAGTTTCATCTATTGCGTCGCGTGATGCGTAGTGGAAAGGAGTTAAACAACCTTGTTTTTCTTTGGTACATAAGAAAGTTAAATAGAGACATTGCCAAAGCCAAACATACTGCAATTAGTCTTTCTTTAGTTTGGAGGAAAATTGGAGGTATTTCTCGCATGTTCTTTCTTACTCTCCCGACCATTGTTAGGTTATAGTTGCCAAAAAGATTATTTGCCAGAGGTATGTAAGTGTACCAGTTGTCCATGATCACATTTCGTCCCGTGCCCGAAATAGGGTGTACAAATCTTTCAACTATATCTTGACTCTTGTTACTAATTTTGTACGGGCTGTCCAGCTGTTTTCCTGTGGTCTACTTCCAAGTTTTTAGTCTTGTGCATGTTCCATTTTGTTTCGTTATCTTTTCCAGTGAACTGTGGCAAAGGAACTTGATAAGACACAGGTTGGTCATTACTAAGAACTTGTTCGTCCAAATCATTCGCGGACTCCTCACTTCCGCTTTCGTTATCTTCAACATTATCTTTCTCATAATCGCCTTCAGAAAAATATTCCATACGCTTCTCGATCCTGTGGTTGTCAGTCTCTTTAAACTGCCTTTTCCTGACTTTCTTCTGCCTCCTTTCAAGCTGTTTGTTCCTACTTTCTTCATTTTCCACACTGTCCAGCACAGCATTTTACAAAGCCTTTCTACCTCTCTTTTATCCATTATGTATGCAATTTACTGAAACTGTAAAAAAACATAAACGCCAATAGTACACGCGGTGTAAAGCACCGCAATAAAGTTACACAGTTCGTCTAAAGCACCCCTCAGTCACTGAAACAGCCACTACTACGGAAGTGGGTAAATTATGTCAGAGCGAGTGGCAAGGTGGGGGTGGAGTAGCCGGAGCACAAAACCAATCTGAAGGTCAGGCTGCTCACAAGACAAAAAAATAATTTCCCCGTGGTGCTTTCAACCCCATGCATGACTTCTCGAGGGTTAATGACAATTATGCTATAAATAAACTTTCACAAATAAATATATTTCTATAATATTGTATATGATACTTACTGTAAAACATAATATTTCCCAATGTAATGTTAAATTTATCTAACATTCATGATCACAATATGTTAATCATTATACTTTAAAATAGACATTGATATTGTTGACCATTTTGAATATCTTTCAGCAAGTACAGACCTTAAGTTTAGATTGTTTTGTATTAACACAATAACAACAGTTTTATTGTCCTCATAGGTAATAATTTTGTATTATTCCCAATTTTTCTAATGGGAAAAATTTATATTCTCAAACTATTTCCTAAAAATGTAGAAAATTTAACAAAATTCTTAAAATTCCCTGTAATATTACGACTTTAGATACTAAAAATGATAGTTTATTTGTTAAAATCAAATAAATAATAACAAAAATCTACATCTGAAAAAACAAATTATTGCTAAATAAATGTATCCATGTTCCATGGAAAAATCTCCATGAATCTATTGCAATGTAATTTATATCCATTAAAACCAAATTCTTAATATCCTATTAGCCCTTTATGACTATTAACACTTTTATTACTTATATTTTCACTTTTTTATTTTTATTTTTATTTTATGAGTATCTATTTAATAACAATATATCTATAACTTGTATCCCTCCTTACTGTTATAGTAGTAATCTGCATTAGTTTCATTTGATATTAAAGATTTTACATATATTATTTTATTTTAAAAACACATTAACATAAAATTACATGTGCACAAATGTCACTTATTTATATTATTTTGTTTGTTAAAACTTTAACCGTACCATGAATTTTCATTCAGTAACAATATCATCCGGTCTCTCAGACCAGTCATTTTTTTTCTCCATTTAAGTTTTTTTTGTTTACTTGAATCTCAAGATTTATTTCAATTTAGATCATAATACATGTATGTATTAATTAAAATTTGGCATTACATTGCTTTAAAAATTTTTAATTTGTACCATTTTGTAAATAATCTGTATATATGTATAAGGAAATGGAGGGGGGGAAATGTTTTCGTCAAAAAACACTATTTGTTTATTTATTTTCAAAACAATTTCTAGCCCTTCTTGTCGGGCCGGGAAGTGGTCCTCTCAAAATGTTGTGTTGGGGCATTTGTCTTTGTTTTCTTCTCTCTCGCAGCAAATAGTGTCATCTTTACCCCAAAAGAATTCAGACTCCCCCTCCAGAAGAATAAAGTTTTCGTTTTCAACAATATAATGCATATCATTTTCATCCTCTATTCAGGGTTCGT
The DNA here is from genome assembly GCA_963513935.1 of Aphrophora alni. NCBI lineage: Eukaryota > Metazoa > Arthropoda > Insecta > Hemiptera > Aphrophoridae > Aphrophora > Aphrophora alni. The sequence continues at coordinate 69,901,240 of OY740768.1, read as the reverse complement.
CTTTTAAACTACTCCCGTCACTAGTTTCCCTGTCAGCATCAGAAACCAAATAATCAGGATCCGAATCATCCACGTCTTCGTCACTTTCTTCTTCTACGTTGTTGTAAAGGAGTTGCAAAATATGATCATTGAAGTCAGCCATTCACTCTTATATCCTGGCAATGAGCCATGTCTAACACAAAATAGATAGGGAACCCAAAAACAAAATCTATGTGCAATAATATTTACACTGGTAGATACACCCGCAAAATTTTTAATGTAATGCGTATCATCATCCGGTATCGAAAAAACACTGCTACACGCGGAACGACAGCTCAAGGCCAACTGAAGGCTAAAAATAACTATTGGCCAGAAGCTACTTGACAGCTACTGAGCGGGAGAAATCAATCGAACTATCAGGTGTGCCAACTTTGTAGAGCCAAAATTCCCGTCCGGTCTCAGAGACCGGTGATACGGTTAAAGTGTTAAAGTTTAACATCTGATTGGAGTAGTAGTTAGATTCTGCACTTTCATGATGTGTTTTAAGTATTGCCAAATAGTCATATAAAGTAAATTTCTACGTCAGTTCAGATCTAACTACTACCACAATCGGATGTTAAAACTATAACATGCAAAGCGTTTTGTGTGCGCATGTAATTTTATATTAATGTGTTTTTTTTTAAATAAAGTAATATATCGAAGGTGTTTAATATCAAATGAAGCTAACACTGATTATTACCCTGAAGATAATGACACATTGAGGCAACGAAACATGTAGGATAAAAGTATGGAGTGGAGTGATCTAAGCTATAGATATATTGCTATTAAATATATTTATTTATTTGATACAAGTACTCACTTTATTATTTATAGGTAATTAAACTACTCCAACGCACATGCGATAGTGGTTGGGCTGCAGCACATCTTACAAACCTTTTATACCATTGTGAGCGACTTGATATCTTGGATTCAAAATTGTTTAAGTAAGTGAAATGGAAAATCTACATTATCATAATGAATGCTTGTGATAAATTGTGTAATAGTTGAATATTTGAAATCTTTAAACAACTGAATCAGAATTAACTGCCAATTGTAACAATATGGATTTATAATTACTACTATTTGTTATTTTAATGATAACTATTTCAAATTGGTGTTTTTCAAACACAATCTAAAATTAAATCCTTTACTAATATTATTTATCTTTCAATATAAAAAATTTATAGTATTTTAAAATCTGAATGTGTGATGCAAGTCTAGGTCAATTGATTAGTCAAATTGTAAGACATATGTTAGTTGCCGTAGAAACATGTATAATTTTTATAGTAAAAGAAGAATTTTCAAACCTTAATTTCGTACAAATCTTTGAGCGGTACTCAGTGTATAAGGTGGTTTTAAACCACATTGCTGTTAATAATCAATTGCTAAAATTACCATTCAATTCGATACATCTAATTCTAAGAATTAAGAAGCCAAATAAATGGACATATACACAGGCAAACATACAGAGTTCTTCTAGTCTAGCGTAGTCGTATACAATTGTCTGTTCTCAGTTAGTGAACTTAAACTCAATGTTTCAAGTAAAATCTTCAATCAGTTCAAATCTGAATATTTAGTATTTTAACTTGTTGAACTCATAGCTCTCTTGTAAAACTTTCCTTTTAATCTATATAAGAACTTTATATTTTGGGTCTGTGGCACAGGTGGCAAATTAGTATGTGGTTGTCCTAGTTTGTGGTAAATTAGTGATAACAATCGATGATGAATGGCAAGTACAGTACATACAGTTACTGAGTTAACTCCATTGTGCATGTACAACTTGTTTAAAATAATAATACAATTTTTAAATAATAAAAAAACAGTGTAATAAAGTTAAAAGTATATAAAAACCCATAAGCCAATGTGTATTATTTGAATTGATTTTAGTTATTTTACTATCTTTTTCCAATATTAATTATTTATTGTGTCTACAATAATGCTTTTCACTACCCTTAGTTTCTTATAAAAGTTCTGTAGCTGTGAAAATCTTTTAAGAATTCAGGTTAAACAAAATACAATATTAGTAAAATTACACAATATGATAATATTACTTGTGAGGCATACTAACTTGTTGTAGGAATCAGGGGTGCAGAAAATTGTCAGGACCCAGTATTTTCCCAAAACACAGATTTTTTTTTCTACAAAATTTCGATCAAACTGTTGCCTATTGTCATACCTACTATTAGAATATATGTTGTCTATTAACCCCTTAAGTGTTTTATTTTTTTTTGCCTAAATCAACCCAAAAATGCCTATTTTTTTTTATTTGATTATTTTAATGTTTGTTAACTTGGAAGTTAAAAAATAGGCATTAAAAGAAAATATAAGCAACATCAAAAGTATAAATGTCATGTTTAATATAATTTAAAAATTTTCTGCAAATACATTAAAAACACATTTACCTAACAATTAAAAAAAAGTAAAATGTAATAAAACCATTGTTAAAAATAAAAGTACACACAATAAAGATTGTTTACAGTTTCTAACTAATGTTTAGTAATTTTTTTGGGTGTGATATATTTTAAAACATGGGGCAGCACACAGCCCAACATCACATTCGCTGCACTGGTATCGCTACTCCTTGCGGACATATCGCGACTCCTTATAAATATAATGTTCACGGCGGATCCAAAGAGAACAAAAATAAAGCGGTAGTTTTATAAGTTATGCTCTAGAGAGCATGCCAACACTATCTAGGGGCAATACTAGCAACTACAACGTAATATTTCGACAGAGAACGAAATAGAATAGGGCAAGTTAAGAGCGTCGGCTTTAGCCGACAGCGGCACTTTTTATCGATATTTGTAGCGTCGGCTTAAACCGACATAAACACTTAAGGGGTTAAGAACTATTCTGAAAGTATATTACATAAAAAGTAAATTTATATTGTTATGTGGCATCAATTGTTGTCGAGAAATGGCAGCTTTTCGATCCCTTTATAAAAGTTGTTGATCACCTAAGATGTCTCTTATACACCTTGAGGCAAGATACTGAAGAAAACTATGTGACTATTCTGTAATTCTAAGTACGAGATTCTCCACTAATGTTAGACAAACTTTTTTTTAAACTTAGAAATCTTCATTTTTGTCTGAAAATATCTTGATCTTTGTTAGCCTTTATCAAACAATAGACATTTTTGGTAAACATTTTTTTTTTTTTTAAAGACTTTTTTCTTAAAAAATTGATGAACATTAATTTATGTTCAGTTAATTTTCCACTTTTCATTTCCATTATTTTTACCATTATGTGTCCTTTTCATTAAAGCATAGTAATAAAGGATTGTTCAAATACAGTGTTTTACGTTCTAAGAGGAACAACTCATTTGTGTGACCAACTCTAATATGTCAGTTGTCCTATGCAATTGATACAGAAAACAAGGTATGAACATTTTTAGTTCTAACAAGTAATTTTAGTACCCTTGGGCTTATGCCCCAAAAAAAGGGTGAATGCTTCCTTGGATTTTGTTTTTTTCGTAATCTACTTAAACTTTTGTATAATTTGACTAAATTTACTCATGGCCCTTAAGGATTTTTTTTTTTTTTAATATACATAAGGACTGTTTTTACCCTAAAAAGGGTGTAAGCTATATTACCCTTTGTTGGTGTTGTTTTTTCATATTCTTATAAACTTTTGTTTAATTTGACTTTTGTTTGACTGGATTTGCTCAGAACCAAGAATTTTCAAAAATAATATTCTTAGGGTAAATTTTGGACCTAAAAAATGTAATAGATACTTTAACAAATGTTGACTTTGTTTGTTTCTTTATCTGTGTGAACTTTCATATAATTTGACATTTTGTTTAACTGAGTTTGCTCAAAACCAAGGATTTTTAAAATAGTAATCTTAAAGGTGGGTTTTTGCCCAGAAAAAGCTAAAGGTGCCTCAGTGATTATAGGCACTGCTTTATTTGTAACTAAAGTAATATTTCATGTAATTTGATTTTTTATAAACTGGATTTACAAAACTGAAGTATTTTCAAAAATATTGCCCTAAAAGAGGTAAAAGCTACCTTAGTTTTTAAATTTTATAATTTATTTCTTTTTTTCTCTTAATTTACGTAAAATTGTCAGTCAGGTAATATACATCACGTTTTATTCTATTTAGGGAGACAATTCAACAGATCTGTTTTTTAAGAGCAGTGTTTATGTTTTACACTTTTGTTGGTTTGATCTATTTATTCTGATAAAATTAAACATTTGTTTTAGATAATTATTATACAATAATCCTTTTATTAATAAACAAAATATAAAAATTTGTTTGTAGAACTAAAACTAGAACTTAGCTTGTGTTTAGAGTAGATTAGTACCTAGCTCCCAGTAGAAGTAGCTCGGGAAATGTCAAGAAGATGTATGGGTGTGTGTAGTTTTTGTTAACTCTACTAAAACATACTGGTCTAGTGGAATTTTCGTGTTCTTGTCTTACGGCGATTTCATGGGAGATATTGTTGGTTGACCCCAAGCAGGATCATATTTGCTTGACAGCATTTATTGTTATTATTATTATTAGTAGTAGTAGTAGTAGTATTAGAAGCGGATTTGACCTACTAGACACCTCACTCTCTAAAACATTTTGTGGCAGGCTTAGAGGTGTGATCTCTTGCGAGTTTGATGGGAATGTAGTTAGGTGAATTAGTTCTCATATAAGGTGTTACCACAGTTGTGTGTTAATTCTTTACTTTGGTCCTACATGTATCATCATTTTGTGCAACTTGATGATCTGCAAATATATTAATCCCAAATCTTACAGTGTGGTTTGCAATGGTATAATTTGTAATTCCTCTAGGGATATATGGGTGTTCAAATATAAACAGGATTGAATACAATGAAAATTGTATTATTACAATTATTTATTGACTTGCACACTATTTTTCTATATAATCCCCCAACACTGTAATACACTGTTTCAGCATTCAGGAATTTTTTAAATTTAAGAAGAGTCTTGTGACTGCACATTGATCCATTCTTACACAATGCCAATAACCACTTCATTAAAGTTAATTTTAAACATTTTTAATTGTACCAAAGAGGTGAAAGTCCGGTGGTCATAAATCTGGACCATGTATAAGATGAGGTAGGACACCCACTGGAGTTTTCGAATTGTTTCCATCATTAAAACAAGAGTGTGATGCCAAATATTATCCTGAAGGAAACAAACCAAATACTATGCATATCTCCTCTTGGAATGAATGGCTTTACTTTCTCTTGTAAAATCATGGGATAGTACTAAGAGGTTCCTATTCTTTGAGAAAATTGAGGTTAGGAATTCCTTGTCAATCCCAAAATAAAATGGTCATGATTTTCCTATTTGGAAATGTGGTTTTGACTTTCTGCGACGAAGGTGAGCTTGTATGTCACCATTTCATATGTAGTCTTTTTGGATCTGGAGTGAAGTAAAGAGATCCAAAAATGTTCATGTTTCATCGCAAGTTAATAGAGTTTAAAAACTTATCTCTATTCTTTTCATAATGCCGCAGATATTGTGTGACCATAACTAATAATTTTCTTTACGTTCAGGTTTCTAAAGATGGAGAAAACACACCTGCCAGTCTCTTAGTTTACTTTATCATCGTTAAACAAATTTTTCCACGCTACTAACACTTACTTTTTACTTTAAGTTTCTCAGTGATTCTTCTATTGTTTTGAATTAGTATATTAACATCATTGAGGTTGTCTTCACTGGTTGAGGTTCTCGGCCAACGAGCATTTGGTTCATTTTCAACTCTTACTCCATCTTTTTTTAATGACTTGCACTAATGATACTCTATTAACTAAAAAAGACTACACTGATTTTTAAGTTTTCAATAAATCTAAGATGGAATTTCACCTAATTTGTCAAAAATCTATTGATAATTTGCTGTGCAACACTACTGCTCCGACATGTTGATTAAAAATGACAGGGACTATGGAAAAGGAACTAGCGCAGCTAATGACAAGTTCAAATATGCATGTTTTTGTCTAATGAGTCGTGATTATATTTCACTCTTTATAAGATCAGTGTATAAAAATTCCTCTTTACATTTGAATGGCACTTGTATAAATTTGGTTTTCTATTCCATTAAGTTTGACTCTAATCAGTTTGTTCTTCAGTTCAGAGAAGAGCCCACTTTAAATAAACAGTGGTCAGCCGGGGTATAAGTTGATGGGAATACTTGGAACTAAAATTAATCACTCAGAATTTATATATATATATATATATATATATATATATATATATATATAGAATGTTTTCTGCAGTATCCAAAATTGAAAAAAAGAAGAAACATAATGGTTAAACTGGGTTAGAATTAAACAGTCATTTTATAACATTACAGTATTATGAACATCATAAATAACTATTGTTACAAAATTATTTTCTGTAAATATAAACAATTTAAATATTAAAATAATGTATTCAATAACACCTAACTGAAAGTAATTGTGTTTCACTTTACTAATTATAATATTCATTAATCCCATTTACAATTTTATAGTTACGAATTTATTTCACACTGGTCGTACTGATATTTTCTTTTAGTGGCTTACCTCAGAAATTGGATGAAGAACTGCTTCTTGACTATGGCACACTTTTAATGTCACATCGATCTCTTTGGCAAGTAGGCATTACATATTTAGACTACTGTCCAACACAAGGCCAAGCTAGATTAGAGCTATTACTGCCCAAGATACAGTTGACTTCGTTAGCGAGAACTCAGAAAGTTATTCAAATTGCTGTAGAACGAGATATGCCTCAAATAGGTTAGTTGTTTTTAACATGTTTTTCCAATGTTTTCTTCTCTGTTTCATAAATATTTTCTGCATTTATTTTTTTAAAAAACAGTTTTGTTTGTAGTCATTTTTTTGGTAATAAATTATTCATTTACCTGTACAAATTTGCATGCATTATAAATTTAATGTGTTAGCTGGAAAAAATACTTCAGTTGTTTAATTCAATGTCGTAAATTCAACAAGCAGATAAGATTAGACTAATCCACAATTGATGCACTTCTAGATATATATTCATTACTTTTTCCCTTTAAAAAAAAAAAATGTGTAGTGAAATGGTTCAAAATTAGAAAATGAACTGGTTCTTAAATACGTAAAATCCTGACTTACAAAACTGATGTTGAACACTATCGTTTTTAATTAGTAAAAAATGAAAGACATATATTTAAAATGAAAAATGGTGACATTACTAAACAAAAGTTCAAGGTAAAATTAAACTGAAGTAATTATTTCAACTTATGTAGTTATCTTTATATAGATTCAACTTATGAATAAATGAATATTTCCTAACCCTTCCAAATAGGCTATGTCTCTCTTTCAAACTTAAATAAAGAAAAATATGTGGCAAAATTCATCCCAGATGAATTCTAGTTGATTCTGGTCTGGACTTTGTAAATTTTTATGCTAAATCTTTACTTTTACATATGTGTCAACTCTTATGGATTGTATATAATCATTACGGTTTTGTATTATTACAGAGTTACGGAAATGTAAAAGAAATTACGGTTTCCGGAAAAAAAAATATGTTAACAGCAATTAAATTACGTAAGTAAAAGACAAGTGTAGCCGTTCTAATCAATTTTAGCGATGTTTTAAAGTAATAAATTAAATTTTGTAAAGTGGGAAGTAATTAAAGATTGAGATATAGATGTGAGAAAAGTGTTTCCAGTATTCTTTATTTCTTGCCAACTTGTATTTGTATCGAAATAGGATGATAGGGATGACATCAAGGTCAAGGTTACCATGGTAACAAATGTTGTAGGAATGCAAGGTGTTCCATTCTACATGCATTGGTAACTACGTAAAAAACTACTATATCTTATGCTAGAAAGATGAGCCAAAGTTTAATTGGTTATTTAAAAAAATTAAAATATTAATTTTTAGATAGGGTGTGGGACTTTTTGGACACACAGTATATATGTATAGAATCTAAATTTACTTTTAATTCCCCAACAAATTAATTGTATTGTAGTATTATATATATTTTTTATTTTAACCAAATTTTCATTCAAAATTGTGACAGTAATACCTTTCGAGACCAAATCTATAATTTGAACTATATCTATGGTTGGCTTCAGCCCCTGTTAAGATGAGATGAACAGTAGTTGACTTTTAATTTTTAGTTTTAGTAACTAAATTTGAATCATTGTTTATTAGTTTTCTTTTAATCGCACCATTTAACAATTGCTTTTTTAATTTTCCGTCTCTAACATTTATTGAAATTTTTAAGTCCATAACCAAAAACTGTCGAAAAATATTTTATTTTCCCCCCATTATTTATTTTATTTTTTTAATGTTCATAGAAAATCTTTTTACTGAATTCTCATTATTTATTACTTCTGAAACTGTTATTGAAGTCAAACTTTCCCATTGTATAATAATTAAATTACCTTTGGTTTCCGCCAGGTGACTTCTTTTTATATACACTTACGCGTTTCGAAGCGTACGCTCCATCTTCAGAGTTCTATTATATTTTTCACTCGATTGAGGTCGTTATACATTAAAATAACACATAAAAAACACACGGGCACTACATATATATGTTTATAAATTAATACATCGCTTATGATATCGCGACACTTGCGATGCGTATCACATCAATGTCCTAGGACAAATAGCGTCTCGTATTTATTGTATGTTTATTTAAGATTACTATCTTGGACCTTAATTGCCGTGTCGTATATCTTGTTGGAAGAGAAGTTTAGTTGGTCGTTCAACAGGTTGTATGAGTTATACTTAAATGATTTATATATCTCAAATTCTTCAACCGCGTCCATATATTTCCCCTTTTTGCATATATGTAGTGGTTCTAAGTTGGTTTCAAAATCTGTATAGGAGTGGTTTTCGTCAATGAGGTGTCTTGCAAAATTTGACTTATTGCTGTTAATATTCTTTTTTGGCAGATGTTCTTTAAACCTTTGGCGAAAAGCTCTTCCCGTTTGGCCTATATAGAACTTGTCACATTGGTCACATTTCAGTCTAAACTCCCGTTTCTAGCTGCAGATGTTTGTCATGTTTAAGACTGAGCAATTTCTTAATATTGTTTTGGGTTCGAAATGCCATAGTAAGATTGAGTTTTTTAAAATTTTTTGATAATATTGCTGGTAGTATATTTCCATATTCACTTGCTATGAAGGTCTTCTTATCTTTATGTTCAAGTGGTCGTCTAATTTTCTTTTGTTTTTTACTTAATAATTTATCGATCATGTGACTTGTAAAACCATTGGCCGTGGCTATATATTTGATGGTATTAAGTTCTTCAATAAAGTCATCACTATTTAAAGGTACTGTAACCAATCTGTGTATCATACTATTGTATGCGGCTGTTTTTTGAGATATAGGGTGATGTGAATCAGAATGTATGGTGGTAACAGTGGTTGTGGGTTTCCTATATATATTGTAGCGGAATTTGTTACCACCATACATTCTGATTCACATCACCCTATATCTCAAAAAACAGCCGCATACAATAGTATGATACACAGATTGGTTACAGTACCTTTAAATAGTGATGACTTTATTGAAGAACTTAATACCATCAAATATATAGCCACGGCCAATGGTTTTACAAGTCACATGATCGATAAATTATTAAGTAAAAAAACAAAAGAAAATTAGACGACCACTTGAACATAAAGATAAGAAGACCTTCATAGCAAGTGAATATGGAAATATACTACCAGCAATATTATCAAAAAATTTTAAAAAACTCAATCTTACTATGGCATTTCGAACCCAAAACAATATTAAGAAATTGCTCAGTCTTAAACATGACAAACATCTGCAGCTAGAAACGGGAGTTTATAGACTGAAATGTGACCAATGTGACAAGTTCTATATAGACCAAACGGGAAGAGCTTTTCGCCAAAGGTTTAAAGAACATCTGCCAAAAAAGAATATTAACAGCAATAAGTCAAATTTTGCAAGACACCTCATTGACGAAAACCACTCCTATACAGATTTTGAAACCAACTTAGAACCACTACATATATGCAAAAAGGGGAAATATATGGACGCGGTTGAAGAATTTGAGATATATAAATCATTTAAGTATAACTCATACAATCTGTTGAACGACCAACTAAACTTCTCTTCCAACAAATATACGACACGGCAATTAAGGTCCAAGATAGTAATCTTAAATAAACATACAATAAATATGAGACGCTAGTTGTCCTAGGACATTGATGTGATACGCATCGCAAGTGTCGCGATATCATAAGCGATGTATTAATTTATAAACATATATATGTAGTGTCCGTGTGTTTTTTATGTGTTATTTTAATGTATAACGACCTCAATCGAGTGAAAAATATAATAGAACTCTGAAGATGGAGCGTACGCTTCGAAACGCGTAAGTGTATATAAAAAGAAGTCACCTGGCGGAAACCAAAGGTAATTTAATTATTATATAAATAAGTGACTTGGATACTATCAACATGATTTCCCATTGTAGATTACTTACATTTCTTGGAGTAATTAAGAAGACCTTCCTCGATGGTGTTGTAGAACAGAATGTTTCCTAACTGGTGGTGGAAAACCGAATGTTTTCTTGCTAGTGGTGTTGAACCGACTGTTTCCTAGCTGGTGGTGGAGAACCCAATGTTTCTTCGCCAGTGGTGGAAAACAGACTGTTTCCTAGCTGGTGGTTGAGAATCGAATGTTTCTTCGCCAGTGGTGGAAAACAGACTGTTTCCTAGCTGGTGGTGGAGAATCGAATGTTTCTTCGCCAGTGGTGGAAAACAGACTGTTTCCTAGCTGGTGGTGGAGAATCAAATGTTTCTTCGCTGGTGGTCGAGAACAGAATGTTTCTTTGCTGGTGGTCGAGAACAAGATGTTTCAAACTCTAGATATCTCATCAGAGCTTAGAATTATTTTGTGGCACTACTGCCACTTTCTGTCAGAAATTTCCCTTTGATTTTTCCCGTTTTATTTATTTTTTATTTTGGTCTAATTTGCTAAATTTTTCTTTTACCAGTTATTGTATTAACCCTTTGACATTTTTAATTTCTTATCTTCTTTTGTTTGGTGATAACTAACTTTTTCATTAATTAACATTTTCCATTTTGAAGTAATGCAGTTGTAACCTTGCATCTGGCTCCTCCTCTTGGTATAGAAAGGGGTACTCTGTACTGAAGGGGTAGTTTACCTGTCTGTACCTGTTTTATGTGAATTTTACTAATTTTTTCTTCTTCAAATTTTCATATCTTTTGATAGGCTCAAGATTTAAGTGCCAACCAAGGTGTCGAAACTAAAGAATCTTTTTAGTTTTTTGGTGTTGTCCTTTTCTTGTTGTCAAGGTTTACTGATTTTTCCTTTAACTTTGTTAATTAAAACTCCCCCACTTAATTATTTTATATATACTTGTTTTTGCTTTAAAATATACATATACATTAGCTTAACCTAATACCATTAAAAATTTACAATTTTCAACTACAGTTATTAAATTTCTTTTTGCATATTATTTGATCATTAGACCAGCTATACATAATGAGTAACAAATATTTAAATATTCTTATAATTAATGGTTTTTAAAATAACGTGGTATTCCCTATAAACAACTAGCAGTTCATACTGGATTGTTCTTGTCCAGACATGATACCTTTGTTAAGAGCGGTTAGCATTACATCATCCTATTGTTTAAAACCTTGCCTGTCCATACAGTAACAAATTCTAAGCTTGCATTTAAGATTGACTCATCCCTTTGACTTACTCTGAATTATGAATTTATACATTTTTCATTATATATATATATATATATATATATATTATTATTATTATTATTATTATTATTATTATTATTATTATTATTATTATTATTATTATTATTGGAGTGGTCATTGAGTAAATGAAACCGTCTCAACTCATGACAGGATGTAGAACTTGCCCCTTTTAACTCTTACTATTCAACTTCTAGTGATATACTTGATCGGTATACTTTTACATCACCTGAATGTTTTTGGTAAAATTTAAAATATTTAGATTCCATTGTTGCAGAACCCATTTAATAATCCTGTAATATTATTTTTGTAGTTGCTAATTAATTTGACCTAAATTTTAACATTGTTAATTATTTTAGGGCCCGTTTACAGCTCTGCACTATTTTAAATTGTTGGATTTATCATAGTTCCTATCTTTTTTGATTTTTTGCATTGCTTCTTTACAGCTTTGTAACATGTTATGTTGTTGTTTCATAGTTGACCATTGTTAAATTGTTGCAGGGCCTTTTTACAGATTTGTAACATCTCATGTTGTTGTTTCTCAGTTAATCATTGTTAAATTGTTGCAGGGCCTCTTTACAGATTTGGTGTATATTAAAGTTTACGATTATCAACTAGTTTTAATGTTGTTCAAATTTTATGTTATTAAGTTTAGTGATAGTTGTTATGTTTAATGTGGAGCATCTTGTACTCAATATTGTGAAGACGATGATGGTCAAAATGTTTTTCGCCTTGAAACAAACAAACAAACAAAAATTTAACAACATACGGCACGTTTCTAGTGATTTGTTGGTCGATATATTATTATAAATGTATCTTAGTTTTGAATTGTTTGACTCCCATTTGACCTTTCTCAGTTGACTCATTGTTTTCACTGGGGTATGTTTCGTAAACTATTACTAAGTTTGAAAACCATAGAATAAACCATCAACACCATTTGAGTTTATTATATTATCAGAAGAAAAATAAGGTAAAAAAAAAAAAAACTAATTATTAAGTTTTGTATAATGTGTATGATAAACAAATCTTAGATTAATTTAGTTATAGATGAATATTTACCCTCATAAAACCATATTTTTAAATTTGATAATAGGCCTCCATTTTGTGAACTTTTCCAATTAATTATAATATTGAGCCTACATGCTGAACTAAAATAAAATCAGAGAAAACATAGTGTCAAATTACTCCTCTTGTGATTGGATTGATGGACACTTCTTAGTCTCGAGTGTCAGCGATTCCATAGACGCGATCAGAATAGCTAGAATGCCTATATTAGAAATTGATAGTAATGTAATGGATCTTGTTTTATATAATAATGCTCTTGTTGTGTATGAGTGTTGTAGCTTATTTTTGACGAAATGTTTCCTAAAAATGAAAAATCATAGCTTTTAGGTCTATTTCTAGATATCATTTAAATGTTACTGAATGATTTGATATAACACAATGTATTTTGAATAAATATTAACTTTATTACGAAAAAGTTATGGTTTTATTACACGTCAAAGTCAATAATAATTATATATATATATATATATATATATATATATATATATATATATATATGTTTATATACACTTTAAAAAAAAATCATTTTTGGTTTTCAATATTTCTGATTTTTTGAATACTGGTAATAATATACACTTTACTGCAAAATATTAAATAAAAAAATTTCATTTTACTTAAAAAGTTGCTGAAATTATCAATAGTTTTCTTTACAATAGTTAACTATGACTCAAGAAACGCTGGCAGTCAAGGTCACCACAGAAACCTGGCGGTGAAAACTAAAACTGTACAGTAGTGCATAGCGGTCAAAAGGTTAAATACATTTTGAATGTGTTTGTAATTACTAATAACTAGACAAAATCTTCATTAATATCCAAATTAAGATTATCCATTCATTATTATATTAAGATTTTACTATTATTTAAGTAATGTAATCAAATTTCTTAAGTTTGTATTCTGTGGTATCACTTAGATATTAGTGAAATGGACATGTATTTGTATATAATTTACAACAATAACAAAACAAACAACTTTTCTTTCCAGCCTGCAGTATATGTAAAATAGAAGGCATGAAAGCATTGAAACGTCACAGAATCGGTCAAGCACTCAACTGGGCTCTTCAGTCACAAGATCCAGGTTTTGCAACACATATAGCTGACACACTGCTTAAGAAATATGCAAAGGAAGGCATTTTTGAGTCCCTTGATCTGTTGGAGAATCTGGGGTCTTGCATGCTTGTCAGTGATAGGCTTACGTTTTTAGGTATTTCAGTTAATTAATTTTATATTATTTTGTGTAACTAGTGTATGTTTTACTGTGCAACTTCTAAAAAATAAACCATTTACAGTACAGTCCTGAGTATTCAACCTAATTGGGACCAATGATCATCAAATAACGAAAATGTCGTATAATATGGAAGTCGGGATGGTAAAAGGAATAAATAAAAACTCTTAAAATAAAAGATTTTAAAAAAATGTTTTATAAATGAAATGTAAAATTGTAACATGAAATTGTAACTAATTATGTAAAAATTATAACATAGGAATACATATGTAAAGATTTACCATTCCTTTAAAAACTCCTCAGTTGTCATTTACTGTACGATGCAGCCCTTTTTCTTGCAGCAAGGTCATGCCAACGCTTGATCGACATTAAATCGGTTGCAGTTGCTTTTGGTTGCCATTCAACATCAATTCAGAATGCTTGAAACATTTTCACTGCTTCTGCATGGCTTAACACATTTTCTTCATTATCGAATTCAACTTCACAATATCACTCTCTCTCTGTCGCCTTCTTCTTTTGCAGAATTAACAATTAATGAAATTATATCACCATCCTTGTTTATTTTGTTCATCCTCGTTCACCCATTCTTCAATATCGTTTTCATAATTGGGAATGTTTTGTAGCTACTGGATCAGATTACAAGAGTATCATAATTTGTCGGTATGACATTATCAACCGATTTTAAAACTTTCCATGATTTGAATATTGTATGAATTTGAATCTCATTTTGATATTCCGCGATCCGGAATATGATATCTTTCAAGTTAGTTATTCTCTTCATCCATGTCATTGATGATTTTTGAAATTAGTTTCTTGATGTATTTTCAAGCATTGTGAAAAGTCCTTTATCATGGGCTGGCACAAAGAAGTGGAATTTGGTGGCAGGAACATTACTTTTATGTCTTTACTTATCAGTTCATCAACATTTGAATGACATGCTGCATTGTTTAAGAAAAGAATAGCGTTTGTGGGCAGGTTTATTGAATGTTTTAAGACTTTTAACCGATGGTACAAACTTTCAAAAAACCACTCACGAAAAATTTTTGAATCCATCAAGGCAATTTTCTGGCTAGATGAAAGAAGTCACTAGAATAGCAGCTGTCATTAAAGTTTTAAATGGACGAGTTTTGTATATTTTCCAATAAAAAGTAATTTTAACTTATGTTTTCCTCTAGTATTACTATAGGCAAGTATAGTATAAATCACTGTTTTATCAGCTTGAAGCCATGTGCTGATTTTCTTCTCATGGTGCTAAATATTTCTTAAGAAGCATCTCAAAATTAAAACCATTTTCATCACAATTATATAATTGCTCTCCTGATAGTCCTTCATCATCATTAATTATTCAATTTTTTTCTTTAAAATATCAATGCCTTGAGAGTCTAGCAACAACTTTTTCACTGACAATTATTTGTCTCACACCATATCTTTTTTTCCAGTGATCTAATCAACAGATGCTAACTAAAAATGTTAATTAGGTAAAAAATCTTTTACTTGTTTTCACTGTTGTCCGATCTTTGTTTTTATATAGTTGTGATGATCACTGTTGCAAGTTACCCCATCATCTGGTCACATGAATTAAAATACACACATTAAAATAAATAAATAGAACCATTTCCCTCGCAGGTGAGGTCATCGTAAAACACTTTTGTCACACATGTGTTTACATAACATGTAAAACATAAATTAAATACACTAATCACGCACATGTAAGGTGACCACGCCTTACCGTCATACATGTGGTCATCAAACCTTTGGTACATCATCACCTTAAAAAAAACGAGGGAAAAACCTAGTGAGGAAGAGAACAAGAGATATTTGATAAGAAAGTTGATTGAGGGATCTTTCAAGGCTATATTAAAAAAGTGTAGTTCTAGCTAGGAACTCTGGGATTATTTAATTAGACTACAGTAATTCAAGCAAAACTCATAACATTCTTTTGTGAGATTTTGTAGGTAGACTACAGTAATTCAAGTAAAACGCATAACATACTTTTGTGGGATTTTGTAGTTAGACTATAGTAATTTAATTAAAACTCATAACATACTTTTGAAGAAACAATATTATTGTATACTGAAAACAAACTGTACAGGAATAATCGAAATCATATATACTCAATTAAAAAAATACCATCATCACGTCGGACAATACAGCGTGTCAGAAAAACGAAGATTGAATAATCGTAACTGAAGGAACACCTTCAATTCTTAAAGGAAGAACTTGTTATAGACTAGTGGAGATACATCACAGATGAGAGAAATAATAATAAAGTTAGCTAACTTTTAAGGTTTACTGATTAAAATTATGGGTATTGGTGTGTTTATTACTGATTTTAAAAAATTAATTTGGTTATGCAATCTATAAGTGTTAATTTTGAATTAATATTAATATATTTGTGTAATAACTCTCATATTTGTTTTATTATAAAGAATGCTGGTGTACAGCTAAGTTAAAAAATTTCTTAGATCAAAAAAGCATTTTTAGCCAATCATCTGAATACTGGAGAGTTTCCGTATGAACCGCTTATTTTTATTATTTTTTTTTTTTAATACCATAAAAATGTGTATATAATTATAATTAAATTTTGAATAAGTGTTCCATAACAGTTCAAAGTTAACAAATAAATAAATAAGCAAATAAATTAATTAAATTCTTGTGTACTAACCTCCTTCCTAGGCTAGGCTAGGCCTAGGCCTAGTAAGTAATAATAGATATACTGCAAATATTAAAATTCCCCCAAAAAAATACACTCTAGAAACACTAACACACATATTATAAACTTGTATAAACAAATTATAATAAATAAATCACTCTAATTTAAAAAATAACTTTACTTAATAGAAATACAATGAGCAACTCACGCTAACATACATACAAGATAGTAATAAACATGCAAGTAAGGCAGATCAAGTTGGTTTAGAAAGGACAACTTCTAATATTCACTGCCTAATAAATATCATGCCTATGAACTAGATCTTTATACCAAGTTGTAATTCTAAAATTATTCTTCGCAGTTGTAGTACAAAGAATGGAAAGAATATATAAACCTAAAAATCGAAATATTCAATGTTTGTTAGGCACTCCCAAGAGCAAACCAGAGAAGAGTACATTTTTGAAGCACTTCGTAGAATGTATACGGGGTGAGTCAGACCACCCGTGCAGTACTTATAGCTGTCTTACAAACTTACTTGAACACTTTTTCATTCTCATTTCCCCCTAATTTGGCTCCACTGAATCCAATGAAATTTATTTCAATTTTGAAAAATGCCCCAAAAGGGTCCTTTTTGGGGGTAGGGGTGCTTTTGAAGAATTTTGAAATGTAAACATGGGTTGTGTGATACATCATTTTAAAGGAAATACCTTGAACATTTTGGCGCAATCAAAAGTTAATTATCTTTAACCGTATGTCCAGGGTGTACCAAAACGTATTGAAATTGGACTTTAAAATAAAATACTGTGTTATCCTAACTACAATACGGAACAGCACCAGATTTTTGTCCAAGCTTATTATTGAGCTATTCTTTAAGAAAACGTGTGGTACGGGCATTTTTCACTGTATTTTGAATATTTTAAAAATGCTCAAAATTGAAGAATTTAAAAAAGCCTAAAACTCAAAATTCTTAAATAGCAACTTATAGCATATGTTATATCAAGTAAAAGGTCTTTTAAAAACAAACATTTTTTGTATTTTATTTTTTTATCTATCTCTTACTGTTAAAAAATGGCAGCCAAAAGACTTAATTATGCCAAAATGTAACAAATTACTTTTATTTGAACAAAAAGGTGTTTATGATTAAATAAACCGTCTCTGTTATGTAATAAGAACAAAATTCAACTTGTTTTTATTTTTCAATGTGGCTCAATACTTTGGTAGTAGTTGTCCATGTTTAACTTTAAAAGATAACAATGATTCATGCACATGCACAATCTCAATGCAGGCTTGGACTAGAAAGGTACTTTGAACCACCCTCAACAGGCTTATCACTTGCGATATGCTGACTATTTATCTGACAAATATGATTTGGCTACCCTTAGTTAGTTCATTGGTGTCTGCTGTGAAGGACGTACTGCTTGTGCTTTTTCGACATGCCGTACACAAATGTGGAGGCATTCGATATGCTAATGGTGTTAGGCGAATGTTTCCAAAACTATGCGGCTTCTGCAAGAGTATATGCCGAGCGGTATCCAGGTAGAGAACCTCAGTCTCGAATGGTCTTTAGTAGACTTGCTAGTCGAGTTCGTGAAAAAGGACAGTTACAGCCTGACAGTAATAAAGGAAAATCGCTTGAAAGGCCTGTAAGAAGTGATAGGGCACCAGAAGTATTGGCAGCAGTTCTACTAAACCCAAGAGAGTCTTCCTGAATCAAGTCCTGAATAGCTCTTGATTCAGGTATAAGCCAAACGTCAATGATGAGGATCCTGAAAGACAGTAAAATGCATCCCTACAAGATGTCACTGCACCAAGAACTTCATGGTGATGATGGCATTCAAAGAATGAATTTTTGTTTGTGGGCCAGAGAACAGTTGCAACGAAATGAACACTTTTTTCGTAATGTACTATGGTGTGACGAAGCTACATTTCGGAGCAATGGCGAAGTTAACCGCCACAACATGAGGTACTGGACTCATCAGAACCCCCACTGGATGTAAGAGGTTGACAACCAGAGGTACTGGACTGTGAATACCTGGTGTGGTATTGTTGGCGGGAAAATTGTAGGTCCTTTTTTCTTTGCAGGACACCTGGATGGAGTGACATAATTTTTTAATTAATCACTTGCCCAACTTATTAATAGATGTACCTGACGAAGTTGTTGACAACATGTGGTTTATGCACGATGGTGCTCCGGCTCACTACTCTCACGACGTACGACTAACGCTTGATGAACAATATCGTGGAAGATGGCTTGGAAGAGGTGGTCCAGTTAACTACCCACCAAGATCCCCTGATTTGACCTGTATGGACTTATACTTATGGGGTAGGCTGAAAGACCTAGTATATGGTTTACGACCGACAACACCCGAAGATATGATGCAGCGCATCCGGAATGCTGTAAATTCGATCAGCCAGGAAGAAGTGTTGCGAGCTGTAGATAGCTTCAGTTACAGAAATGAAGTGTGTTTAGAAAATGATGGACTACAGTTTGAGCACCTGTACTAGCAAAATCAGTGAAAGATAAGGTTATGGCTAGTCCAGTGGACCTTCAGAGCTGTGAAGGTAACATTGTAGGAAAACTTTTTATTTAATATCATGTACAATAATTAATTTGTTACATTTTGTAAACTGGCATAATTAAGTTTTTTGGCTGTCATTTTTTAACAGTAAGAGATAGATAAAAAAATAAAATACAAAAAATGTTTGTTTTTAAAAGACCTTTTACTTGATATAACATTTGCTATAAGTTGCTATTTAAGAATTTTGAGTTTTAGGCTTTTTTAAATTCTTCAATTTTGAGCATTTTTATAATATTCAAAATCCAGTGAAAAATGCCCGTACCACACGTTTTCTTAAAGAATAGCTCAATAATAAGCTTGGACAAAAATCTGGTGCTGTTCCGTATTGTAGTTAGGATAACACAGTATTTTATTTTAAAGTCCAATTTCAATACGTTTTGGTACACCCTGTACATACGGTTAAAGATAATTAACTTTTGATTGCGCTAAAATGTTCAAGGTAATTAGACCTTTAAAATGATGTATCACACAACCCATGTTTACATTTCAAAATTCCTCAAAAAGCACCCCTACCCCCCAAAAAGGGCCCTTTTGGGGCATTTTTCATAATTGAAATTAATTTCATTGGATTCAGTGGAGCCAAATTAGAGGGAAATGAGAATGAAAAAGTGTTCAAGTAAGTTTGTAAGACAGCTATAAGTACTGCACGGGTGGTCTGATTCACCCTGTATATCTATCTTGTAAAATATAAAACAATAATTTCAAATACGTAGTTCGAAAGAGAAAGAAAAATACCATAAGATATGTTCAACTTATATAATTTGAATTACCTTTTACAAAAAATATATGATCCATGAGTTCACATTGTCTTATATAACACCGTTCCGACAGGTGCACCACTCTCATGTAAAAATACAAAATTTATCGAATTCTTGAATTTTTATCTTTCGTGAGAAGGATTTTGGGATACATGATTATGAAAGATTGAAACATTACCTTTACAATGATATATTACACATTTCAATAAAATAATATTTACTAGGCTCAAAGTTGAATTGAAAATAATGTGATTTTTAGCGTTTAAAAATGTGTTTAAATTCTTAATTTTGTTTTGTTATATATTAAAAACTAAAAAAGTTAGAAAAATTTTGAAATCACAAATCGAAACAAGAAGATTTGGTCTATAGATCACTATAACAGTGTTATACAGTAGTAGATTTGTTAGACAGAAATATGGATTTGTGAAAATTAAAGAAAGAATGACGTAATTTGTGTTTCACAACTGCCCAGTTTATTCTTTACACAATTGTGGCAAAATACATAAATTACCAATAATTAAATATTATTTATAACATTTTATGGTTTTTTTTGCATGATAATGCATCTATGGCATTAGCTTTCCAATGGTATTTTATATATTGCATGAGAATGATTCTAAGTGGTGAAATGTTGAATTGCAAAAACCATGTTTTTGGGTTGATAAACGAAACCCCGTTTCATTCATAGACCTGTGACGTTCCTAAAGGCGTTTAAGGGTTAAAGAAATTAAGTTTTCAAAACCATTTCTATTTAATTCACATTGAAAATTATTTTTGTATCCAGGGTTTATAAATATTAACTAATGCATCACTGTATGTTTTTTATTTACAGGAAAATATTGTGAATTTCAACAGTTATACCAAAATGGAGAATTTAAGAAAGCTGCTTCTCTTTTAACATCACTCTTAACATCCAAAATATCCCCCAAGTAGTAAGTATTTTGTCTTGTAAAAGTTATAACATTGCTTATTTAAACTCCCCCCCCCCTCTCCTAGGTACTGTATTGCACTTATGATCTGCCAAAATTTACAATCAATATAAATTAGATAAACTTGGTTATCAGTGTCATGTTTGGGTGTTAGGTTTCATTTTAAAATTTTGTATGTATAGGAGACACAGGCTTACTTTGGCAAGTGGTCCTTGATATTACCTAGTAGTACACAAATAAAAAACACAATAAACACTGTTCACTTTCTCAATTTTTATTCTCTCTGCTGATGGAGAAAGTGAACAGTGTTTCCAAAATATTTCAGAACTTTAGTGTTTTATTGTATTTTATATTGTTTTTCTATTTGTGTACTATTAGGTAATATCAAGGACCACTTTCCAAAATAAGCCTGTGTCTCCTATCCATACAAAATCTAAACATAATGTGCCCTATTAACTGTAACTTATATTTTAAAACTGTTATACTACACAATTAAATTGCTAAAATAATGTTTCATAATAGTTTTTTTAATAATCAATTATCTTAATCGAGTTAAATATGAACAGATATTGGTAGGTCGTAGTTCTTTATAAGTTAATTTTTCGTACCTTTTCCTATTAAACACTTGCAATATTTCTGTAATTTAAAAATATTTCTGTGATCAATGTATATAAACGCCTATTGAATTATATAAGTAATTGAATTTACAGATTAGCAGTAGCAAAATCTATGAATCTGTAGATAAGGTTTTAGTTTTAATCTCATTAAAATATATTCAGTCATTCTCAAGTTTTGTCTGCATGGGTAATATGAAAATCTGTATTTCTACATATTTTACTCATTTTCTTAAAATTTTCATTAACAACATTTGTCAATGACAAAGTTGATGTACTGATTCGAATGCTAATTAGAACTGAACATTTTGTTTGAAATCTGTGCAGTAGGCCTATTTCCTCCTAGTTTTGAATACAATTTTATGCAGTGATTAGGAGGAAATCTATATTCTTAATTATAGTTTTGAGATTTCAGTGACATTGTACACATTATCAATAACAAAGTTGATACATAATTAAAATGTTCTATGATAGAACTCGTGAGAATATACTATATGAGAAGTAGGGTGAGCTGTTGTCACCTTTAGATTCAATGATGTACTAAATATTGAAGTGGTGGGGAAATACTTTTAAGGCTTAAAACAAATACATTTATCTTAAAAATATTAATAGTACACTTTTGCCATGTTAGTATATGCGCTCGAAATCAAATCTAATTAAGGACAGGAAAACTACTGACACAAAAGTCACGGAAAAGTAACGATTTTTAGTGTGTGAAAGCTTGAATGGAAAGTAAGACTTTTTACGTATTGCTATAAGGTGTTAGCGTGTCGCTACCACTTGAGTGTAGGAGAAAGTATCTCTATAATGGCATGCTGTGTCGTTATAGCCATTGCTGGGTTAAGAATATTGAACCTTTTCTTGTAAAGTTTCAAACCATTGTAACTCGGCTACCGCTTCTTCATCATGACGTACACAATCCTGTGAAAAATATCGGAGAGATCTTTATTAAATAGATTTTTTCTTTAGCTAAAACCTCAAATGATCTTTTAGCTATCAATGTAGATAATCCCAAGAATTTGCTTCCTCCAGCTTAAGTTGCCCTAGGATTTAAAACATCTAATAAAGTTTCAAAGTTGAATTAAATAATAAAAGAACTGAACATTTTAGTTTTCAAAAACAAGTTTGTAGATTTCCTTTAAGCAGTATATATAAAATTGTGGGAGAACTCGCCATTAAAATACAAATTTATCCGAGGTGTATCATGTCTTTCCCTATATAATGAGAAATGAAAGTCTACAAAAATCCACGGTCACCGCAGCCTTCACATTTGTGTTGAGAACAAACCATTTCAGTGCAGAAACAGCAGACACAATTAAAAGAAAATATGTTTAGCTGAGAGTAAAGCAATTATTGAATGGCAATAAAAAAGATTAGATATTATTCTGGGAAAGTTATTTAATAATTCAAATATCACAGATTGTTAATTTTGTACATAAAAAGTTTTGTAATTTTACATAGAAACGTAGATGTAGAACGAGGGTTTTCAATTAACAATGAATGCTTAACAACTGGTCTGGAAGAGAAATCTTTTATTTCACAAAGAAAAATAATATATATAGTATTATATGATGCTGTTGTAAATTTTGGAGGCATCAAGGCAAATACAAAAACCATCTCAAACTGTAGTTTAAAACACAAAAATAATTTCATTCACAAATTGTAGAAATGAATAACAGGCTTAGCGTCTAAAATGGAAGGCTGGGGAAATGCCGGGCCTGTGCAATGACCATAGGAACAATACAGACTGGGAAAACCAGCAGCTTCCTCACCCTTCCATTCATTGTATCCTAACTCCCACCTTCTAGTTTTTAAGGTTCTCTGTTTTTTCAATATTCTTCAGTCTGTAATACAGCCTCGTCAAACCTTAGCAGTGAAACCATTGGTCGGCTATACTAATAAAAAGTGGATGTTACAAAATAAAAAATTGTGTTTTATTATCTTTAAACATGGAATTCCACCAAGAACCTTCGGTCTCAACAGTAATGAACTTAAGGTTTTAATGATCTTTATCAGGCTGATCTTGTGAAATGATACCATTTTCTAAAGTCAAGTTTTAAGTATATAGTAGTTTTAATAAATGGTTTTACTAAATACGCTTTCGGTGTACCAGTTAAATCTAAAAATGCACTTGAAATTGAAAAATCATTGAAGCCCATTTTAAAAAAGTATCCTATGAAAAATTTTCAAACCAACAAAGGTACTGAATTGTATACGAAAATTCAATAGTTAAAGAAATATAATGTAAATCATTATTACTCTACTTTCTAATTTAAATAATACCATTATTCACTATTAGTATAATATACTTTTTCAAGATGCTTAGTTGAATGTCATTTTACAAGTACTGTATAATTTGCAGAACATGTTTAACATTTTGGTTGGGATTTCAAATGTTTTCTCCAAGAAACTAGCAATTTTTGTTTCCATAAAGTGTATCATTTTCTAAAATCTGCATTTTATCACAAATTTTAATAAAAATATCATCAGTGATAGATAAGTTATATTTACCTTGTTAAATTGTTATCACAATTTGTTGCACTCATGGAATGCTAGTTTTCATAATTTAATGTATTCTCTGGAGTGTTCAATGTAACCCACTTATGACTGAGTCTGAGTGAAATATCAAGTAACAAGTGGTACAAACAGTATGTCAAATAAAATACAAAAGCTATACATTATAAACCATTATAGTTTCAACTTGAATTGAATGTATTATTATAATGGTACAATTATATTACAAAACAAAATTGAACACATGATCAATAATACAGTGACTGCAGGTATTGTAAGAACAACTTCAGTACACAAAGTGTTAAAGACATTGTGCTTAATATGTAATCTCTTTCTTTCATTAAGAAACTTTCCATATTGTATATGATGGATTATTCTTGTAAATGTGTTTAATTACAGTATTATAAACAAACATGCAATCATAAATACTCAGAATTGCAATTGCTTAATATGTTACAGCTTTTGGCTTACTCTTCTTAATGATGCCTTGCCTTTGCTTGAACGACAAGATGCACCAATTTTTTCATATGAAGATACTTGCGAATTAATGTCATGCCTTGAAGAATTAACAACGGAAGAAACTGATCATCCTCGTGCTTCAAAACTTCCAATAGTGGACAGAACTAAGTTGATACGATTGGCATTATCTAAAAATTTAAAAGAAGCTTTAATACATGAAGGTTCAACCGGTATTATTTCAAATATGTTTTAAGCTCAATAAACAATTTTTAAAATAGGCCTAAGGTTAAATAAAATGTCATTTTTACAAGTTATAATAATTGTGTATTTTAAAGTTACTAATTGTATTTTATTTGCAGTTTTCCCTTTCTCCATTCCATACAAAATAATATACAATTATTTTGTATATAAATAATTTTTGTATGTAGTTTTACATTTAATTTCAATTTGAAGTTATATAATCTTTCATTGTATCGTAATAAGTTGTAATATTGTAAGATAAAGGAAAATATGATTATGAACTTTTATTGTTTAGCAACAAGCATCAGTACCAACTTTTCTGCCTTCTGGGACACTGCTCTATACCGTAAAACATTAAAAAAATTTGTTTATATATAATCTTAAATGAAAAAACAAACAAAAAAGCAATGCCCGTTTTATTTACGTTCGACCACAGCTACATTGTATTGCTATGTTTGTATCTGAATGTTTTCACAAACTTGTGCGACACCATTTTAAAATGTAGAACTTTTATTATTTTGCACTGATAAGTGCTTGTTGCTTTTAGAACATATATAAACTATTTAAAGTCTAAAATCTGGACTTGGTTTTATACCATTCATAGTGTTGTTCCCACATTTTACTTTACACAGTGGCATCACTTACTAAAAGTGATGTTACAGCCAAATCATTTTCAGAAACAGTAATAATAGGTGTATTCTAGATTCCATGTATCCCGATAACACTGCTCATGTGCATAGGTAACAGGGCATGTACGGAAGAAACATAACAAATGTTTCTATAAAAAACAGTGAATTTCATCTGCAAGTTCATATTTTAGTAAGACAAATCCTGGTTTCAAAGACACATTTTCCTAATAAACAATGAATCTGAAATATTAGGTTATTTTGAACGTTTTCTAACTCCAAAATTTACCATTAAATTTGTTCTTGAGACAAATAGATAGTTTCACTATATCATTTCTCATGCAATCCAACCATGTCATATAAGCTATGAAAAAGAGTTACACAAATGCCAATGAATTTTAATTGTTTTTAGTAGTAACTATGCTAACTTCCAGAAAGAAAAAAAAGAAGAAAAAAATCCTGTCTACTCCAATTTTTGAAGAAACATTGCCGAGAGATTGTTATATGTTGTACTTCACCTATTCTATTTTTGTGGTAATGATAAACAAGAATATAATTGTCTTTATAAGATAGTTATGGTATTGAGTGAAATTTGACAAAACTTTAGCGAAAAATTTTCTGCTGTTGAAAATCTTTGCAGATGAAATTTTAGTGTTTTGTTAAGATCATCTTATTCATTAGGAACAAGGCATAGATTTGGAATAAAATTGTTTGTTATCGGAAGTGTCAAAACAGACTGTATTAGATTTTTTAATTTATACGGATGTAATAATAAAGCTACTCGTATCAGAAAAAACACTTACAATTTCTGGCTCTGTTGTCTTGCAACTAATGAAGCCATTCCTTGTCCAAAATCTTTACACTGATAACTAGTATATGAGTTTTCGGCTCACAACCTATTTGCACAAAAACAAAGCAAATCTGTATGGAACTGTTAGAAAAGATAGCAAACAAATACCAATCCTTGCTTTCTTGAAAAAGAAGAAACGTAGTAAAAATTCTTGAAATATTCTGGTTCTCAATTGGCTCAACAAAAGATTAATGAACATGTTTACAACTAATCACTCTGATCTAATGGTGCCAACTGGTAAAACAAACTGATCAACTGGAGTACCAGTTGTGAAACCATTAAGTATTAAAGAATACAATACAAATATGGGGAGCATTGACAAAATCAATGTGTTTTAAGTTCAGTTGAATGTATACACAAAACAAACATTGAAATGGTACAAAAAGTATTTTTCTACCTAATAGACTATGTCGCTTTGAATTCCCACAGTGTATAGAAATTTAAAATAGGATCAAAAATACCAATAGCAACATTCCAATTAGAACTAATAAGACATCTCATTGAAAAATACAGTTTGGGTTCAAATAAATAAAAACCTGGTAGGCCTTCTTCTGGTTACTCCCATAAAGACTGACAGCTCATTTTTCAAAATTAATTCCAGCAGTACCTCGAGGAAAATTAAATCCATAATTCAGTGTTATGTGTGTGCTAAAACACAGTCCAAAAAAAGAAAGAATTCTAGTTATTCAGCATATACCCGAAGGTGGTTCAAACTGTTGTCCCAATACAGCAGTGAAAAGGTGAAAGATATCAGGTCTAATTATAGCCCGTCTCAAGGTAAGTTGAGGCAGGGTACCTGGCTGGAGGGTTAGGGCGATGAATAGCTGGGGTGGCCCAGCCAGTAAATCCCATTAGTCACGCCTCACCGAATACTCCACTTAAGAGCGGAAATGTAATAAATAAACATTATTTAAGAAAATACTTGATACTGTATTGTTAGTTATCATAATACAAACAATTGTGTGTTTGTCCCGTGCTAATCGGCCGACTTAAAGTATTGTAACATACTGTTTTGTTATATATTTTATTTATGTATATTTTGATTGCGTTATTAACACAACATAATAATAATAAATAAATCGACACGCAGCTATTACTCTGAAGTGAATTGTAGAATTCACTTCTATTATATTCTGGTTGCAGCAAATTAATGTGTTTCCTGTCTAATGGTCCACAGCAACCAAGAAAATGACAGCTGCATTCATCACACCCCTGTGCAACTTTAGTCCATTCTTCTGTGGTGATACTGTATTACCAAAAGTAAACTAACTTCATTATAGGTATCAATATAAATAAAAATCTAAATTTGTGTGTGTGTTTGACTTTGCATTTACACATGTGCAACAAATTTCTGAGAATATTGTTTTTCCTTGTAGGATTCAATCCTAATCATATCAAACAAACAGTAAATACCCTCCAATCCCTAAAAGATGAAGTATTCCAAATAGATAAAGAGGCAGAATTTTCGCACTTCACCAAAAACATTGCCTGTTAACTGCAGCAACTTTGGTTGATGCTTCTCAATATTGGAGTGAAATTATAAACAAAAATATTTTGCTTGTTTAGAAGGCTTGTTGTTAGGGCTTTCTATCATATCATTCGGAAGTGGGTGTACAACAACTTTTGAAAACACCCCAATTATTATACAACTTTCAGACCAATCTAAATTTCTAGACATTGCACCTGATAGACGTGCCACAAAATATCAATGTTTTGGAACAAGCCGTGAAGAAGAGCATTTGTTGTATATAACATCATTTTTGTGTAATTGATGAGAACTTGTTATTTCAACAATAATTGTAAATTCACTAGAGTTTGTAGGTTTGCTGTTTCAATGTATTTTAATAAGTGTTATTTCTCTAAATGATATTTTACAATGGAATTTTTGACTTTGTCCCTTATTCTTAAAACAAACTTTACAAAATATTTTCATAACTTTTAACTAGTAGGTACTTGTTTAAACTGTTAACATTTCTTTTGTAATTTACCTTAACTTGATAATAAATTAAAAGAAGTAATAAATTAAAAACAATTCTTGCCTTTATGAAATCGGTAGTGGTTCACATATAGTATCCAGCAGAGATGGAAGAAACATAGATGGTACATTGTGGCATACGATAATGGCTTTCAAGGGATCTGAACAGTCTCCTGTGGTTAAATACACATGTGCTTAAATACATAAGCATTATTTGAAGTTTCAATTTTTTTGGTAACAGCGCTATAGTTGTAACACTTCCGTATTTTGGATTTTACTTTTCCTAAGAGATTTTCAAATTGCCCGTAATCTAGCCTATTGTGGTTTTTGTATGTATGTTTGTTCTCAACTTCTACTTTTGTTAGAAAATTACTTGGACTACTAATTCCTCATGTTTTAAAATCCACTTTTAGGTCCAAATTTTACACTTGAGGACTCTGCTCCAGTTTCTTGACTCTTTTAGCTTCTTCATTACCATATCTGTAATAGAAGCACAAATGCACAATCTCCACCATATTTCAAATACATCAAAGTGGACCAATGTGTCAACCCTACTCGAACCGAGTCCACAGTCTGACCTAAAGCTAACTCAGTCCGAGCACAATCATGTCAACCCGGCTTGTGGATTCCATTCTATTACCATTTGTGTAATTTCATACTCATTTTTTCCTGAATATCTGACCAATTTCTATTTCCACTTATTTATTTTATTTTATTTATTTCATTTCACTGCATTACATCTGATTGGATAATATTGAGAATGTTGCAGGTAGGCAGCTTGTCCTCAAATAACACATAATTACAGTACTATAATCAATATTAATTTAACATTACATGACTAAGAATAAATTAGTTACGTTCTTTATGAGTAAGATCATATCATTCCATTAATCTTTACTACAATTTTTTTAGTTTGTTCAAGAAATAAATATCTTTAAAAATACACATAATATAGATGAGCACATTGCATTCACACAAATAACAATACCAAACAAAAGCAATAAACATAACAGTAACAAATATAATTATACATGATTGATCATTTCTCAGATTTTACCTATAAAATACATTAGGCCTACCATGGGCGTACCCAGCGAGGGGCAGCTGCCCCCCCTGGAAGCAAAAAAATTAATCTTTATTATACATTTTGTTGCTGGAATTTAATACAATTCTTGAAATAACTATTTTAATAATCAATTGTATATTGAATGACCATGGCTTGCCCCCCCCCCCCTAGTTTTGATCCTGAGTATGCCCTTGAGGCCTACACTATAAAAGATTCCTATCTGGTAGGAAATCATTTGTGTTATATGTTTTCTCCAGCAATAGTTGCTTCAGTGTTTTTTTTTTTTTTTTTTTTTTTTTTTTTAATACTGATATTTCTAGTATCTTAAATGTACAATTTAACTGATTGTAAAATTGGATGCCCTTTCTAGCAGGGTAAGCCTATGAATCTGGTGAAACATAAACACTTCTTCTCTTACCTTTTTATTTCAAATAGCTTTGTTGATGCATCTAAACTGTTCCAGGTCTCACAGCCAAAATATTATTATGTTATGGGAAAGAAGTATAGCATTATGTTTAAACAGATTATTAAATCTGATATGTTTTATAAATGAAGAAAGTAAAAAATCTGTTTGGAAAACATTTAAGTATACAATTTTGCAATTATTTTTATCAAATAAGTAACTGTATTAATTATAATAGTCACAAATATTATTCATAAACACAAAATAATACATAAGTAAGTTAAATAGAAACACACAAAATATGAATTTTTATAAATGATTCTCTGAATTAACTGTAGAGTTTTATAAATTTGTAATATACAACTTCTGGTCATTCCCAAGGATAGGGACAGATTATCCTCTGCTACAATATGTTTTCTTCAAAAAGGTTTATCTATGATTGGCTGATCCACCTAAACTGAAATGTGGAGGGAGATTGTCATTTTAATTTTATAACTTTTATTTTATTTCGTTAATATTAGTTTAGAACCCTCCGATGATGGTAACTTGGTTATGGAAATGTACATCAGGGAACTGTAATAACATAGGCTAATAAATTTTCGCTAAAAGTTTATTTGTGTGTTATTGTACCTAACTTGTACCTAATTAGTGTTTACAATTCTAATTGATTAGTTCAGAAAAATATGGTGCTAGTTAAAAACATGAAAAGAATTGATTCAACAACAATAATATTATTTTTATATATTAAATTTAGAAACCACTACAAACATGATCATCCATTACATCAACGTCTCAAACTTATGGGATTGAAACAATAAAGTGGCGTATCTGATCATGTCTTAAAGCATCAATCTTTTTTTTATTGGCCCTAGTCTGTTTGTTAGTGCTATATCTTTTAAAAAAATATGAATGATTGCCGAAATTCAAGCGAGTACAGGGTCTTGTACCATCTTTACCTCGTTAGTCCTCATCAGTTAATTCATGTGGGTCAGGGAGTTCATTATAAATATTAACTGTTTCCAAACAACAACAACAAATAATTATTATACAGTTTATCATAATGTTATAAAAGAACAAGAGGGACGGTTGATTACAAAATGATTAATTTCCTTCATAAGCTTTTTGGGGGACAAGCTAATATCTAGGGGATTGTAGTCACTACGATCCCCTGATTCTTTAAATCTAGACTTCTTTTGTGTGAGATCAGTTAATCTTTCTAAAAGTATTGGTTTATTAAAACAGATCGTATTCTGGATCAACTAAAGACAAACTTTACTGCTACAAATCTACAGCCAACTTAAACTTATATATGATGAAGAAAATCACCAGGTCAGTGATAAATCATAAGTGTGTAGTATAAATTGGCAAACATTTTCTGGTTTTAGTTGTTTTTTTAATTTTTTTTTTTTTTTTAGTTTATATTTTTGTTATAATGTATAAAGTTAACCTTGTTGTCCAATGGCTCTTGCTGGCTCACGCTAGCGATGTTGATACTCGGGTGAAATAGATACTCGCAATACTCGGCTTCGAATGATTTCAATACTCGTATTATTAATTCGACATCGAGTATCTGCGCAGAATGATTATGCGCATTATGTGTGTGTGTTATATTTCTATCTGTTAGACTGATCCACCAAGTATTTATTTTTTTAAACAATATGTGATTGACACTTATAATACGTAATTAAATGTATCCTGCCTTGACACAAATTAAGTAATTAAACGTAAGTACAATTATTACCAACATTAATAATTTAGTTATTATTTAAAATAAGTTAATTTACTATATTTTTTATAAATATGGTAACCTATAAATATTTATTTAAACATAAGTAATTACAATTAAATAATAATTTAATTTACTTTTTGTTATTGTGGAAATAAATGAATATTATTGTTACTTTAAATTGAATTTGTTACCGAATCTAAATCATTATAACTCAAAATCGTAATGTTTAATTAATGTGTAGTGAAAAATCAGCTTACAAACAAATGTAACCAAAGTAGAAACACCGAGTATTTTGTTTGGAATTGACACAACACTAACGAATATCGTTGTCCGAGGATACTCGCACACCGAGGATACTCGCTATGACTCGCAACTCGCACATTACCTCCTCCTTGTTCCTAATTACGAGGATTTTGACCGAGTATTTTAATTCGAAACCGAGGATTTTAATACTCGGACTCTGCCGAGGATTTTGATACTCGGAATCACCGAGTATTTTAATTCGAACTCGCACATCACTAGCTCACGCCATCTTTGATCTTGCTTCCCAGCAGAGACCAGGTAGGTCTTTTTCCCTCTGCTTCTCTTTATCCAGCTTTCTCCAGACCAAGAGATGGTCCTTGTTCATGACGGTGTCCGGGCTTTCACACAATGTGCAGTTGTCATAATCCAAAATATACATCCTCTTCAGGTGTTCATTCAGGCAGTCGTGTCCAGTTGTAAGTCTAAAAATTGCGGCAGATGTCCTCCTCTGCAAGTCCTTGACTTTCTCATACAAGTCGAATACATCTTCATAGGACTTGTTCCTTATGTCCTTTTTGACCTTATTGGTGAACTCTAGATGAGATGCTCCGTTTCAGTTCGCCAATCCTTGCTTCCATGGTGTGTACTCTTCTTGGTTTCTGTATTATGTGAGTTCCTCACTTGGCCAGCTCGTCTGATTGCTCATTGCCTTGTATGCCTACGTGTGATGGGATCGACTGCAGAACTATTTTCTTGGTAATATGCTTGACTATTTTATACTTCTTTTGGAATGATTCAGTCAAGGAACTTGTTGGTGTATTTCCAGCAATTGCTTGCAGCGCTGACTTAGAATCAACCAAAATCACAGTGTTGTTATTCAACCATGGCCTCATTATTATCTGTCTCAATGCCTCATTGATTGCGAATAGTTCTGCTTCAAATACGGTAGAGCCTGAGCTCAGCGCAAAATAGTGGGAAAAATGTTCACAGAATATTCCTGCTCCTGTTTCACCTTTAATTTTTGAACCATCAGTGTATATTCGCAACCAATCATCTGGTGGGTACAAGTTGTTAATAGTTTCCAAGGTTATTTGAGCAACTGTGGCTGGGTTATCCTTAACTTTATTTATTAGCTCTGCAAGTTGAGTGCTTATGTTGTACTTGATGTAGTCCAGCGGGCTCTTCAGTTGTGTTGGTTGCTCGATCACCACATTATTTGGTCTCCATTCAAGCATTAGGTGTTTGAAGCTTGTTTGTTCTGCTGGTGGTTCCAAGATCCACGGGTTATTGTGTCTCCTGTAAAGATTTTTTTTCATATGCTATTATGGCTTTGTACTAGTACTCATTATGCAATGGTTTGGTGTTTGTATAAGCATATTAGTTAAAATAAAAGTTAACCTATATGTAAAAAGTTTGTATAGTTTTAAATTGTACAATACTTATATTAAATCATTGTAGACTAGGTATGTTGTTTAGAAGTCAGTCTGCTTTTGCTTCCTTCGCCAAAACTGGGAGCATCAAATGATAAATTTAAAAAAGACAATACCCTTTGAATAATAAGATCTTTTAGTAACTCTTAATAAACTACTGTAATAGCTATTTTAATTCATTTTTTAATAATTATTTTTTATTTATTTTTTTTTTAATAAACAACAGTTTTCATTGAATACTGGTTCTCATTTATGATTTGTCTAATGCAATAAAACATTAAACATTAAAATAATTAAAACATTAGTCAGTTTATTAAAATAAAACAAACTCATAGATTATTCAAAGATCGTGGTGTGAAAACATAAAACAAGCAATATGTTTCACAACATTCAGGTAGCAACTTAAAAATTAAGGGCTTTTCACCTTTAATTTTTTAAATGTAAGAAGTAAATCTACAGTGTCTAATCTGCAACTGTTTGTATATTTGTAATGTTATTTATAAACACTTATATCTATTTTCACCTAAAATTTTCTCGCAAATAGTTTATGAAAATGTGTATTTGTGGAAATAATGAGTTATTCCAAAATTGATTGTTGTGTCAGTAATAATCTGAGAAACATTTTCTAGTAAGGACAAATAAACATAATTTACAGAAATGGTTTGTTAACTCAAATGTTTTACTTGAAAAACAATAATAAGACTTTGATTTGAGTAGGACAAAAGCTAATATAATGATTGTATTTATGGTTATATAATGTGCAGTAAATGTTGATTAATAATATCTCATTAAGTTGTTGAAAATCATTTCACTATTGTACACACCTTTAGCTGTTATATATAGCAGACAGTATTCTTAGTAGAATGTATTTAAGATATGATCTTGAAAGAACTTTGTGTCATGGAATTAAATTGTAGGCGGAGTGATTTGTTTCAAATTTTTGTCCATCAGATTGCTATGTAATAAATATTTTCTTGGTACAATCCCCACAAAAGTTTTTTTTTAATTTTGAGTCTACAGTGACATATTTAGAAACAATCTTTGGTCTATAAAAATATACTTTTAAAAGTATGACATGTAACACATTATATATATATTTACTCTCTCTATCATAAACTTAATTCTAAAAAGAAAGTGAAAAGGAAAAAAAAAATGTACATTTTTTGGATAGCAAACTTTTGGATAGATTAGGCTTCAAAATTATAGTTCAATATCTCAAAGACCTTTATTTTGTTCAATAGGACTATTTATCAATATTGACTGAATTCGCAGGTTGCACCATTCTTTGAATAGGGTATATTCCAAGTTATTCAAAAATCGATTAGAAACCCATCCCACTTTAAAAAAAAAAGAAAGGAAAATAGATTGCCTGTAAGAACAGATGTCCATAGTAAGTTTTATCATCCACATAATAACTTTCATAATTTTTAATTACTGTACCAAAATTTGGCTGAAGGTTTAGGCTACTAAAAGGAAAGTTTACCAGTTCAATTTGTCAAAGAAATTTGATTTTCCATTTCAAGTTGGTGCCACTTTGACAAAAAATAAAATTTAATATTATTGATTTTGTGAAACATTATTTATACAATAAAGAGAGTAAATAAAGAAATTGTTTATTACAAGGTTGAAATTTAATTTTCAAAAAAGGAACACAACATTTTCAATTTTGTTATATTATTTATTTTTTCATACATGTCACCAATTAGGTAATTTCCATACAAAGTTGTAATAGGACAATTAGATTTAAAACAATGAAAAACTCCAGAGCCGATGTTTAGAAAATACTTTTTGAAACTAAATCTTGTAGCCTATATATTATATTTCATTGAGTAGGGTAATATCATATCATTTTGGGAAAAGGGTAGTAATATTTCTAGGATCCTATATAACAATCTTATGTTCCAACATTTTGAAAAAGTAAAATACCTTCATTTCCAGGTGATTGGGGTAGCATTGCAATACAACACATAGTACTGCATTTACACACTCTGAATTTCTGATTATTCCATCAAGTAATGTATTGAAACACTCACTACTGTACAGATATATTTATTTACAGGTCTTCAACGAGATTTACAGAAATAACAAAATATACCATAACTATGCTCTGTTACTGAATGTCCAATGAGGTATTATAAACATCTGCAACATTTATTTAGGAATAATAGAAGTAAAAGATTAATATTTCCATATAGGTAAAAATATAGATAGTTATAAAAATCACAATGTCAGTCAATTTTGTCTTATGCCAATTAAAAAAATATATATATATATAATTAAAGGTAAAGGTTTTCATGGCACTTTTAAAAAACCCATTATGTTTCAAGTCATTTAAAAAATACAGTTTAGCCTTGTTTTAACACTAGCCTACTCTAGCATAAACAAGTTAACGCATAGGCTCTATAAGGGGTTTATATATATATATATATATACAATATTTGCATTCACAAAAGTATTTTTAAACATGTATACAAATTTTCAACTTTTTTAGATTCCTTGTAATCTAATTTCCCAAAGGCCTACTAGACTAGGGATGGAAATAGCTTAGGGTGACACATAAAATTTAGATTCATTTTTTGCCAGTCCTATCAAATATATTATCTTCCAGGAATCAGGAAGCAGTAAACCCACTGTGAAAATTAAAAAATCCAACCTGGATTAAATAAATACTAGTGGTGGCCGAGGCTTTGAAGATGATTAATTAGTCAAACTATGCATTTCAAACCTACAGTAGAATTGAAATAAAACTGAAACACAGTTTCTCACCAATAATAGGTCTACGTTTATTCAAACTAAGTTATGGTTTGATAATTGTAGATTATCCATCACTGAAGATGGCGACATTCTTGTTGAAACGCTTTTGAATTAATAAACATATTATTTGTAAGAAATTGTGATAAATTTTAATGTTACATATTTTCACAAGTTAAGGCCAATACCTGTATATAGAAATACCTAATCAAGTCATT
This sequence comes from Aphrophora alni, assembly GCA_963513935.1. Taxonomy (NCBI): domain Eukaryota; kingdom Metazoa; phylum Arthropoda; class Insecta; order Hemiptera; family Aphrophoridae; genus Aphrophora; species Aphrophora alni. The sequence goes on along the minus strand of OY740768.1, from coordinate 69,865,198 downwards.
AACTAAGGCATTTTTACTTTATTTTTTCTAGATCAATGTAAAAAATAGATAGGCCCCTTATAACGATAAAAGATTAAAAACCCAAAACACGTCAGTTTATTAATTAGTCCCAGCAGTTGACAACAGAAAGATTATCCCACTTCTACGTGAATGGTAGATAATCTTCATACAAAGTTGGAAGCCCTGCGTTGAACTTAATGATTGCCACACCTGTACTCACTATAGCACAACCCCTGAAATGGAATTGCTTGTTTTCGAACTACACAAAAACTATAGGCCTAGTTTCATTTGTAGTATGTTATTCTAACCTAAATTTGTGTTAAATGAATCAGCTGTGCGTTTTTGATATTCTGGTCACTGTGGTAAAGCAGTGTAGGCTGTGAATATTTTAAGCCAAATAATAATTAACAATTAAATAATTATTCAAACCCTTATAGTTTACATTTTTCATCACTGTTTCGGGTATTTTCATTATTAATTACTTTAACATTTTCCCCTAATCTTCAGTTCTGCTATTATCTGGGTTAGTAGTCTAATTATATTCCATCGTATTGAATAAATGCAGCTCTAATCTTCAAAATAGAAATTAAAAAACTCTAAATGTTGACATTTCTTTTCAATTTTTAATTATAGGTATTTGTTTGTAACATTGTTTGTTTATAGGTATTTGATAAGTAAGTAACAAGAATATGTGATGGTTGAAAATAGGATACAGTTAAATTGACTAATACAAAAGTCCTTTATCAGAAACTAAACTCGCAAATACCATGGGTAATTTAGTCATGAATTACGCTCCAGGAAGTTGGCTACTAACACAAACATCAACAGCTATTAGTGTTATACAATATGCAACGTCAATGCTTTTATCAACTTTGCACTCCATGACGCCATTTACATAAACATAGGCCTAATTGTTGATAATGTAGTCCTTTATTTCTCTTATGAAATTTAAACTAAGCGATAAGTGAAATCATACATGTTTTGCAATGAACGTTTACACTTGCAGAATGAATCATACAATGATTATTGTAAAAACTAACCGCGTCATGACTGTCCCCGGCTAATAATTATTTGTTTTATAGCTGTTTATTATTTTTGAGGAATGATATACACATAACCTCAAAATTGAACTAATAATGCATTTGAAAACAACTATGCAGAAAAACTATATTTTAATTATCATTATACTAAATCTTGTTGTATTATGGTAATTCTTCAGTTAAGTATTAATTAATTGTAGTAGACCTGGTCTATTTTTTCTCCATGTGGATTTTCAGAACTTTTAAAAGATATTAAAAATAAAATAAAAGAATAGAGAGCTTTAACATGGTCACGATTATGTATGAGTAACTTAATTTTTAGCAGCCATCTTGATTCGAGTCAAATTTTTAATGGTAACAAAATCTTTTAATTCGTTGTTAAGGAAAACGTTTTTCAACATTAACATAATCTGAAATTGTTAAAAAATAGTCTCAAGTCGATACAAAACTTCCAAATCGATATGAAAATAGTGCACAATAAATATTAAAATGGTCTAAAAAATAATGGGAAAAAGTAGGAGGAGGGGGGGTGAAACTTCAAACATTTGAAGTCTTTCGAAATATACTCAACTTGTCTACATTAAGGCAAGTGGTCAAGGCAATTTAGCTTTAACAAAATTTTCCTTTAATATACATTGTTTTTTACAACGTAGGCCTATCTGGAATTATTTTGAAAGTCAGAATGTTGTTTACAATTAATTGTAACACTTAAAAAAAAAGATTACTATTTTGAGGTTATAAATTATCTTATGACACAGGTAAGTTTCGTGTGTTTATTGCCAAATTCCGCAAACAATACAATAAATATAGATATTTTTATCCTATATTTAGATATAATTTCTTCTTAAAAACTAATAATAAAAATGAAACTAATTCATAATACAAGTGTAAAACTAATACAAAACAGCTAGGTTTTGCAATTACCAAAAATGTAGCCTACACAAATTTAAGTACAAGCAAAATGATAGAATACAGTCCACCTTCAAATGATGAATTTGTGAAACAAATAAGTTATAACTTACTGAAGTAAAAGTAATAAAAATCAAAAATGTCCTAAAAATTTAAAAAAAACCCTCATAAATCCTGTAATTAAAATAAAGGACAGTAATTATATAAAATTGTAAATAACATAAATATATAATTAGGACAAATGTTATTTACGTAGGTAAATCTAATAACCTACAAATAAAAATTTTCCTTCGTGCATAATAAACATAACAACTCTTCAACTATATTAACAGTAAAATTTAAAAAATACAACTAAACTTGAAAGCTTGTGAAATATAAACTGCAAATATATTATAATTACGAACAATAATATTTACTTAAGATAAAATACTTGTAAATAATCAAGTTAATACAGTAGGACTAATCTTTAAAGTCAAATCATAAAAAATATAACATATGAAATTTTATTTAAATAAGAGATTAAAAGGTATAAATAGCTCAAACGTAAACATATTACCAATAAAAGGAAAATGTTAATTCCGTTTACTCACAAATTCTTCTTTTTTTGAGGATGCTTAGAGTAAAAATAATAAGGCTTTTTTCTAAGTAGGCCTAGTAAGTATAATTGACATTAAAAAAACTAAAAGAACTAAATGAAATGAATTTGTCTAAAAACTTAAAATATTAGCGTTCAATTAATTTGTAATAAAGTCAAATCAATGCTACTTCCTTCAGTTAAAGCTCTTATCATTAAAAAAATTTAATTTGTACTACTGCTCGCTTAGCATGGAATTTGATTCTCCTTTGAAACTCCTCTAGATATGTTGATTCTGAAGCTTCGATCATCCATGGTCTGGGTCTTTCATTTAGTATCGTAACAAACTCTCTTTTTAGAAAGGATGCTGCACCTTTCACTAACCAGTCGTTCATCGTGGTCTTGGATCGAAATTCTAATTCTACTATTTCCGGTCCACCATCTTTTGATTCAAAGTAATGAAATTCTTTAAACATAGAAATATAAAACGGTTCGTTAATGACAGAAGCGGCTCCACTCACCAAATTATAGGCGCGGTTGTAAATACGTTGTGCATTATAGTTTTCATTCATTTTTTCCCTCAGAAAAATTAATTTCAAGTTTAGTATTCTCTCTACGGTCGGATTTAACCGATGTTCTCTCATTAAATGTATATATCTGTTCATCACATCTATTACCAATTCAAGTATTACGTTATATTGACTTTTTATTTCAGTTAAATTTAAAACTGAAGTGTGTAAAGTAGAAGTACGCTGTTTCTCGATTTCACAAAGTTGTCCATAAAGAGTTTTCACTTTGATTACTTCATTATGTTGTTGTCGTTCCTCTTCTGTGCCCGGACTACCCTACAATACAGAATTAAACATTAGTATGGAATAATTACAGTAAGTGAAATATTGATTTCAGACAAAACAAATATTAAATTAGTTTTGACTTTTATTACTATTGCCCACATTTTATTAAGTAGTGATGTGGATATTTTATATAATGTTGTTTCCTCTTAAACATGTTTATTTGATCAAAACGACGTTTCTACGACATCATGACGAAGTGTAGAAACTGTTGGATTTTGTATAAATTATAATTATTTGAGTGAAAAAAAAAACTTAGAGACGCCTATTGATTAAATGGAATTACATTTTCGTATACAACTCATTTTCTTTGCGAAAAAACGGGGACCTTAGAGGGTAGAAAAATATATTTTATGTCGTTTCATTACAACATCACAATGTAAAAGATTATTCTTATTAATTTAAAAAATATATACAACCGTTTAATAGTGGCTTTCAAGTAATGTTGAAATTAATAAAGAACTTAAACTGTAGATTCAAAATCATTAAGCTTTTAATCCAACAAATTGAACGAATATGATAGCACTAAAATCATTAGGTAATGCTAGTAAATCTAATTAATAATTTATAAAATGGTAATTTTGTTTTTTAAATCGGAAATCATTATACAAATTTGCAACTAGGCCTACACGTATTGAATTGTTCTAACATTGATAGGACGATTATACTGTTTCAAATGTTTTGGTTAGTTTTAGTTCTAAAGGAATGAATAAAACTTGTAAAACCTTCATAAACAGTTGCACATTACAAAGAAAAAGCGATGTTTTTAAATTTTTTTTTTTGAAGTACAATAATCAAATATAGGTTTATATTTGATTTTTTAGGGGTGGAGAAATTGATTTGTGTACCAAATGCTAGTTCCATTTTCACAACAAGTATTCTCCAAATATCCAAATATTACTTCTTTCTATTCTCTGTTTGAAGTTATTTGTTAATGATGGAAGTTCCAATTTTATTATTATACATTTTTCGGACATTTGCCATCATTTGTGTGTTAAAAATTCAAAACACGACGTTTCGGGAATAAGATGCAACGGGAATCGTTGATACAACAACACGTACTTGACGTTAGTTGTGTGTCTACCGAGATTGTGTTTTTTGACTTCTCAGTTTCAGCTCTGAGATGCATGCTTAGATATTAAGGTTGGTGGCATTCTTATTTAATTTTACTTCTCACATAGGTTAGTTTCTAGTTTCATGTTTCTTTAGTTTTAGTCAGTTGATAACGGGAATTGATTCTTATTCCCGAAACGTCGTGTTTTGAATTTTTAACTTCTTTTCTGTTAAAATATAATAAATCCGTGTTCAAATTTTTGTAACACTCTGCAGACCCACGAGTATTCATTTCATTGATTAACTTTATTTCTGTTATAAACAATTTCGAATTACTCGCCTCGTAACAGTTATACCAACTTAATAAAATGTGAATTTATTTTATGTAGAGCCATGCGTATGCTGACCTTGACTGCTAACCTGCACAAATCATCCATTATAGGGTGATTTAATGAAGTACCTAGATAGTGCTGTAGATAGTAACAAAACCCATTTTTATCAGCTGTCATCGAAAAAATTACAGACCTTCATTTTGAGGTTATTCGTTTAAAAAATAAGTTTTGTAGCATTGACGCTTTTAATTTTATCGTAGAAACACAGTTAGACATCAATTGATGAGATGTGATAGCTGTAGATAACAAACTATGTGCGACGTTATAGAAATATTGATCAAGAAACTTTATTTCCTGTAGTCATTTTGAAACCTACCAATCAAATTACCAGTTAACGAACTTGTTCAAAATCAGAGAAAAATTGTGATCTCAAATCTATTACACCCAAACTAACATAAATAATATTTATTACTTGTACAATGAGTGAAAAATATCGTCAAAATAGGGTTGAGGTAAGATTGTGGACATAGAGTTTAGGTTATCCGGGGTTTCAGAGAGATAGTCATAGTTAGACTTTTCATGTTAACATTGCATTGTTCAGGTATAGTCTAGGCTTCCTCTGTGCATTCACTTTCTTCTACTCCCAACCGACAATAATAGTTTCCACTATCTCTCCAAAAAATCTTTATACTATTTTTAGGTAAGAACAAAATGTAAGTTTCTTTATGGCCGAATTTGTCCGTATGTATTTCTTATAGCGGGAGGGGGGGAGTTGTTTTGAAGAATACATTAGCTTAATATTATTGTTTTTTCGGACATTTGCTATCATTTGTGTATAAGAAACAATACACGACATTTCGAGAGTATAAATCAACTCCCGTTATCAAGAGCCTAACTTACAAACTACAACATGCAGACAGAACACACGCCTAGATGTCTAGGCCTATGTTCAGAAACTAAACCTAATGAAAAAACACCCAGGACAAACCCTGAGCGATCAAAAACTAAAAAGAAACTCACATGTGATTGGGGTTTGTCCAGCTCAGGGTTTGTCTTGGGTGTTTTTTCATTAGGTTTAGTTTCTGAACATAGGCCTAGACATCTAGGCGTGTGTTCTGTCTGTATATTGTAGTTTGTAAGTTAGGCTCTTGATAACGGGAGTTGATTTATACTCTCGAAATGTCGTGTATTGTTTCTTATACACAAATGATAGCAAATGTCCGAAAAAACAATAATATTAATACAAATATTCAATCATTAAGTAGTAATTTTAAAAATAGAATACATTAGCTTGTCCCATAAGTCGTATTAGGCTACATTGAAATAACTGCTGTCATTTTCGTTTTTTGACAATTATTCTTGAACCGTAATTTTGTTTTACTTAAGATGTGGAAACTGTTTTGAATAATTAATATTCACGTTCACCAAAATTTGAAGTAAATCAGTAGAGCAGATTTTTAAAAAAATACTTTGTCTATTGCGGCCTCATAGACGATTTTTGTTTTGTTTTATACCGGTAATTCTCGAGCCGGCCTTTTTGGGAGATGGAGAACAATCGAGAAGTAGGCTACTCCCAAATTTGTATATACAGTATTCAAATAATAATGTAAGTCGAATTATAGACTATTTAATTAAGAATCAACATCAAAACAACGATGAACCAAATTATTTTATTCCACGTAAAAACGAATTGAGAATAATAACTTTTTTATTACTGAGACTGGTAAATGAGATTCGGCGAAGCACGCACGACAACTACGGGGTCTAATTCTAATACATTTTTTCAACCTGTACTTTTGTCAGCGATTTACATTTTTGGCTTTTCTTAAGTTAGGTAACTCAAACTTGCGGTAGCAGACTACCAAGGATGTGTAGACATTATACAGTAGACTACTACATCGCTCTTCAAATACGGTTGAATCCTTTATGGTGAAAAACTGGAGATTAAGCAGTTAAACTCAAACAAACCACTCGATAAAATATTGGCTAATTTGTTGCAACTTCGTAGAGTACTTGAAAAAAATGATCTTTGTACTGGTGGCAGCATGGACTGGTGATTATGCACCAAAAGTTAGTCCTTAATACACCAAGAGAACACCAGTTACGAAGGAGAAAATCTTTAGCCATATTGACAAAGATATTACATTTTAAACGAAATTAAACAACAACTTATTTTTTATAAAAAATTTAGCAAATAATTTCATGCGTATATTATTAGAAACATTTACCTAACTTTATTATAGTTGGAATTGGAAACATATTTACTTTTAAAATACATTTAACTTAGAAATAGATAAATGTTCAAAAAATCTCTTCTGATAATTCCAGTATTTATACAAAATTAATAATTTTATATTTCCAAGATAATGTTTGTAATAAGTTGATCCAAATATAAATTTTGAGTAATTTAGCTCAAACACAATAATTTAGAAAAACTACTGTTAAACGTGATTTGTTTCTAAGACGAACATTTTTTTTTTTTTTTTTTTTTTTTTTTTTTAATTGGCTTGCAATCATTTGTTTTAATTTATGTAAAACTTTTAGTAAATTTCACTAAATTTGCTGAAAAGTAAGTACAGTATTAACTTAAGTGACTAAAAACTAGCATTAAGCTAGTTTTCCACCTAAGTAAGGAGAAAAATGGAATGAAAGCTCTCTTAGCCTTTTCCCATTAATTTGTTCATAATCTATATAATAAGCTTTCATGGCCTTTTTCGGTGTTGATTTTTCCATAATCAACATAAACTTTAATTAAAAGTAATAAAAATTTGAGGAAATCCTTGGTTTTGAGAAAATTCATTCAAATCGAAAGTAAAATTAGGCCTATAACTTACGAAAGTTTACAAATACTACTAGAAAAGACAACGCTAACAAAAACTGAGGGCCCTTTCACTGTCTTTTGGCTCAAAAACCACTTATAAGGTCCTAGTCTTGAAAATTCTTCGGTTAAAAAAATTCTAGTTAATAAAAAAAAATCAAAAGATATTAAAGTTTATAAATAAATATTGAGCTTGAATTATGAGTTTTGGGTCCCAAAAGAGGTTAAAACTACTTCGGCCGATGTTGTAGTTACTTTTTAGTAATTCACGTAAACTTAAGCGTAATTTGACTTTATATTTACTGGAATAACGCAAACCCAAGAATTTTCAAAAATAGGTAGGATCTTAAAGGGCGGTTTTTGACACAAAAGTGAGCAAAAACAAAAATATAAAGTTTAAATAAAGTTTAATAAAGTTTTTATCAGTTGAAAAAAACTGGTTATTTTATTAACTGATAAACCAGTTGATTATTTTATCGCAAAATAATCAACTGGTTTGGATACCTTATTTACAAATCACAAGCTAATAACACGTTTTCATCTGTCTTTAGGGTAGCTATGTGAAAGATAAACATTATAATCGAACTGAAGAATGTTACGTCAATTTTACCCGCTGTTGTGTAAAGATGAAAATGCTTTCGCTCATCATTGCTTTAAGACTAGGTTTCATATAACAAAAATGTCGATGTCCGCCCGTTAGGTCTCACCAAAAACAGTGCTTTTCGGAGGGAAACTCGGGTGACAGTACTCTCGTTGATACCCATATTTTTCCTTCATTCTTCATCCGATTTCGTTGATTTTTTTTTCATTGAAGAGAACAAACTGCTTTATGTTAACTGCGAGAAAAATCCTTCGTATGTTTAAAGGTACTTTCTTAAAAAATTGCTAAAGTAAAAAAATGTTGTTTTGCTTTTTATGTAAAACAGAAAAAGATATTTTAAATTTGGTTCAACAAAACACATTCAACTGTACAATACCTTTCTATTGATACCTCATTTATATTTATATCTTTAAAAACAAGGAATTTATGGGTATTATTCTATTGCATTAGTCTTATGGGCGGCAGACGGCACCGGTCGGCTAGTGGAGCCTCCTCTTAATAAAAAGAAAAAAAAGCATAAATAGAGACTCTTAGGTTTTGGCTAGTTTAATAGCATCAGAGTCGAAAGACAAGAGTTGGTTGAGAGAGACTTGATAGCAAAGATAAAAGATAAATGATGTTCTCTAAGTCCAAAAAATGTTGTTTTTGGAATGATAACTGTCTGTCTACCTGCCAAACGCGTGGACCGATATTAATCAAATTTGCTACTTGGACATATATTCGCCATATCTTGGGTATTTTTTCCATTTTTCGATAACTCAATAATTGGTGATATATAACACAAAATTATGATTTTCCGAAAATTTTGATGAAATTTTGCTCAAGTGTATCCTTTAAGAACCCAAAATATATTGGTAGACGTCTCCCCAAAAATACCGGTTCCTGAATTATCGTTGAATTTTTTTTTTAAACGGGTTGTTATGAAAGACGTAATTTCTAGAAATCGGTTCGACTAATTTTGCGTCCAAAATTTTAATGATACGTGAAGATTAATGAACAAACTTGTTTGCAAAATAGCAAATTAAAAACATATTACGTGTCTGGAATAAATCGCAAACAAACCTAGACCTCTGTCACTTAAATCTCAATTACAATCAAATATCATTTAAAGCAGAAAACGTGTTTATGGCACAAGCAAAAAAGGACCTTATTTACAAAATATTTAAATATGTCTTCAATGACAGAGTCCATTGTTCATTTCCACTTTTCTGTTGCCAACTACCGAACTGATGTTTTTGAAACTATTTACTTTTTAAAGACGATATGACCGTGAGGTTTATACACGAAACGTAATTATAATAAAATATCTAAAGCAGTCACATAAACTGACAATGGATAAACCTCACTCCCTAATCCCCAAAACCAAGTAAAACTAGTCGTTACCAAAAATGTCAGTTAAACAGTGAAAATGAACAGTCTTTGAAAAAATAATTATATATTTAAATATTGCCTAAACTTATTTCTTTTAAACGCGTCTTCAAAATAAAATGTGTTTGATAAAAATCGAGCTTTTAAAGCAACAGTCAAGGTTTATTTATTTTATTTAGTTTTTTAAAATTTTCCTTGCAAGTAATATTTTTACTTGCGATTTTACAGACGGATTGAGTCATTAAATTTTAGATTTTACTATAAATTTGAACTATTTTTGAAAAATTACTTATTTATAGCCTTATGACAGACTTTTTGTTTTTGTAGTAATAACTCGCCATTTTAGAAGAGATGGTGACTATTCCGTTCTTTTAGGCTACACTTGAGCAAAATTTGATCGTAACAGCAAGATAAAAGCAATCCAAAATTATTGTAATAAAGAAATTATTTAAAATAAAATAATCTGATATAATTTGAGAAATTTGTGGTCATTATTAAGCTACTTATAGGCCTACTACGAATCATTCTTACAATTCTTCGGAGGAAGATAGCTGATGATGTCCCTTAAAAATTAAACACACAATCACAGTGAATATCCAACAAAAAGTCATTAAATGTGATTTGGTTGAGTCACTGTAATAGGTTTATTTTTAAAAAATTATAATTTGGGATGAAAGTATATCAAAGTTGTATAAAAAAGTAAACAAAAATTATAACAATAATAATAACATTGCTTTTAATAGCACTAATATGATGAAATGAGATACTCATTATTTTTTTAAAAAAGTATAAAAACATTACAAGCAAGTACCCTTCCTAGAAAGTCCTTCTCAAATACACCTATTGTAATGAGCAGGATAAAAATCTCATAAGAATTGGATTGAAGTTGTACCACATATATTGTGAATATTCCGTTTTTTTTTTTAAACAATAAAAGTCGTATAGCCCTGTTTTTATCAAAAAAAATTGTATCTGTTTTTTCCTCGCTCTTTCTGATGATGTCAACATTTAATCTGAAAAGTAATTCAATAATTCAATAAGGTGAAACATGTGGAACCGATATTTGAACAAAACCGAAACTGTTTTGAGGAGCTGAAGAGTTCACAAAATTGTAATAATTAAACCCACACATGTACGAGTAATGTATACACACAAAATTCTTTAGGTAAGTAAAAGACTTGAGCGCAAATAATCGTATACTGTATAAATATATAACTATAATTTTTAACGAAAGTCCCGCTCTGGGCCGGCAGCTAACTTGCCAGTCTGCGTAACACCAATGACTACATAAATACTATAAGACACGACATGGCCATGTTAAATATTCTACGCTTATTCTTGAGTTGACCAATACCCGCTAGGGTGTGGAGCTGTCGCTCTGCTAGAGAATCTGAAGTTGATGTGACTGGCGCTAGGTGGCTCTACGGTCAAACAATGTTTCAGGCGGGTAAGAGAAAACGCACTGATGCCACATATGGGACCAGAGATGCGAGGGAAGGTCGAGAATCGCTTATCTCAGCGCACGAACTGACAACACTGACTATGCTGACGGAAGTAAGTGAGAAGGTTTGTGAGAGAGAGGTCAACAGTTGTACAGTCTCAACCAAGTGGGATGCGTACAGTCAAGCACCTGCTGCTAGCGCTTTCTGATAGCTGTGTGTCAAACTTGTGACGAACAGCACCCGTAAAGCGTAGACTATTTCCCTATCCTATGTCGTGTCTTATAGTATTTATGTAGTCATTGGTAACACTAAGTGAAGGACGGCAAAACGGAGACATCACGAGTGGTGAGTGCGTTGTCGTTTACACGCTCCTGGACCTCTTAAAATAATAAAACTCCATGAAACTTATATATTCCTTTTCTGCATGAATTGTCCAATGGTATAAATATATTTTTGTTTAAATTTATGTGAAATTTTTATTAATGTTAACTAGAATATATTTTTTTTATATTTATTTAGCCCTTCAACAACATTATTTAGAAACACTACAAAAGCCAGAAAAGCATATCCTGTTCGGGGAATACAAAAATTCAATGTATAAGGGGGAAGTTTCATTGTATACACAAGTGGTGATATACAAAATGTTTTCAAGACAGCAGACAAAACTAGCTTGTGTGCCAATTTGTTTATGCTTCTAAAATTCCAGCTGTTAGACAGATTATTAATTGTGTTATTTTTTTAGGTTATACTGTTAAAATTATGTTTTTTACAAATATTTAAATTATAAAATAGATACACATTAAATATTGTTCCACGGTGTGCATTGATATTTTTAATAATGACAATTTAGCACAAAAAAGAAAAACATTATTTATTACTTTTTTTAATAGCCTAACATGAAAACACACACACACACACAAAACCTTAAAAACTGTAGGACTATTAAAACTCATATAGGCGTCAACCCGGTGTTGGTTGAAAATTTCCATAGGAAATACAAATTGATAAATTACAATGTTAGCTAAATTATATTTGCCAAAAGGTAATTTGAAAAAACTATTGAAATTCAAGATGAATATATTTATTCAGTAAGACTTAACAAATCAATAAGACTGATAAATGTATACATGCAAAATATATATAAAAAAAAAAATCTAAATTTAAACTTACATTAGTAGTTTACAACGAGATTACAACTTACTTTTAATATCTAATTAAAATTACAAAGAATAAAGAATAATAGCCCACTATTGTTGCATAAGATATGTGATTCTAAATTATAGACCACACAATTATAATTACTTTTATACTATAGGCCTATTATTATTTCTTCCTGCAATTGAATTACTTGTAAACATAAAATAATTTAAATTAAATAAGACACATATTAAGTGAAAAGCTATTTTAATGAACTAAAAAGTGCAAATATATGAAGTCTGGTAATATTTTCATTCTAAATTACAGTTATTAACTTTATAATAGCATGTAGGTTAAACCAATAGCTGTGCTTTGTTTAAAATATATTTAACCAACTAAAAAATATGAAATGTATGAATAGATATAAATATACTGTAAATACAATAAATGTTATTGCAATATATAAACAGTAGTAAAGTAGATATGGTTATAATAAAAAATCCAATTATTTTAAAATTTAAGAAAATAAATAAATTGTTTTAAAAAATAGACTACATATAAAAAAATACATTTTTGACACTCTAAATGTTATTTCTCCAAAGTATAAATGTAATATATTTTCTTTCAACAAGTCACAGGACACATTAAAAAGAAATATGTTTTGAATTATTTATATGTGGGAATAAATTTAGTAAATAAAAATAATAAAACTTTTATCTTAAAAATTGTGTCAAAGAATTTGATATAATTGTTTTTCTGCATGTGAATACATAACCTACTGCAAAAGTAAAATAATATCAAAAAGTGCATAGATTTGTACTTTTTAAAACTTCCAAAAGTCTTACTTTACTAGATACTAGAATGGTAATAGTCCAACTTGCTCAAATGATAAATGTGAAATATAAATTTAGGATAGTTAATATTTGTTCGCAAAGGAACCAAAATGAAATCTAAAGAAATGCTTAATTGAAATACAAAATTTAAAAAAAATATTAAAACAAAATTTACTAAAACTAACTAGGAAGTAATACAAATTATATTAGACTAAATAAAAGTATTAAAATAAGAAGTGCAGTGCGAAATGTGAATGGGGAAAATAGTTTTAAAATGTGAAAATAAGTAAAAATATAACTAAACGTTACATTTCCCTTCTTTAACTTTACAAATAACAGTTTTAAATACCCTAAATCTTATTACAAAAACAAAAGAATAGGTGGAAATATGCCTCACTAATATTACAGAAAGAAAGAATTTCAAGACTAACATTAAAACTTGTAACATATCTACATGTCCAAAAATGAAACAAATTGTATTAACTAATTTATTAACAGAGATCCACTTTAACAATAAAAACAAAAGTAATTTATAGTTGCAAATATAATGAGCAAAATATTTAATGAATTACAAGTAAATAATGAACAAAAATAAACTTTTACAAAATATTTTTAATCTACAACAATTACGTGCAACATACAATCTAATTGTGTGAATATAAACTACAAAATAAATTGTCACAAATTTGGAAAGCATAAAAAGATAAATATTAATTTCAGTTAAGTAATTACAAATTATAAAATACTCTTATATCAGAATAGAAAATCTATGCATAAATTAAAATAATAAACTTTGAAGTTATTATAAAAGTCAATAATATTTTACAAATTATTGAAACTTGTAAATAAGTTGGTTAAATGTTATAAAATGAAGAGCCCTTCTAATACACGTGAATATGCAAAACTGGAGAACAGGCTTTCAATCCTAACTCTTGTTTAATTTTTGTGATAAGACTTGATTTTGGTGTTGTAAATTTCCATATACGGTGATCTGATGTCGTTCCCAAAACCATTTCATTTGTCAAACGGGCTTTTTTACCTTTTCTTAACCAATCGTCTCTCATTAATTCATTATGAAATTCTACTTCGATTATCCCCGGGAATTGCGATTTCCCGTGAAGGAAAAAACATTTAATCAAAAAACAGGGAAGAAATGGTTCACAAATTTTTTGAGCGATCTTAGCCATTATATGCAAGCCTTGTTTTAGCTGAATATGCATTTTACATATTTCATACATTCTTTCTCTAATAAGAACATATTTCAAAATCACTACTCTCACTTCCCTAGCATCTTCCTCCAGTGAATCCAGTTTCTTTAACATACCCATGAGTAATTCAACATTTCTGCTTTCAACTAAGTCCAAATCTTCTAATTCATTTTTCAACTGAGCTGTTTCCAATCTCTAGAAAACAAACAATACAATTGTATGTTAGTGAAAAATATTTACAATTGTAATGTTTTTTTAAATATTAGTTTTATATCGCATTTAGTTTGGTAGTTATACATTAATCCACCGTTAATATCAGTAGTGCATCTCCAACGGTAAACGTAATTCTCTCATATTTTAAACTGTGAGAGTCTCTGCTAATTAATCGGTTAGCGTAACAGCCTTCTGATATCTGCTGTTTCATTTCTTATGTAGCACATAATAATTTTAGTCCTTCATGTAGACGTAATTCAAATTTCTTTGTATTTATTTTGTATGTACAGAGTGACAGGAACTCGCTGGTTCTACGTGAGAAACTTAACTAAACAGAAACGTTTAACTGATTCCACTAAATTATTTGTTTCAAACAAAAACCAACATGATGTATCCTTTTTACGTCAAAGCATATTGATAACGTGTTTAGAAATTCGACTGTACCTCATTCTGAGGATTTTCTTCTTTAGTAGACTACTGATAACAACAATACAATTTGTATCGGGAACTGATTAAAATCAAGGTGTTGTGAATTTACTTAAGTAAGTTAGTTTACTATTAAAACACAATAACCATTTTGTAAATGTTTTACCTTGTTAACAAAATTTTGAATTATTCTGTAGATAGAAAGTTATTTTGTCTACAGTTGTTGACAAAGTGGCATTTTGTTCATTTAAATTAGTTTGCAAAACAGCTGATTTCTCAACAGTTTCACTTTGCCCACTACTTTGCACACTACTTTGCTCACTCCGAATGGCAACCGAACAAAACGAAATTTAGGTCAAGTTTATTTGAATTGATTTATAATATACAGGAAATGTCCCGTATGTAGAATAGATTAATTCTTACATGTAAAATAACATAAATAAACAAGAAAACAACGTTTTAAAGTTGAAAAAGGAAGTAATTATTCATGAAGATGATTGACAGTGTATGTACACTGAGAGTATTTTTCGTTTGCCGAGTTTTGAAGTTGGCAATCCCGTTTCCTCAACAATACACCTAAGTTATTTGTAATATTCATAAATAACCTCAGTTTTGACGTGAGAACTTCTACTCAGTGTTGATGTGTTGTTTGACGCTTGACAAGCCTCGTGCATCAACATTTTTCTCTCGTTTAAAAAAACGCCACTTTGCCCACTAGTTGCACAAATAACTATTTCCACCTTGTGTTATTAATTAGATAGGTTCTAATCTTTAACCAATATGTATGTTAAGTCACTGAAATCTAATTTTATTTTATAACACAAAGTAGGGTTTAAATAATGCTCATAACTCTGTTATTTTTATATGCAAAAAGTTATGCGCAAAATTTTTACCTTTTTAACGTTGTGTACTATAATAATAAGGTGAAAAAAACAACATCATTATATTTTAAAACATCGAGAATAAAACACATTTTATAAACTTTCTGAAGATTCTGCATTTATTAAAAAAACTTCTGAGCCAACATGTAGATGAAGTCAAGAGGTTTACAGTGATGGGACATGTTTGTCTAACTCGAGTGGAATTGTTTCAATACCCTTCAATCACCTTGTATATAAACACATAGACTACAAATAAAAAATAAATTCCTTATTTATTATTGAGGCGTTTTAATTTTTCAGTTAGGTTATGTTTAGTAAGTGCCGTGTTGAATTCAAAGCTTTTTCAGCGTTTGAACTACAAAAGGAGTTCTTTTGTACTTCCTTCGCTTCGAAAATTATTTAAATGAATACCACCTGTATTATATTAACAGTATTTAAAGCTCCCAAAAATTACAAAATGTGGGAAGCAAAATTAGGTATATCGTATCATTTACAAACGAGGCCAGAAGCTAAAGTAGCTCAGGTATTTACAAAACCTGACACAAAAAGAGATCTTCGGTTTAATGAAAAATTAATAACAATTCAGTTTGCCTGATTATAGGCACTTAAAAATATTAGGTCCTAATAATTTACAATAATAATTAACAATATTAGGTCTTGAAAAAAACCTAAACAACAAAAATAGACTATATAATTAAAAAACAATTACCCACTTAAAAAAAGGACGTGGATTGTGCTGATACTTTACTTTTTCCTTATGGCTAGTAGCACTGAACTTCCGTTTGATTTATACGTCAATACGTTTGATAGACTTTAAACTGACGTAAAATGGAGAATTGAATAATATCAAACACATTACTATGCTATCCGCCACGAATCAAGTCCATACATTTGTAAAGACTGGAACTTAGTGTTCAATGATGGTAACAAACGTAGAGAAAATGGTTTATAAAAATTGGTATAATTTAGATGTCGTCCAAAGTGAAAAATATTTAGGATTCTTGAAAATGAGGGGGAATAGAACTTGAAAGTTGAAAAAGTAAAGGTAATGGGCATACAAGCAACAATGGGACTAAAACCATTATTATCAAAAGTAGACCGTAGGCTATAAGTTTCCAAATTTACAAAAACGTATACTGTATTAGGCTATTCTTAAAAGTAAAAATTTATACGTAGCTGAAATTTGGGGCTTGGGGAGCTTGGATAAGGTTAATACACACTTAGTATTAAGGCTTCCGAAATCAGTAAGTAGGCCTACGTTTGGTAAACCTATCTACGGAAGTTTGTTTACGTTCTGTGGGATATTAGTGGGGCGTGTTGTTAAAATGTGTTTATCAGTTTCAGGTAAATAACAGTAACAAATCGCTTTGGACGAGTTAAGTTAAAGAGTTTCTATTTACAATTAGTTTGGGTGAGATGGATTACACATAACCTACAATAAAACAAATTAATCAAAGAGTAATAGACATTGAAGATCAAATTTTTAAACAGAAATTTCTAAAACGTTTTCTCTGCAGTTGTATAATTTTCTTGAAGAAGAGAAGCGGCCAATGATTTGGTACAGATTAGGGGTAATGAAACTTAAAGTGTTCAGAAGAAATAGAGAAAATTGTTTTTTTGGTGAAGGGAAAAATCAGATTTTAATTTGTTAAATAATTGTCCTAAAACAGAAATCTTAATTTATAAATATTTACAAAAAAATAAGGTTTGAACTGTAACTTTTGTAAATCAACTTTGTGAAAAACAAATAAACGTTTAGCTAGGTTATTAGTAAGAATTAAGAGATAATGGAAAGATATAGATTAAACGTGTGTGTGTGTGTGTGTGTGTGTGTGTGTGTGTGTGTGTGTGTGTGTATGTGAAGGAAGTGTTAATAATAAATAGGAATTTAAATATTTAGATGAGTGTGTTTATCTGCTATAGGCTAAATGTGTATTCATATTGATATATTACGGAAAAATATTAGACGAGATATTTCTGATTATTTGTTTTCAAAGACAGAAAACAGCACTGATGGATTAAAAAATGTTTTTTCCCGTTAAATTGTGCTTTTTACAAATCTGATGCAAAATGAAATACAATATCTATAATTTTTTTGAGCGCCTATAGGCGTTTCTTTTTTTTAATTTATAAAAAATAGCAGTAATTATTAATCAAAACTCAAGTTATAGAACGTTATTTTTATCAGAAATATGCATAAAATTTTTCTGTGTAATGAAATAAATGTATATGTAACGGTTTTGGAGTAAGTAGGCCTATGTTAGGAATCAAAAAGTGAAGTTAACAATTTACAGAAAAGCCTATATAAATCAAAATACACTTGTTAGCTTATTTTTTTAAGATATACAAAAGTTCTGGAATGTAATTGTGATTAAATGTTTATAAAAAATAAAAATATTCATGTGAAAAAATGGTTTTTTTACAAAATGAGCTGAAAAGATAGGTCTTAATTGAAAAAAAATAGTAGTCTACTATTATGGGAAACACAACTTCTTTATATCATTTTTCTAAGAAAGGTTCATAGAATTTACCTGTGTAATTAATATATACTTATATAATATATATATATATATATATATATATATATATATATATAATTTGTAGTTAGTGCGTCAGGAATCAAAAATTCTTACAAAACTCGAAGCCATAATTCCACATGAAAGCGTATATTTCCTAAAGATCAAATTTTTAAAAACGTCAAGATTATACAAGTAATATAGTTGTGGATAAAAGTTAGTAAAAACAAAATACAATAATTTTTTTAAAATATATAAATAAGTAAGTACATTTGTTTCTTTGTACAAACCAACAAAAGGGTTTTGCACCCTAAGCTAGGCTAGACCTGTTATGTAATAATAAATACACTGAAATTATTAAAATTCACTCAAAAAACACCCTAGAAACACTAACACACATATTATAACTTGTATAAACAAATTATAATAAATAAATAAGTCTAAATAACAAAATAAATTTACATAATATAAATACCATGTATGTGTAACCCACACAAGATTGCAATAAACATGCAAATAAGGCAGATCAAGTTGGTTTAGAAAGGACAACTTCTAATATTCACTTTTAAATGAACATCACGCCTATGAACTAGATCTTTATACCAAGTTGTAGTTCTAAGTTTCTTCTTCGCAGTGGTACAAGAACGGAAAGGGAAATATATAAAAATAAAGATCGAAATCTTCAAAGTTTGTTAAGCATTCCCAAGAGGAAACCGGAGAGGAGTAAATTTTTTGAGCACTTCGTAGAATGTATATATCTCGTAAACTATAAAACTTACGATAATTTAGAATAAGTAGTTCGAAAGAGAAAGAAAACTACTACAAGATATGTTGAACTTGTGGTATTTGAACAAGAATTACCATTTACAAAAATTATATGATCCATGAGTTCACATTTTCTTCTGTTACGCCGTTCCGTCAGTCAGGTGAATCACTCTCGCGGAAAAATACAAAACTTTATTAAATTGTTGAATTTTTATCTTTTGTGAGAAGGTTTTTTGGTTACATGATTATAAAAGATTGAAACATCACCTTTACAACGATATAATATTTTATACATTTCAATAAAATAATATTTATTAGGCTCAAAGTTGAATTGAAAAAGATGTGATTTTTAGCGTAACAAAACGTAATAAAATACTTGATTTGGTTTAATTTTTATATATTAAAAGCTATAAAAAGTAGAAAGATTTTGAAAGCACAGATCAGTACAGGAAGGTTTGATCTATAGAACAGTGTTATGGTAGATTTGTTAGGCAGAAAATGTGGATTTGTAAAAATTAGAGAAAATATGAAGTAATTTTTTGTTCCACAACTGTTCTTGGCTCGTTCGCATCAAATTTACGCAAACTTTAGTAATTATTGTAATATTATTTGTAACATTTTTAACATTTATTTATAATATTTATAACATCTATGAAAAATCAGCTTTCCAGCGGTATTTTATTTATTGTGATAGGATGATTCTAAGTGGGTGAAATGTTGAATTACAAAAACGTGTTTTTGGACCGCTAAACTATTTATTAATTTGGTTGACAACTCCATTGGCGTCTGCAGTAATTAGGAGCTTATAAGAATGTAGCAAATCAAAGAACTACGCAGTTCTGAACTTACGCTTTTTTTTTTAATAATTATATTTATCTTGTTGTTTAAAGACGAAAATCCTCTTGGCCATCATCATGAAATAAAATTAGTGAAATCAGCAAGACCTGCGCTTGTACATCTAAATTCTATGCAAGGAGTAGGCCTACTTAGTTTTAAACATTGATCTTCATTAATTAGAAAATCTATTTTTTATTTTTTAGTTTGTAAGAAAACATAGGTTAATGTATCTCTTTTTTTAAAGAACTCATTAGGCCTACTATTATTCATTGTGATGCGAATAATAAACAACATTGACAAATTTCTTACAAAATATTTTTTTAAATAGAAACACCATGGATAACATTATTTAAAGTTAAACATTATTAATATAGTTAAATCCAATACGGCAGAGATGGAGAAGAAAAAACAATTATTTTAAATATGTAGGCCTATAGAACAATCATTTATGTATTTTTTAATATAATTGAAACAATAGATGTGTACATTTAAAATCTTATATTATGACCTAAGTGTTAGATAAATGAACGTAGGCCTAAATGCAGAAAATCGCGGTGTCATAGCTGGGAACCGAGTTGAAGATCCCTATTAGCTCTATCAAGGTCATATCATCTTGGCGGTTCGTATAGCCAAGGCTCTGCCCGCATAGAATTTAATAATATTCATTACGATTCGCGTCCTACAACAAAGGTCAAACTAAATCCTTTGTTATCTCTGAAAAGGTTTTCATTTTTTTTTTTTATAATAGTTATGATTTAATTGTGTCTTAACTTAATACAATATTGCGTCATTGGAAACATAGGCCTATATACAAAGTCAAAAATGAACAGGAGAATATAGATTTCCTCTTAAAAAAAAAAAAAGTTAAAATTTCAGAACTACAGCACCGATTTAAAAAACTATCCATTTCCGATTAGCATTTAGTTGTGTCTTAACTTAATACAATATTGCGTCATTGGAAACATTGGCCTATATATAAAGTCAAAAATGAACAGGAGAATATAGATTTCCTCTTAAAAAAAAAAGTTAAAATTTCAGAACTACAGCACCGATTTAAAAAACTATCCATTTCCGATTAGCATTTAGTTGTGTCTTAACTTAATACAATATTGCGTCATTGGAAACATAGGCCTATATACAAAGTCAAAAATGAACAGGAGAATATAGATTTCCTCTTAAAAAAAAATGTTAAAATTTCAGAACTACAGCACCGATTTAAAAAACTATTCATTTCCGATTAGCATTTAGTTGTGTCTTAACTTAATACAATATTGCGTCATTGGAAACATAGGCCTATATACAAAGTCAAAAATGAACAGGAGAATATAGATTTCCTCTTAAAAAAAAAAATGTTAAAATTTCAGAACTACAGCACCGATTTAAAAAACTATTCATTTCCGATTAGCATTTAGTTGTGTCTTAACTTAATACAATATTGCGTCATTGGAAACATAGGCTTATATACAAAGTCAAAAATGAACAGGAGAATATAGATTTCCTCTTAAAAAAAAAAATGTTAAAATTTCAGAACTACAGCACCGATTTAAAAAACTATTCATTTCCGTTAGCGTTTATATCATATCTGTGTTAATTCAGTAACTAAACATAAAACCTACGGTTTTTAACGACGTAATCTATATTCTCCCGTTTATTTTTGACATTTCATATATATTTTATAAAGTATTTAATCGCTTCAGAGGTTTCAATTTTGTAGCTGAAAGTTCTAAGAAATTTGTCAAAATATATCGAACAATCTAGATTTCCTATTTCTCAAAAGTATAAACGATTATGACACAGACATTCCTGTTCTGAACTACGATTAAATTTTCAGTTTCAGTTAGCATTCAAACCCCATAACAATTTTCTATTTTGACACTTATTATATATTGTTGTTGAAAATCTTAAAACCCGAGAACACTACTCATTCGTAAAAATTACGACCCGCCCTTTGTAAAATTCGGAGAACTCGTAGACAAAAGACGGACACGCTCTGTCTTTTTGTTTACCTTCCTGCCACTGTGAATAGAGGCCACTGTCTCTTCGGCTAAGCTCAAAGTTGAACCGTTTTTACCGTACTCAAGCTCGCGTCGTATATTTTACGAAAGAATAGTGGTTGCGAAAGTTTTAACTATTAAGTGTTTGAATATTTTTTTGTAAATTATTGTTTTTATATTGTTAGTTTTTTAGTGTTGTAAATAGTTTATTGTGTAAATAGTGATTTTAGAATTCAAAGTGTTTGATTTAGCTACTAAGTGTAGACTATATTAATCACTGCAAGGAATGTGATTCTCAGTGAAGACAGGACTCTAATTTTGGTATTTTTGGCATTCTACCTAATGAAATTATTGTAAATCATTTTTCTCTTTTTATATAAAGTAAACACTTAAAAATGATGTATTTTTTGAATATCCGATTAATTTTTCCATAAAATAACATTTATAGGTTAAAATATGTAGGAATTCATTGTTAAACATTTTTATAAACACTTAAAAACAAGAAAGGATTTAATATAAAAAATAGTCAACACTAGCCAAGTAAAGTTTAAATAATAATAATAAAAATAAAAACAGAATGTAGTAAAATTTACGAATGAAAAGTGATCACGTAACAATGAACTAAGAGTAGTAATCTAGGGTTAAGAAATACTTAAATATGTCGAAAACTCTGTTGAAAATACCACTATAGGCAAATATTGTTTTAACGTAAGAAATAAAACATCAATTTCAATATGACCAGATTACTTCCTTACATGAAAATCATATCAGCAGTTATCGAGTTACAAAAGAGAGAGAGAGAGAGAGAGAGAGAGAGAGAGAGAGAGAGAGAGAGAGAGAGAGAGAGAGAGAGAGAGAGAGAGAGAGAGAGAGAGAGAGAGACGTTGTGTTGTATAACAACTGTAGAAATGTCCGACAATGACTCCTTGTTTATCTTACAATGACTATCAGTCAATTTAGAAGTCATAGAAGCTTATTTTCATTTCTTAGTATGACATCACTTCCTCCACTATCATTCAAAATTGTAAGTTTACATTAATGAATACTTTTAGTTTAAGACGTAGGCCTACTTATAAACAAAATTTAATCAAAAGCTTTAGATTTGATTTCTGGAAAATTTCAACTTTTTTTTTGAAGGCCAAATCGTTAAAAAAAGAAAATAAATATCACGGTGCACCGAATTTCATTTAAATCGATGAACGTTTTATGATAATATACACAGAGTGAGCACAAAAATGTGAATCTAATTATTTATTATTAATTTAAAGGGGAACTTCGTGGCACATAACTATTCCATGCTAAGTTTAATGCAACCAACAGTTTGATTAATCAAAAATAAATTAGAATTGAAAACTAACTAGTTCATGATTAGTTTGAATCGGCATTGTAATTTAATTTGTCACGGCACCACCTTTGCAATTAAGATTTGTTTCTCAGTTTCAAGATAGCGGATACATTATGACGACCAGCAATGTAATTTAGTAATAAATGTATTGTACATTTATATATATTATTAAATTGGCAAATCTCAGTAAGTAGGCTACACTTTGTTCTTTGCCGATTTCTAAAAACAAAAATAACCTAATATTAAAAACGTTTTTCATGATTGTATAATAGGCTAATTTAATATCATTACAATTTTTATTTCAGTTTTAAAATGTAGAATCAAGATGGCGGCCAAAATATGTAACGTCTTAAATTGAAATATTTAGGCTATAGCCTATGCCTACACTATTTAGATAAGTAGGCCTATTCGTTGGGAATAGATATACTGTAATAATAAATTTATTAAGATATGGAGGGTGTATGTAAAACTGAGCCAGTTCTTTGACAATATTCAGAACTGCCGTATCTCAAAATTTTCTAGAGGTAAGATTGGAGGACCTCAAAACCCTTTATAGTAGGCCTATATTTAACTTTTACTTTGCTTTTTTTGGTTGTCCAGCATAATTTACAACATTTATCATTCGAAAAACATCCTTAATTTTACACTGTGTTATGAAATGACCTAAGTTTTGCCATGATAATTGTTTACAAAGAAAGTTACCGGTATTTTTGGCGACTTAAAAAAAACATATTCTACATACCTAATTTCTTAATAATAAAATAAGTTTTCAACGCGGAGCTAACTTTTTCACGGGAAAAACAACTTAATTTCAACTTTTCTAGGTTAATCTCCATTAAGTGGATTATGCGTTAAAACAGGTTTGTACGCGAATTTTCACCTTACAATTTTTCAGCTTAAATTTGTTTAAAAAAAAAAGAAGAAATTGTGTGGTATTGTAGGACCTATGGTGACCAAGCGGTCACCCATCCAAGTACTAACCGCCCTCAATGTTGCTTAACTTCGGCGATCTATGAATGCATTGAATTGTGTAGTTTTGAAATTGCGATTTTTCAGTACTAAAGTTAGCTCCGCGTTGAAAAGGTATTTTATTATTATCTTTGTAAACAATTACCTTCACAAAGTCTCTTTAATATTCAGGAATAGAAGTTACTAAAATAGACAACGATATCAGCTGTTTCAAATAGCTTATACTACTTACAAATATCAGTATAATTTGTTTTTAAATTTCCTACATGTCTCATACATAATGTTGTCATTGCTTAACACAGCCATAAACACATTTTGTACTGAATTTTCAATACGATTGCTGTAAATAAGCGATTAAACAGATATACAATGGTAGGTCTAAGCCTATAAGTTCTACATTTAATTGAAAAACTATTTTTATTTTAATAAACAAATATAAACTATTTTAAAACAAAAAGGTGTCAAAACGTTGGCTTTATTTTGGATTTCCGTAGAAGTACAGTAACAATTTGTGTAACAACAAATCTTAAGCTTGGTTTCAACGCAACTAAATATTTTGAATTTTAATAAAAACCTAAGATTAAAATAAATATTATGAAATGTTTTGGTCTGAACTACCTCTACCTATTTCATCTCCAGTTCCAAAGTGATTTTGACCATTATTTAGTGACTTACGACAAAAATCCAGCATTAAATTTCAGAAATTTGTATTCTCATTTCACTTGTTCTTACAGGCGTGGCAATTAATTTTGTACACCATCTTCCCATTCCCATTTTTGCATTCATGGTGTTTTTTTTGACTTAAAAATCAGCCAAGGGACACTCATCCATGAATATAACATTAAAATATGAGTAAATCGTACTACAGTAATTCATGAAAAAATCCGTATCAAAAATTCTAAACATACATATGACAAATTATTCCAAAAATAGTTTATACTTTGTCAAGTTCAGGTTGGCGGATGGACCCGGGACTACCTGAGGCCACCCCTATAATCCCTCGCTGCGCCCGCTTGAGGTGTCCTCTGCCTAGGCGATGAGTCACCTATTGGCTGTGTTTATACAAAGGTACACTTTTTTTAACAGAATAATAATTTAACATGTTTAAAAGTATATTTGAAATCTAATAAAAAAGTTATAAAAAATTATACCAAACTCGACCTAGGTATTAGAACATTTAATACGAATTTTATTAAGAATTGTTTACATTGTGACTGCGATTTTTTATTTAGACAATTTAGAAGGCAAGTTTTAAGCTGCCTATATAACTTTGCTCCTATGTGAAAATTTGATTCTTCTAGAACCATCGAAATGTTAGCTACAACAACATTGTTCCTACAGGATGATTCAGTGATCACCTCAGAACGTCCTGGTGATTTAAGTAAACAAACTGTTTAAACGATAATTTGCAAAAATACTTCACGTGCCGTCTGTCTGGGCTATGTATAGATGCTTTTCCTTTATAATAAAAATAATTTCTTTATTGATTCGAGTTAAGTTAGACCTATAAAATATATAGATTTGAAACATGATGAGTGCATAAAATAAATAATTTATAAAATTTAATGAAAATGGATCATATTTGAAATTTTTAACTTTCTTTGTAAACAATTACCTTCACAAAGTCTCTTTAATATTCAAGTTTTAAGCTGCCTAAATAACTTTGCTCCTATGTGAAAATTTTATTCTTCTAGAACCATCGAAATGTTAGCTACAACAACATTGTTCCTACAGGATGATTCAGTGATCACCTTATATTCATATTTAAATATGCTTTTAAATCTGCGCGGATCTTTCCTTAATGATTTTTTTTTTACAACATAGATATTGGATAGGCTAGGGCCTATAAGTAAAAATAATAAATCTAGTTAATTATCTAAAATACTTATCCATAAGACTTAGGCTAGAATTGTTTAAACAGTCATTAGAACAAATGTACCTATCCAAAAAAGCTATTGATTTAATTTTTCCAAATTGGGAGTAGGCCTAATTTTAAAAAAAACGTGATACTGTATTTAGATTAATAATTTTGTAGCAACACACAAAATTGTTCCATTGCTGCCAATTTCGGAAATCTTTAAAATTTGAGGTAGTTCTAAAGATTCTTCAAGAACAATGTTTAATAGATGTTTTTCATGAATGATTATATAATTTTAAGAAATAATCAATGTTTTAAGAAATCACACGGTTTTAATATTTAATTATAAAGGAAAAATTAACACGAGTCTGCAGCAGTCTATATAAAATGTAAAGGCCTAACCTAACAACAATATTTAATAAAGATTATTGCGTGTTTATGGTCACCACAAAAAAATTAAGGTTCATTTCTTTTCATCACCCACTAGTAGGCTATGTTACGATAAACTGAAATTGGAATACACGAATAAAATATTTTTAGTCCACCAATTAGGTCATAGACCGTTAAATGCAAATAAGATGAATTGTGTTAAAATGCACTTACAAACCGACTATGGCGCAAATAATCTTCAAACTAAAATTTATATAAGAGGGGAAGAATAATGTTTATAAATCATGATAGACCTATGCGTAGTCTATTGAGTGTGTAATTCAAATTTTGGCTTATAATGTGGATATTAATTTTTTAAGAAAGGAAAAAAGAACCACAATATTTAGGGTTTTTAAACGAACCCTGTTCGAGTCAAAATTGAAATATGTTATAGTATTGTAGTACCGTATATGTACAGTACAAATATCCTTGGACATTTCATACTGTAGGGTAGATCTATATGTGTTTGAGTAGGCCTAGTACAGAGTTTACTTTATTATTAGACTATGTAAGACATAACCAATATTGTAAATGAAATAAAATAAGGTTTAACTTACAGAAAATTCATCATCATATGCGGATTGACCCATTGTAGAGAAGCGTAAGTGAGGTTGTAGAAGCAGCAAAAACTGTAGAACGAACAAAGTACAGTAGTTAACAAAATGAAAATAAGAATGTAGAAACTAGTTCAGAGACTAAGTGAGTGATCAGAGAGGGGAAAAATAATTCAAAGAGTGGGGGAAGAGACTTCTGATTGGCCACAGTGTAAAGGAGAATATGAACTGATTTCCTGACAGCGCACTGCGTCGAAATGGAAGGGAGTATGTTCAATATTAACGATAAAACTATGTAAAATTTGTTTTTCAGCTTTCCAACTAATTTTTATTAATTTCATTCTAATTAGCGATTTAATATCAAATTTTGTGGGACTTTCACATGTATTTTGCAAATCAAAAACTTTTTCTTTTAAATCTGATTCGAGTATAACGTATAACAGACCTCCAAAAATAGGACAGCAGAGAAACATTAGACTTCTATATTTTTACTCAACCGATTTTTAATCAAACATGTTTCTAATATCCTAACTTTTAATTTACTAACCTCTTTTATTTAGGATTTATACTGACCCTCAAACATAAGACGGCCAACAAACAATTTCAACATTTTTGTTTTACAACTTATTTTAATCATATTATTTTCTATATGTTTTTGCTACGTTGATTTAAAATTTACTAATCATATTGTATTGCAATTTTTAACCTTTGTTATCAAAATCTTGGAAAATTAAACAACCAAAAAAATGGGATAGGTAACAATGTTGTTGTTTTTCTAACCGATTTCGTAAAAACTGATTTGTAATATGAATTTTATGATGTTGGTCTTAAATTTAGAAATATATTCTACGTATATCCGTCTCTAATAATACCCGCCCCTAAAAAAACCCAAAATATTTAAATTATTTTGGGTCTGAAGCTTTTTATTGCAGTGATTTTGAATACTTAATTTATGGCTCTGGAAATAATTTACTAACATAGCTTATTTGAAATTGGAATAATACCAGTTTCTTAAAAACCAAATTAAATCATTTGTGCTACACCCAAGTGTAATTTATGGGCTTCATAAATTATATAAAAAATAATTTATTTGTCTCTTATTTTTAATTTTCTCGTGTTCTTCTATAATATGTGGTTCTCTGGTGGACATGCTTCTCATGCGTCTGGGGTCAATAATTTTAGGCAATAAACAGGTTGTGTTGAATTTTGATAACTTTTCGACCATTTCTGTTTTCCCATACTCGTCATTAAAAAAAAAAATTCCCTACCTTCATTCCGTGCTTAGAGCCCACAATATAGAATAGAATAGAATAGAAAAAGTACTTTATTTTGACATGTATTCCATATAAAATATAAAATAAATTCACAATTAATTAATTATAGGAGATAAAATAAAATGAAATAAACTAGTAATATTCTTTCTTTACAGAGTACTTTACAGCAATGGTCTTTTTGACCGTCAGCTGGGTTGGCATAAACAAAACAATATACCGGTAGTTAAAAATTATACTATGAGTCACATATATTTACACATAGGCTATAGACCTGTGTGTATATAACCTTCCTTCCATCAGTGCACCCATACATATATAATCATATAATCATACAAAATAATCAATATAAATGACTAAAGAACTAATTAATTTGGCACCAGCTATACAATTAAAATTACTTACATATATAAATAGATTTACAGTAATCCTTCCAAGAATTTAGGTGTAACCCCCCCTCCCCCAACCAAAATTTTGTGTACTGTTACAGCTAAAAATTAAATTCATTTATTAATTCCCATCTAAATTTCCATGCGATCTTCATGAATTTACCCAATCTCCACCAATTTCTCCCATTTAATAAAAGTTCAAATTCCCCCCTATTTAAACTGCATTTGAAAAAGCACAAATTTCTTATATCGGCTAGGATAGGACAGCGAGCAATAAAATGGTAAACCGTCTCGTTTTCATTTATGTTGCATAAGGAGCATAACCATATTTTATCGTTACACCACGGTTTATAGTTTAAGTCAACAAGTTCCGCCCTTGCTTTGATGATCCAACTTATTGTTTGTATATCATATTTATCAAATAAAACAAGACTACTGCCGAGTTGAAAGTCAAGGTCCCGGTACTGTTTGTGATATGTCGCATTTCTTGCCCTCTGTAAATATTCTTCCTTCCAAGTAACTCTGACCGCTTCAATAACACTAAGCATCTGTTCACGTAGCCTATCAATATTGCTCATATCCACATCAATCCCGTATTTATATCCTAACACTTTCCACTCCTGGCACCAGTAAATGCCCCTTTTTATTATTTGTTTAGCAAGAATGTTTGGCAATCTATTCTTTGGTAAAGCTATAGATCACACAATACAAACTGGCAATAGTTTCTCTGTGCAAAAAGGAGTTGCCCTTGAACTTGATAGTAATGTAGTAGTTATGTTTCTTTTAAAAAATTAAAGCGGCGTCACCCATTTGCTGCCATAAACAACCAACAATTCCTTTCTTATGACTTATTATTTCATCTGGAGTCAGATCTCTGCCAGAATAAAATGCATCTGTATTATGTTATTATATTGTAGAATTAAAAATAAAGAGCTCATGGTTACTGTTAGGCCTATAGCCTATAATTGTGTGTTTTAAATCTAGTTTATGAAGCATTTTGGTCGCGTTTGGCCTCATTTTCCTTAGAATTTTATGTAGAATTTAATAAACTTGAACTTTTTAAGCTTGAACTTGACATAGTGAGTCATTGTTTATGACAGGTCGTCCCGGCGAGAGAGTCGGGAGGGTGAGTTGAGTTCCGAGAACGCCCCTAATCCGCTGGGTATCACCGCCGAATGGAAAGACTATATTTGTCAATACTTGTTATTTATTAGTTGCCTTATGATGTCGCAAGGCGAAAGAATTGTAGCTCATTTATATTATTAAAATAATTTTGAAACTTTAGCTTTATTGATTTATTTAATCCTGTTAAATTTTGAATTCACCGTGTTAATCCATTCACTGACGTCTCGAATAAGCTTCTTTGTCCATTTAACCGTCTCGGATTAATCCCGTCTCTCAAGAGTCTTACTTTTAGCGTCCTCCCACTCTTTCCCGTGGGAAGATAGCTTGTCTTTAGATATTTTCTTAACAAGAAAGTCGATGGGGGGACGAGCGGTACTACCCTAATGTAGGGAGTAACTGGAACAATTAATTGACGGAACTTATTTATTGACAATGTATTCAGAAGGCGGAGAGGCAATTAGCATATATGGCTAAACGGTGAGGAGACCGCAGGCCCAATCAAAAGCAAGAGTTTTGTCAAACTTCTGATGAGACAGTAAATGGACTACTAAATCTCGTAAAGTGAATCTACTAGGTTAGAATTATAAAGCTTAATTGCACAATAGACAAATAGTCGCGATACTCTAGGTCGGTTTTATCTCTTTACCCGATCTACTTAATCTAATAAATCCTAAAAACTAATTGTTTCTAACAATGCTTTAAAATTATTGTCATAGAAACGATTTATCATATCTCATCTTTTTATTGAAGCTCAAATATTAATTTTAATCTCTCTCTTAATTTTCAACTAATATAAAGCGATGCCCACCTGGAAGAATGTTTTCTTAATAGCAAGCGGCATCGCCAGTGTCGGAGCTGCTGCGTACTACGCCTATACAAGTTAGTAAAATTTTACATTTCAAAATATCTATTTCTAACAAATTCAAAGTACAACACCTTGGGCTATATTTAAATCCAATTCATATTAATCTTTCAATTATAACGTCAGGTGTCAGACGATCTTATTATTAGTTCCTAACGAAGAAGAACTATAATATATATGTTGTAAAGTAAAATTTTAAATCCTAATAAATTAATACATTTCGAGATAATAACGGTTTCTAGAGATGGTTTGGTAATAATATACAATGTAATGAACAATTTTACTTCCTTTAATAGGCTACATTATTTATTTCATCAACTTTAATTGTACTATTTTTTTATATCGTCAAACTACAACAATAAGTTATTCGGTAGTACTAAATGCATTATATTTTTAACTTCTGAGCGTAATTTCATTTGTTAAGCAACACTCGAAACAGTAAAGACATGGTAATTCTATATTAGAGTACAAAACTGTCTTTAAAATAGTTTAAAATTCTACATGGTAATATATACATAGGCCTACATACATGTATGTGTGCGCGTGTGTGTGTGTGTGTGTGTGTGTGTGTGTGTGTGTGTGTGTGTGTGTGTGTGTGTGTGTGTGTGGTGTGTGTGTGTGTGTGTGTGTGTGTGTGTGTGTGTGTGTGTTTGTGTGCATTTTCAAATTCTTATCTCAACTTTTAAATTGGTTTATATATATATAGCCTATATATAATTGTTAACCCTTGTGTACGTTTATTAATCTAGGTGTTGTGTATTAATCTCCAACATGTTTGACTGTATTTCTCTGATTTTTTGTTTTATATTACAATAGACTTTTATAAAACTGACATAACTATTTATTAATATATATAGATTCAATTTATTTACTCTATTTTGTAATATTAAAATGAACAATTCAAAACAGTTAATTTTGAATAACTCGTTTTTTATGTTAATGTAATTACTGAGAGGTTTTCACTTTAAAACGATCTCATATTATTTATTTCAGAGTACTGCAGCTCCGACACACCAAATTCTAGTGAAGTGGAGCCGGAAGGTATGTTGATTCAAAAATGATTTGTTGCATTCATTGACCGAATAGATAAATAATTCTGTCTAAACAAGTCTTTTATCTTGTAACATAATGTGTATGATATCAAGTTTGTGTGTGTGTGTGTGTGTGTGTGTGTGTGTGTCACTATAAATTAATTGTATTCATTGTTTAACAGCTTTAGAACTACATATATTTCATTTTATACATAAGTTACTTTTGTGTCTGTCAAATGTAGTCCTTGTTTGTATTTCCTTCTATGTGGCTACATGTTTCGCTGCCACAGGCAGCATCTTCAGGCCAACTCTTATGTCCACAAAACACTTACACTTACACAACACTTATAACAATTATTTTTATACATTTTCTGTATACGTCATATATTAAATAGTTTTACTATTTTACAAAACTATTTAATATATGACGTATACAGAAAATGTATAAAAATAATTGTTATAAGTGTTGTGTAAGTGTAGGGGAAGTGTTTTGTGGACATAAGAGTTGGCCTGAAGATGCTGCCTGTGGCAGCGAAACATGTAGCCACATAGAAGGAAATACAAACAAGGACTACATTTGACAGACACAAAAGTATGTATAAAATTAATTGTATTTTAAAATTTTTGTTATCATCTTATTTATTTTTAAAAAAAGATTAACTATAACAAATGTTATTATTCAATGTTCTTTTATTAATTATTTCAGAAGAGCCAAATCCCAGTGTTGATGTTCCAGCGGAGCAAATTAATCTTGTACCTGGTATGTTAATAATAAAGAATAAATTTGTTGTATTCGTTAATGAGAGGATAAATATTTCAGTCTAAAGTATCAATATAGTTTGTGAATTATATGTTGTATATAGTATGTATTATTTAACTGAACATTTAGGAGCTATTTTTGTTGATACTTCTAAGGAACTGGGTATTAATGTAATTAAATACACAAATTTGTGTTCAGCCATGATCTTACAATTAGCTGTTGAAGAGCCTCATTTATCGCTAGTAATACTGTTTAATAACTGCTGAAATTGATACTCAACACAAAATAATGAGAGAAAGTGCCCAGGAGTTTAGGGAATAAAACTAATTCCAGGTTTTTAAGGTTATTTTCTGGTGAATCAAATTTCTAGCTTTGTAGTTCAAGTACATAATACACTTTAAGTAAACTTTAAAATCCTATGGTTTTAGTGAGTTGTTATATTGTATTTACTGTGTTCGTTATTCTATTGCTGAGATTAAATGCTTTAAAGTGGTCTCATTATTGTAGTGGTCGCTTGGAAGGAACTTCTATTAACCATGGGTTATTATTACACATCATTTTTGAAACAGAATTTCTACATTATATATCCCCTTGAGTAGAATTCTTCAGGAAATGACATGATTGTAGAGTGTGTATTGGAGTTGCCGGTACTGCAACAGGATTGGGGCAAAGAAGTTGTTTTTCCTTACCTATTACATCTAAATTATATTTCCGTTTATGTTGTTTTGATTTCCCAACAAAATGATACTTTAAAAACATAGATTATAACATTTTCTCTTATATTTTTAATATAACTTTGCAATTGATAGCCAATTATGATATAATTTAAAAATTTCATGAAACTACATGGACAATATTGTGGATTCCCTTCCTTGTGGAATGGGAAAGGATGACGCTGCTGATAATTTGGTGAATTAGGGAACGAAAATATTAAAACACCAGTAAGAACTCTGACGTTATATTAATAAAACCCCAAAAAAACTTCATTTAGGAGGTTTTTTTAAAAGTTAGGACTAAGCTGACGGACAAAAGTTAAAATCCATGTGAGCAGTTACAAAAATAAATACGATGATTAAAGAAAAAATATGTACGTAATAAGTTTTCCACTGCTACTGGTGACGATGGTCTTGGGGAATATATCCACAGAATGAATGTAGTTTAGTATAAATATATGTGAAAAATTAGTCCCTTGTAGGGTAGGTACTCTTTTATTTTATAGTAAAATTTTTATATAAATTATACAAAGTTTAACTGTAATCTCTATAGTTTGGAAAAGAGGAATTTGTACTTTCGTTTTACATCTATGGTATAATATTTAAAAAAACATGTTTTTTGATGAGTAGATAATTTATATAGTTTAATACAATGTTTGGTCTTAAAACACATCAATTATTGGGGTGATTGATTCGTTAATCTAGTCATGCAAAATTCATTTTAAAATTAAACTGAAATATATATTTGTTGACTGTTTCTAAAATTAGTACTGTAAGTAGATAAAAATAACAACTTTTAATTAAATTTTCATATATTACAGCAAATCCTAAAAAAAATAATGAATCGAAAATAAATTATAATAAGTAGTTCAAAAAATTGTATAGTTTAAAAAATCTTTTTTAATTTCTTTTAAATATATAATTATTCTTTAAAGAATAAATTCAATTAAATCGAATTTGAAAAAACAAATAATTGTTTTTCATTTCACGCTTAGAAAATACTGATATACCCACGTGGAATATGTTTTTGTTTCAAATGTTATAATTTGATTTCTAATATAATATAATTATTTTTTTTATGGAAGATTACCAAATTCAAGTGGAAAGTACTCCATCGAGATACTTAATCGTTCATGTCATTGAATACCAAAGAAGAGTTTAAGTTTTCGAGGACCACGCGCATAATAAAAAGGTAATAATTATAAAAAAATATGTGTGTGTGTGTGTGTGTGTGTGTATTTACATTACGGTCACTGATTGGTATGAGTATTGCTTATTTCAAAATGTGTTTATATATATTTGAAGCTTCTGAAAAGTTATTAAAATAATTTTATATTCAAAATATATATAATGTTTTGTTAACAGAGGTGCACCAGAGATAGTATTACATAAATAGAAGTAACTAACATAAGTATTTAATGGCTGTTTCCATAACTGTAATGTCTTGGAATCCAGAGGGTTCCCAGCTGAATTTACACCTTTTTCCAAGCAGTACAAGATTAGATCTCTTTGTTTCATTTTTACTATAAGGTGTATATTGACTTACCTTGTTATGCTCCGACGTTTACACTGTTATAGTGTTCGAGTAATGTTTAAAATTTTAATATATATATATATATATATATATATATATATATATATATATATATATATATGATTTGAGATTTGAAACTTTTTGTACCTAAATGTAACCCGTCGGTACTTTTAGAAATTCCATCAGACATCAAAAATATTGTAATTAAAATTAAAGCTTGGTCTTAAGAGTATCGGGTGTAGAAAAATTTAATTGTAGTAAATATTGTGATTATTTTGTTTTAATATAATTATTAGCATGGTTATATCTTCTACGTTAATAAAAATATTAAATAACGTGACCAAATAAACAGGTATATAATAAATGTATTTAAAATGAATAGAAACGTACAGTCTGCATTAACTCCCCAATATTGAACTTTCTTCTCAAGTTTAGAGGTATCATTTTTATCACAATATAATTTGAATATATTATAACCATTGTCTTTTCTTTCAAAATACAAAATTAGGCGAGTAAATCTGAGAGGACAAATACACTTACTAGCCTAATGTCTTTTAATTTTTTTGTTTTCTATTTAGATTTAAATTATTTAGTTTTATAAAACATAAACACATGTTTATATTTGTACTATATTTTTTCAGATTCCTTGGTTCGTGTGGAGATTGTTGTTTTTTATTACTCAATGGTCAAAATTACAGGTGTTCAATATATACGAAATAATAGAAAATACCAAAAAAACTAATATAATTTTTTAATTCATAAAAACTAATATAATTTTAATCCAATAAAAACTATTATAATCGAAAGTAAATAAAAACTAATATAAGCTATATAAAGTAAATAAAAACTAATATAACTTTTGTAAAACCCACAAACAGTCTTCTTTATTTTTTGAGTGTATTATCTTAACGTATCATTTCCAAATATTAATTATTTTATTGTTTCCACTTTAACTTTAAAAAATCGTCTCATTGATTTTTCTCGAAATTGGTCTCATTGATTTTGCCACTTAGGCTACAATTCAATTCCAAATATAACGGAAGGTTTTAATAATAACTTACGACTATCTCACCCAGGTCCTGGAATTACCGACAACATCAGAATGCAAGATGTGATCGTTAGTATACCAACTGGTTCATATGAAATCGAAGATATTGAAAAATATATCAAGTCACAACTTATAAGTCTAGCGGAATTTTATTCTCACTGAAGCCGAAACATACATTGAAAGCGGAAATTATGTGTTCGCGGACAAAAACTTTTGAAGAAGGCTCTATCGGAAAACTACTCGGATTCACGAACAGAAATTTAGAACCCGATAAAACTCACGAATCTGATTTACCGGTTGATGTAATTAAAGTGAATGTGATTCGAGTAGAGTGTAATAATGTGAATGGCTCGTTTCAAAACGGTACAGAGTGTCATGTTATACACGAGTCTTACCCACAAGTCCCTCCAGAGTACAAGATTGTGTCAAAGTAACCATTCATAATATCACAGTAAGTTTAACACCCCAGATCGGTGCTCCGGTAGATTTCAGAGGGGAGACGGTGTCTGTCAGATTACACTTACGACGAAATGGGTATCGTATTTAACGACCGTCAGTATTAAAAAGACATCAGTATAAGTCGACCGCTAGCCGTGTTAACAAGACGGAATATTCTGCTCTTAGGTCGTTAGGATTCAAAGTTAACAATGGAACTACTGGCAATAGATAGAGCTGCAAAGAACAATGACGTCATCACTGGAATGGAATACCATTCTCACAGACCATATGCTTCCTCTACTTATGCTAACAACGATGAAATTCGTATTCCAGTAAATCAGCAGGTCGTTATTACAGCCCCTTATGAAAGTTTGTTACATATTAAAGGTAAATTAAGTGGGGCGAAAGGTGACAGTACGGCTACAACTGTAAAGCTTGTTAACAATGCAGTAGCGTTCTTATTCGACGACATTAGATACGAGATAGCTGCCAACAAAGTGGACCGTACGAGAAATGTTGGATTTACAAGTACAATTAAAAACTATTGTCGTTACGTGAACATCAGAAGAATAAGTTAGGTAATGCAGGGTGGCTGGGTATTGGCGAGAAAAAACAAGTTGAAGAATTTACACTCTCTGTACCGTTGAATTTGTTGATAGGGTTCTTTGAAGACTACAAGAGGATCGTAGTGAACGTGAAAGAAGAACTCGTACTCTTACGATCAGCCACCGATTTGAACGCTGTCAACAGCGAAGATGCTGCAAACATAACGCTTGAGATAACCAGTATATACTGGAGAGTTCCTCACCTAACAGTAACCGATAATTTTAGATTGAAAATTTTTTAATGATTTAACGTGACAGTCCAGTACATATCCCATTCCGTACTTGGGAAATTTACGAGTATCCAACACTACCTCAATCGACGCAAATTTCGAGGACCGTTAAAACAGCTAATCAGCTGGAAAAAACCTCGATACGTTATATTAGCCTTCCAATCAGATCGAAAAAATAAAACAAAAGCCGATGCTACTCTGTTTGACAGATGTGGTGTTACAAATGTAAAACTGTATCTAAATTCACAATATTTCCTATACGACAACTTTCACGGTGACGTTTCGATCATGTATGAGATGTATGCAAGGTTTCTACAATCTTATTATGAACAGGAACCGTCTCCGTAACTCAGTTTGGACCAATTTAGGGATAAAGCTCCAGTTTTTGTAATTGATTGTTCCAAACAGAATGATTCAATTAAATCAGGCCCTGAGGATGTGACACTAGAAATTGAGGCTTCCGATAATATACCAGCAAATACTACAGCCTATTGTCTCATTCTACATGACTCGCATATTGTATATACTCTCCTCTCGGGTAACGTTAAAAAAGTGGATATGTAACTGTTGTGTGCAGGCTTCATAAAATTGGTTTATGCGCATGCGCAGGCCATATATATATATATATAAAACTGCTCATGTATTAACCTGTTCATTCAGTAAAGAGACATCATGTGTACCAGATTTCCAGGGATTGTTCACGCATTCTTCAGGTTAGTGCCTACATACTATAAAATACCGGAATTTAATGACTTGATCGAGCAACTATACTCGTTTGTTGGGAGGTAACCAGAAGTGTTTCATAATGAGTTGAGTGGTATATTCAATTATAAATTGCGCAATGAAAAAAAAAATCAAGTCGAAAAGGGGCAATTGTCTAGCCATGTTTATGAAAACTTAACGGATCGGGTTGCCGACTGCCTTTATAGCGATGATACTGGTGATTGTCTATTTGTGGGTGGGGTGGGCGTGGTTTATACTTACCATTATTGTATCTGTTGTAAAGAAGGTAAATAAAGCAAATTAAGATCTGTATAGTGAAGACGAGGATTCATACGTTATTGAAGAATTTGAAGCTATAATCAACGATGAAGTGATAAATGAGGTGGAGGGGGTAAATAAGGTAACTATTAATTTTAGTCAGTCTTGCTCGAGCTGGCGAGGAGAACGGATCTAGTGTAAGTAACATATGACGTAGTATTGCGTGACGTAAAGGCAATCTGGGCTCAGGTAAACGTTTGGGCGGCCCTGTGTCCTGGTCTCAAGTGTCCCAATTGACGTCATTTCCGGTAACGGCATAGTAACGTCACAGGAAGTGACGTCAATCGGGTCTCAATTGGTCCGGGGCCCAGACGGGTCGGGGCCCAGGTGGCCTAGCCTCTAAAATAAAACATATAACACCTAAAACCTAAAACCTAAACCTAAAACATATACAAACAAATGTGCTTGCAAGACCTATTAGTTAAAAAATGAAAATTTGAAAAAAATGGATAGATTTTAAAACAATATACGCCTTTATATAAAAAAAAAATCTCTTATATGTTCTGGGTTTGTGCCACCAAATGGAGAAGGAGATATAAGTTATGTGACGAGTTAGATTTGGTTAAATATGTAATAATCAATGCAAAATCATTGCACAAACTTTATCATACAGCCATCCCCAAAACCAAATAAAAAACAACCAAAACTAATTGTTATAAAAAATGTTAGTTCATTAGTTGTTAATCAAAGAGTGAAAATGAACGAAATATCTCATAAACAAAACATAAATCATATTTGTGAAAATCAAGCTTTCAACTATGGGAGCCCAAATTAATTATTATCTTTTTCCACTTATTCCTGAACTGTTAGACTTTTTATTTGACAATTTTCACACTGGTTAGAGTCAATAATGTTCACATTAATTAATTTTGTTTTTAATAGTTTTTACGAGAAATTTATCTAGTTTGTATGATGGTGTATTAGTGAAGTAAATGTGATCTTAAGAGACGGCAGGAGTCAAGCCGGTCGCTCACTGGTCTACTCCGCGCTTTACAATGAGGTGGGAACAATATTTGTGAAAAAAATGAGAACTGATTAACTGAATGTTAAACGGTTTCGGTCATATTATTTACTACCACCGTACGCGCAAATCAATATACATTAGGTTAAAGAAAATGTATTTTTTATAATTAATTTTTGTAAATACGAAATCTATTTTTCCATTAGAATTTCGTAAAATTTAACCAAACGAATTCAATTCCCATTGTAAACACAATTGTAAAAAATACTTTAAAAATATATCTCCTTAAACCTTGAAATTGTTACATCGGTTACATGTGACACATCATCAAGAACACTGGATATTCTATTGTTCTAAGTTCTGTTGTATATAAGAGAAAAGTATGAATGTGTCATTGTGTTCTATGTAAGTTATTTTATTCATTTACATGAACAATTTTGGTGTGTCGGTTTTGAAATCCTGTATTTTGTTTCTAAAATTACTGGTGAATACACAAATTTACTTTACAAAATAAATATACTTTATGCGCAAATCAAATAGAGCGATATTTGTACTGTTTGACAATTTACTTAATTACTGTATTTACCCTACTTATATTTTTTGTCAATAGCCTACATTGTATCCTCATTTGTATCCACAAATGGGGACAATTGAGTTTTGGAAAACTCTGTATAGGTTTCGACGCTCTATCAAAATTGTCATCTTAGTTCGCTTTACAGGCCGATAGCCAACATGCCAACTACAACCAATGACTACTAATTTATTGTTCTTTTATTATGTAAAAAAGAGTGACTTGGATACAAACACAATGAGTTTTACATTTATTTAGCTACTGCGATTTCCTTTATAGGAATAAAATGAAGGGTTTTAAAAATTTTAAGAGTTATCACTATGGAATTACCTCTAGTTACGCCCCAGTAGAATGTAAATTAGATTTTGGTTCGAGTGCGAGAGAGAGAGAGTATTTGGTTAGACGATTTTTTAAAGTTAAAGTAGAAACAATAAAATATTCTCAGTAACAATAGTCACATCCTCAGGGCCTGATTTAATTGAATCATTCTGTTTGGAACAATCAATTACAAAAACTGGAGCTTTATCCCTAAATTGGTCCAAACTGAGTTACGGAGACGGTTCCTGTTCATAATAAGATTGTAGAAACCTTGCATACATCTCATACATGATCGAAACGTCACCGTGAAAGTTGTCGTATAGGAAATATTGTGAATTTAGATACAGTTTTACATTTGTAACACCACATCTGTCAAACAGAGTAGCATCGGCTTTTGTTTTATTTTTTCGATCTGATTGGAAGGCTAATATAACGTATCGAGGTTTTTTCCAGCTGATTAGCTGTTTTAACGGTCCTCGAAATTTGCGTCGATTGAGGTAGTGTTGGATACTCGTAAATTTCCCAAGTACGGAATGGGATATGTACTGGACTGTCACGTTAAATCATTAAAAAATTTTCAATCTAAAATTATCGGTTACTGTTAGGTGAGGAACTCTCCAGTATATACTGGTTATCTCAAGCGTTATGTTTGCAGCATCTTCGCTGTTGACAGCGTTCAAATCGGTGGCTGATCGTAAGAGTACGAGTTCTTCTTTCACGTTCACTACGATCCTCTTGTAGTCTTCAAAGAACCCTATCAACAAATTCAACGGTACAGAGAGTGTAAATTCTTCAACTTGTTTTTTCTCGCCAATACCCAGCCACCCTGCATTACCTAACTTATTCTTCTGATGTTCACGTAACGACAATAGTTTTTAATTGTACTTGTAAATCCAACATTTCTCGTACGGTCCACTTTGTTGGCAGCTATCTCGTATCTAATGTCGTCGAATAAGAACGCTACTGCATTGTTAACAAGCTTTACAGTTGTAGCCGTACTGTCACCTTTCGCCCCACTTAATTTACCTTTAATATGTAACAAACTTTCATAAGGGGCTGTAATAACGACCTGCTGATTTACTGGAATACGAATTTCATCGTTGTTAGCATAAGTAGAGGAAGCATATGGTCTGTGAGAATGGTATTCCATTCCAGTGATGACGTCATTGTTCTTTGCAGCTCTATCTATTGCCAGTAGTTCCATTGTTAACTTTGAATCCTAACGACCTAAGAGCAGAATATTCCGTCTTGTTAACACGGCTAGCGGTCGACTTATACTGATGTCTTTTTAATACTGACGGTCGTTAAATACGATACCCATTTCGTCGTAAGTGTAATCTGACAGACACCGTCTCCCCTCTGAAATCTACCGGAGCACCGATCTGGGGTGTTAAACTTACTGTGATATTATGAATGGTTACTTTGACACAATCTTGTACTCTGGAGGGACTTGTGGGTAAGACTCGTGTATAACATGACACTCTGTACCGTTTTGAAACGAGCCATTCACATTATTACACTCTACTCGAATCACATTCACTTTAATTACATCAACCGGTAAATCAGATTCGTGAGTTTTATCGGGTTCTAAATTTCTGTTCGTGAATCCGAGTAGTTTTCCGATAGAGCCTTCTTCAAAAGTTTTTGTCCGCGAACACATAATTTCCGCTTTCAATGTATGTTTCGGCTTCAGTGAGAATAAAATTCCGCTAGACTTATAAGTTGTGACTTGATATATTTTTCAATATCTTCGATTTCATATGAACCAGTTGGTATACTAACGATCACATCTTGCATTCTGATGTTGTCGGTAATTCCAGGACCTGGGTGAGATAGTCGTAAGTTATTATTAAAACCTTCCGTTATATTTGGAATTGAATTGTAGCCTAAGTGGCAAAATCAATGAGACCAATTTCGAGAAAAATCAATGAGACGATTTTTTAAAGTTAAAGTGGAAACAATAAAATAATTAATATTTGGAAATGATACGTTAAGATAATACACTCAAAAAATAAAGAAGACTGTTTGTGGGTTTTACAAAAGTTATATTAGTTTTTATTTACTTTATATAGCTTATATTAGTTTTTATTTACTTTCGATTATAATAGTTTTTATTGGATTAAAATTATATTAGTTTTTATGAATTAAAAAATTATATTAGTTTTTTTGGTATTTTCTATTATTTCGTATATATTGAACACCTGTAATTTTGACCATTGAGTAATAAAAAACAACAATCTCCACACGAACCAAGGAATCTGAAAAAATATAGTACAAATATAAACATGTGTTTATGTTTTATAAAACTAAATAATTTAAATCTAAATAGAAAACAAAAAAATTAAAAGACATTAGGCTAGTAAGTGTATTTGTCCTCTCAGATTTACTCGCCTAATTTTGTATTTTGAAAGAAAAGACAATGGTTATATATTCAAATTATATTGTGATAAAAATGATACCTCTAAACTTGAGAAGAAAGTTCAATATTGGGGAGTTAATGCAGACTGTACGTTTCTATTCATTTTAAATACATTTATTATATACCTGTTTATTTGGTCACGTTATTTAATATTTTTATTAACGTAGAAGATATAACCATGCTAATAATTATATTAAAACATAATAATCACAATATTTACTACAATTAAATTTTTCTACACCCGATACTCTTAAGACCAAGCTTTAATTTTAATTACAATATTTTTGATGTCTGATGGAATTTCTAAAAGTACCGACGGGTTACATTTAGGTACAAAAAGTTTCAAATCTCAAATCATATATATATATATATATATTAAAATTTTAAACATTACTCGAACACTATAACAGTGTAAACGTCGGAGCATAACAAGGTAAGTCAATATACACCTTATAGTAAAAATGAAACAAAGAGATCTAATCTTGTACTGCTTGGAAAAAGGTGTAAATTCAGCTGGGAACCCTCTGGATTCCAAGACATTACAGTTATGGAAACAGCCATTAAATACTTATGTTAGTTACTTCTATTTATGTAATACTATCTCTGGTGCACCTCTGTTAACAAAACATTATATATATTTTGAATATAAAATTATTTTAATAACTTTTCAGAAGCTTCAAATATATATAAACACATTTTGAAATAAGCAATACTCATACCAATCAGTGACCGTAATGTAAATACACACACACACACACACACACACATATTTTTTTTATAATTATTACCTTTTTATTATGCGCGTGGTCCTCGAAAACTTAAACTCTTCTTTGGTATTCAATGACATGAACGATTAAGTATCTCGATGGAGTACTTTCCACTTGAATTTGGTAATCTTCCATAAAA
Source organism: Aphrophora alni (assembly GCA_963513935.1). NCBI lineage: Eukaryota > Metazoa > Arthropoda > Insecta > Hemiptera > Aphrophoridae > Aphrophora > Aphrophora alni. The sequence goes on along the minus strand of OY740768.1, from coordinate 69,822,023 downwards.
AAAAATAATTATATTATATTAGAAATCAAATTATAACATTTGAAACAAAAACATATTCCACGTGGGTATATCAGTATTTTCTAAGCGTGGAATGAAAAACAATTATTTGTTTTTTCAAATTCGATTTAATTGAATTTATTCTTTAAAAAATAATTATATATTTAAAAGAAATTAAAAAAGATTTTTTAAACTATACAATTTTTTGAACAACTTATTATAATTTATTTTCGATTCATTATTTTTTTTAGGATTTGCTGTAATATATGAAAATTTAATTAAAAGTTGTTATTTTTATCTACTTACAGTACTAATTTTAGAAACAGTCAACAAATATATATTTCAGTTTAATTTTAAAATGAATTTTGCATGACTAGATTAACGAATCAATCACCCCAATTGATGTGTTTTAAGACCAAACATTGTATTAAACTATATAAATTATCTACTCATCAAAAAAAAATTTTTTTAAATATTATACCATAGATGTAACACGAAAGTACAAATTCCTCTTTTCCAAACTATAAAGATTACAGTTAAACTTTGTATGATTTATATAAAAATTTTACTATAAAATAAAAGAGTACCCTACAAGGGACTAATTTTTCACATATATTTATACTAAACTACATTCATTCTGTGGATATATTCCCCAAGACCATCGTCACCAGTAGCAGTGGAAAACTTATTACGTACATATTTTTTCTTTAATCATCGTATTTATTTTTGTAACTGCTCAAATGGATTTTAACTTTTGTCCGTCAGCTTAGTCCTAACTTTTAAAAAACCTCCTAAATGAAGTTTTTTTGGGGTTTTATTAATATAACGTCAGAGTTCTTACTGGTGTTTTAATATTTTCGTTCCCTAATTCACCAAATTATCAGCAGCGTCATCCTTTCCCATTCCACAAGGAAGGGAATCCACAATATTGTCCATGTAGTTTCATGAAATTTTTAAATTATATCATAATTGGCTATCAATTGCAAAGTTATATTAAAAATATAAGAGAAAATGTTATAATCTATGTTTATAAAGTATCATTTTGTTGGGAAATCCAAACAACACAAACGGAAATATAATTTAGATGTAATAGGTAAGGAAAAACAACTTCTTTGCCCCAATCCTGTTGCAGTACCGGCAACTCCAATACACACTCTACAAGCATGTCATTTTCTGAAGAATTATACTCATGGGGACATATGATGTAGAAATGTTGTTTCAAAAATGATGTGTAATAATAACCCATGGTTAATAGAAGTTCCTTCCAAGCGACCACTACAATAACGAGACCATTTAAAAGCATTTAATCTTCAGCAATAGAATAACGAACACAGTAAATACATAACAACTCACTAAAACCATAGGATTTTAAAGTTTACTTAAAGTGTATTATGTACTTGAACTACAAAGCTAGAAATTTGATTCACCAGAAAATAACCTTAAAAACCTGGAATTAGTTTTATTCCCTAAACTCCTGGGCACTTTCTCTCATTATTTTGTGTTGAGTATCAATTTCAGCAGTTATTAAACAGTATTACTATCGATAAATGAGCCATGTTCAGTTAAATAATACATACTATATACAACATATAATTCACAAACTATATTGATCCTTTAGACTGAAATATTTATCCTCTCATTAACGAATACAACAAATTTATTCTTTATTATTAACATACCAGGTACAAGATTAATTTGCTCTGCTGGAACATCAACACTGGGATTTGGCTCTTCTGAAATAATTAATAAAAGAACATTGAATAATAACATTTGTTATAGTTAATCTTTTTTTAAAAATAAATAAGATGATAACAAAAATTTTAAAATACAATTAATTTATAGTGACACACACACACACACACACACACACACACACACACACACACACACACACACACACACACACAAACTTGATATCATACACATTATGTTACAAGATAAAAGACTTGTTTAGACAGAATTATTTATCTATTCGGTCAATGAATGCAACAAATTATTTTTGAATCAACATACCTTCCGGCTCCACTTCACTAGAATTTGGTGTGTCGGAGCTGCAGTACTCTGAAATAAATAATATGAGATCGTTTTAAAGTGAAAACCCCTCAGTAATTACATTAACATAAAAAACGAGTTATTCAAAATTAACTGTTTTGAACTGTTCATTTTAATATTTCAAAATAGAGTAAATAAATTGAATCTATATATATTAATAAATAGTTATGTCAGTTTTATAAAAGTCTATTGTAATATAAAACAAAAAATCAGAGAAATACAGTCAAACATGTTGGAGATTAATACACAACACCTAGATTAATAAACGTACACAAGGGTTAACAATTATATATATATATATATATATATATATATATATATAAACTAATTTAAAAGTTGAGACTAAGAATTTGAAAATGCACACAAACACACACACACACACACACACACACACACACACACACACATACATGTATGTAGGCCTATGTATATATTACCATGTAGAATTTGAAACTATTTTAAAGACAGTTTTGAACTCTAATATAGAATTACCATGTCTTTACTGTTTCGAGTGTTGCTTAACAAATGAAATTACGCTCAGAAGTTAAAAATATAATGCATTTAGTACTACCGAATAACTTATTGTTGTAGTTTGACGATATAAAAAAAATAGTACAATTAAAGTTGATGAAATAAATAATGTAGCCTATTAAAGGAAGTAAAATTGTTCATTACATTGTATATTATTACCAAACCATCTCTAGAAACCGTTATTATCTCGAAATGTATTCATTTATTAGGATTTAAAATTTTACTTTACAACATATATATTATAGTTCTTCTTCGTTAGGAACTAATAATAAGATCGTCTGACACCTTACGTTATAATTGAAAGATTAATATGAATTGGATTTTAATATAGCCCAAGGTGTTGTACTTTGAATTTGTTAGAAATAGATATTTTTGAAATGTAAAATTTTACTAACTTGTATAGGCGTAGTACGCAGCAGCTCCGACACTGGCGATGCCGCTTGCTATTAAGAAAACATTCTTCCAGGTGGGCATCGCTTTATATTAGTTGAAAATTAAGAGAGAGATTAAAATTAATATTTGAGCTTCAATAAAAAGATGAGATATGATAAATCGTTTCTATGACAATAATTTTAAAGCATTGTTAGAAACAATTAGTTTTTAGGATTTATTAGATTAAGTAGATCGGGTAAAGAGATAAAACCGACCTAGAGTATCGCGACTATTTGTCTATTGTGCAATTAAGCTTTATAATTCTAACCTAGTAGATTCACTTTACGGGATTTAGTAGTCCATTTACTGTATCATCAGAAGTTTGACAAAACTCTTGCTTTTGATTGGGCCTGCGGTCTCCTCACCGTTTAGCCATATATGCTAATTGTCTCTCCGCCTTCTGAATACATTGTCAATAAATAAGTTCCGTCAATTAATTGTTCCAGTTACTCCCTACATTAGGGTAGTACCGCTCGTCCCCCATCGACTTTCTTGTTAAGAAAATATCTAAAGACAATCTAGCTTCCCACGGGAAAGAGTGGGAGGACGCTAAAATTAAGACTCTTGAGAGACGGGATTAATCCGAGACGGTTAAATGGACAAAGAAGCTTATTCGAGACGTCAGTGAATGGATTAACAAGGTGAATTCAAAACCTAACAGGATTAAATAAATTAATAAAGCTAAAGTTTCAAAATTATTTTAATAATATAAATGAGCTACAATTCTTTCGCCTTGCGGCATCATAGGGCAACTAATAAATAACAGGTATTGACAAATATAGTCTTTCCATTCGGCGGTGATACCCAGCGGATTAGGGGCGTTCTCGGAACTCAACTCACCCTCCCGACCCTCTCGTCGGGACGACCTGTCATAAACAATGACTCACTATGTCAAGTTCAAGCTTAAAAAGTTCAAGTTTATTAAATTCTACATAAAATTCTAAAGAAAATGAGGCCAAACGCGACAAAAATGCTTCATAAACTAGATTTAAAACACACAATTATAGGCTATAGGCCTAACAGTAACCATGAGCTCTTTATTTTTAATTCTACAATATAATAACATAATACAGATGCATTTTCTGGCAGAGATTTGACTAGTTTATAAATACTATAACTATACTGTTTATAGACTATAATAGTGAACTATTATATTTCTTGATACCCCCACACATTTTTTTTTTTTTTTTTTTTTTAATTAGCTTTTGCCCCTTAACTACTCCAACGTCATTTATTTATATTTTCCCGTTATATTTGTCCTTTATGTGTTACAATACAAAGAATATAAATTCAATATTTGAAATATATAGGATTTATCGTCTTGTCAGTGTAGACTGGTTGCGTCTTACAGACAGACGAACAGACACGTTCTAGGATCCTTGGGTTTATTTGACCCTAGAAATTCAACCTTAGTCCTTGGTGGAGAATTATTGGAGCGACTTAACGGGATGTTCAAAGTGTTTTGACATAATTTTACCGTAGCCTAGCTAAGTTAAATTAGCACATCGTACAAGTGTTATGAATTCCAGACTACGGACTTTAATCATTGACAAAACCTGAGGAATTATTTCCACTACCCCCTCCTTCAATTATTTTACAAGAGGTTTGGCAATCTATGAAGTAACTGATTTACATAAAATCTGATTTTTTTTTCATCTCTTAAGAAAAGATTATGTTTCGTATTGTTAGAAAAATAATAATCTATTCTTTCCAGAACTCACTTCATATAACCGTTATTTCAAACCAACTATTTTCAGCTGTTTTAAACTTTCCTTTTCTCACCGATTGGGGCATTTATTCTTTTTCGAGTGTCTTTTCAATATCATAACTTCATAGCTTCATAGCTTCATAGCTGATTTTAGTTTATAGCCAATATAAAATAACTGAACGTTTTACTGCACTCGCAACAGACACGGGGTTACAGGAATAACAAGGCAACCAATGGGCCCCAGAGCTAGATTGTAACTCTGAATAGTGTAAATGCAAGGCCCTTAACTAAGAGCTCCTTGGATTGTAACCGCGCTTTTCCATCTTGTGCAGCCAAAATAGCCTAGTGGCAAACTTCGACATGTGAAGGGTTTTTTGGTGGTACTTTTTTTAATTATAGTTTCTTAGAGTAAAAAAGCTTATTTGTTATCCTTAGCGATTTACACTTAATGATATCAAATTTGAGGTTATATATCTATTTCCAAAACACAATGAGTTTAACGTATCAAAATGTATTCTTTTGTTAAATCAAAATTTTATTAGATGGTGTAAAATATACAAATTAATTCTGATTTTAGTTCATTACCAGATTAAAAACAACTCATGTTTATAATAAGTACGTTTGTACTTTCTGGACATACTTTAAATCAAGTAACAAATTTTGCATCAACACCGGCGAGTCTGAAGATTCTACCACCTTCACCTGACAAGGTCACTTCCAGAAGCATCTCTATAAAGTCGGTCTTTCCTAGATTTATCTTATTTGGTCAAGTTATTGAGTCTGCTGCATACAATCTATTTGACATTGAGCTGTCGAATCGCAAGAAAAGAAGAATCGTCGACAGAAAGTAGAAAAGCTGAGTGTACCGATATCTCAGATAAGGTTCTTTAACTTGTCAAAACCCTAAATTTGGTATATTTACGATTCTCTAAAAAGAGTAACTCCCTCCCCTTCACCGCAAATATTAAAGGTGGAGAAGTATACACTTTTTCGCTTTCATAACTAGAAAACTAAGACTTTTTTATAAATAAAACTGGTTTTAATAATTTTAATGTATTTTTTTAATGTTAGTAATATTTATTGGGAAGCCTGAGAAAATGTACAAGCCAATTATTTGATTGTGTTAATGTTATCAGTAAAAGAGTTTGGCTGAGCGTATGAGAAGTTTACTAAATTTTAATCTCACAGTCATAGCAAGTTTGTTACAAACTGCGTTACAATCAATAATCGATATAAGGCATGATTTGTACAATCAGCATTTACAAACATCAACGTCATTATACAGTAGGTGATTGTTGCACAATAAATCATGCTTCTGTTGTATAATGAAATCAAAAGTACGATTCATAAAACTGTTTACATCTCTGAGATGACGCAACAGCGTCACTGGTTCGTGTAAATATCAGCTGTGTGTCAGCTTGATATCTCTGTTCTAATAACTATGGGTATGATTATTAATTTTGTATAGTACAGTCATGGTAGATTGAAAGACCTTTTAAATAATAATTATACTACCATTAAACTAGAATAAAATATTTTACAAGGAATTTAACAGCCTACAGACTTTAGATTTCCATATTCTCCTCCTGTTTTTTAAAAAGAAAATCACTTTTTTATTAAAATTTTTTTGAAACTGTTATAACTCGAAAAACTCAAAATAATAAATTATGAAAAAAAATTTGCAAGGTCAGCTATGATGAAGGCAGAATTAAAATTTTTTAAATGGTGGTACCAATATGATAACCATTTAAATATCAAAATTAATAAAATTAAAATAATATTCATAGAGGTTTGTTTTAGATCGCTGATAGAGATAAGTATAAAATTAAAAATTATAAATTGCGGGTAATGAAGGAAAAATCATGTAAAATCTTATTAGGCTAAATATGTATTTTAATACTATAAAATGAAGTGTTTAGATTTTAAAGTACATCATACAAATTTAATGTGTGGGTAAAAAAAAGACAATAAATCGTGCAGAATTTCATATACAAAATAGAGTGTAAATAATCCATAAAGGTTTTTTTAATAATTTTAATTATAAAAACACTTAATCATGATTTTCTAAAAAAAAAGTATTGTTAAAATAAATAAAAAGGTATAAAAATAAAAGGAAATTTGCATTATTTTCATTAATAGTGTCGTGTTCATTATAAACGAATTTCAACGATGATGATATGCCTGATAGCAGAATTTAAATAATTTGAACAAGAAATAAACTTAACAAGTTAATGTAGATAGTGTGCCTGCCTTCCTACAACCACAACATACTTACCCAGTAACGAAATATAGGGTAAGTGTAGTAATCGTAAATAATTTCAAGTTTTATGGCCTGAATAAACAGAAAAATTATTTTTAGACATGCCGTGGTCGTTTTTTCTGTACCTAAGCACGATTATGGGCACAAAAATTAAAATAGAAATATAAAATTTTGTACAGAGGACTACAGTGTGCTGTCATATAGATTATAGAACCCTATTGAAATAAAGGAAACTCAATTTAAAATTTTCAAAATAGTAGCTTGTTTACAAAATTTTAAACAGTTTTTTGTTCATATAGCGTATTCAACAAACACACTAAATTAATTTTGCAGATGTCAATTATTATGCATGTAATGATTGCAACCCTACATCTCTAAGATGACAAAAATAGTGAATATATTGTAAAAAAATGTAATTATAACTCTGACCTCCCAAGAAAATGTGATGTTTGTATAGTTACGTTATCCGGCAAAGCCGGGTCACGGATACGTGCGTAGGGAATGGAGGGTAATAATTCCGTTATATACTGTACAAGCTACGAGGCCTGGCAGAGTCAGGACACCGATACAAGAGAAGGGAGTGCACATCAAAGCTGGATCAAAGGGATTAGTTTCAAATATTCGGATTTTTCCCAACACCAATGTGTAGATTAAATGTCTCTACTCGAAATTGTTACTTATATATTGACATTTCAACCATTTGATGTGTTTTCTGAGGTATGGATGCGAGCTATTCATTATTTACTAAATTTACTTAGTCTTATAAAGCAGACCCTTGTCAGTTTCAGAAACGTTGCTATACACTGATATAATACATTTTCCTCCGACTTCATAAATCACATCAAGTTTTTTAATTTTTTGTTTAAATTAATCTGCTACTTCTTGGAAATCAGGTCGGATTTTTAAAACGTATGCTGTATTTATTTACCTTGATTGTAAAAGGGGGAAGTCGAAGCCTATCACAAATTGTTAATAAGTTACATCTAAAAAAGTATGCGTTCAGCACTTTTTGGAAAAAGTGTTTCTAGGTTATGGAAGGAAAACATTTTTCTACCTGAATTTATATTTTCCAATTTCAGTAAAAAAAATTACCTTTGCTGTTACAATAAGACTTGTTATCAAGATTAAAATATTTGTATCTTCAGGTATAACGACAGAGGTGTTATCTGCTGATTTGGTACACTGTGGTTTATTAATGCATCTCTATAAGTCAGTATATTATTTTCAGTTATTTTTACTTTTGTTAAGCAAAGTAATCATTTTATAGTTATTACTAGAAAACAAAATACATATTGTATTACTCAACTAATACATATCATCTATTCCATTAATGTAATTTTATTTTCTTAAAATGTTAACTCAATTGCAATTTTTAAAACTAAATAATATATAAGAGGAAGGTATACTATTTCATATTGACTAAATATTAGGACTAAATGCCACAAAAACAAGGTAATGGTCTTATATTGTAGTGCATATTCTTAGCTATAACTTTATACAAGTGAAAAATTGCATGCATATTTTTTTCTGCTATTTACATTCATTTAAAGAAGAGAGTTTATTTTTATTTTTTTTTTTAACTTCAGACCAATACAACTCTATTACAAACTAGGCCTAATATATAACATTTTCCCCCCTTCATTTTTACTTTTTTAAAGTTCACCTTGTAAGGAATAAATACACCCATACACAAGAAATTTCTCTTAAATTTAATAACAACAGAAAGCTTTGAAATTTTCTTTAAAAACCAGAATGAAATATTAATTTTAAAGTGAAACTTTGCTATTATGTATTTTCAACAAAATATTTTTTATATTTATTTGTACCTTATGGAGATTTTATTTTAGTTCATATTTAGTAATTCATAACAGTAGAACGTAATTTTTTGTATTCTCAAAGCAACTTTCGTTAAAAAAAGACACTAAAAACATTTTCAAATTTGTTCTTGATTTAAAAAAAAAGAAAAAAGTTCCTTTTAATAAAGGAACATTACAACTTCAAGTCACATTTTGAAATGCTTAATTTGATTGAATACAGAGAGAATAGTAGAATCTCGTCACTTTCACGTAAGATCAATTTGTAATTTGCAACTAATATTTTAATAAATAATTATCATACGCATTTAAAGGATGCGGGTTGTTCAGAATCTAATTTTAAACCAGTTGCAAAAGGTTTCATTTCAATCCCTGTCCCAGATAATTATTTCGAAGTCGAAATGATTTCATAACTTGTCGTACGACAAAACACATTTTGTTAGCTCCTACAGCACCAGACATTTTACTATTACGTAAAGTACTGGTATATTTTATTTGTTTATTATTTTCTTGTTTGGTAGTATACAAAAACAGCAAGGTTCCAGTACACATAAGAATTGCCATTCATAAGTTCTCCTTCTTAATATACAGCAAATTTATAAAAAAATAAAACACACATTACACAGATACTTGAAGAACTAAACAACAGCAGGTGTACATCTCAAAATATAGTCTACTGGTTCAGGTACTCACTCCTTCACCCAGTTTAATGAGGTATTTTTTAAAGTTTTTCTCAAGCTTACAAAAAGAATTAATTTCTTTCAAGTACTGAGGCAGTCCATTGTACAACTTCAAACCCGAGTAGCACACAAAATCTTCATATATTTTTAGTCTATGAATTAGGTATTGGAGTATTTGCTGGCGTAAGAAATACCCGAGTTGGTACCTACTGACATCACTCTGGTTGGTTTTTAGGAATAGCAAAACATTCAAATTATAAATACAGGGGAATGTTAAAAAAATTATTTTTTTTAATAAACGTCTGCATGTATCTCTATATTTTAAATTACAAATTATTCTCTTTTTTTTATATATGAAAATGTTTTAAGGATTCTACAGAAATACCCCATATGGCTATAGGCCTACAATAACTGAGGTTTGAGTATACTTAAGCATAATACGCTTTCTTAAAATTGTGCTAAAATTACAATTTCTTGATATCGCACGAAATGCAAAGCATGCTGAATTAAGCTTATTTCAAAGATAACGGACACGTGACTTCCAGTTTAATTTCTCATCAATAACAACTCCCAAGAGTTTTGTAGAGACTGTACTTCCAATAGTATGTTCTGAAAAAGGCAAAACTATTTTATCTCTTACACATTTTGGACTAAAATGAATCAATTGAGTTTTAGTTGTGTTTAATTTTAAACCGTTAATTGATAACAAATCTTCGGCCATTGTTACTGTCGCGGATTTTTCCAAATATCTAATTATTTTCCAGAAATTGTTAAAGTGGTTTCATCAGAAAATAGTACATTTAGATGTGACATTTGTAAAGCGTAATGCTAATTTTGTTCCCATTTTGCAAAGTTTGTAGACAACAATTGTAGACATTTACAATTTTCATTAAAAAAATTGATAACTTTTCGTTTCAGACCTATATAAAACCAAATCCTTAAAAAAATAAAAAGATGCTCGTACCTCTGGATGCATCACCTGTACAATTAGACTGTACCAATATTCTAGTTCTATATTGTTTCCATTAAAGTCTTCATTGAGGCTTAGCTGACCACTACAAAACTCAATTTTAAACAAATGAACTAAAATAAGATGAGTTATCCTTCTATAACAATTATTATCAAACATGATAGCAAATTGAAATTTAAAATAGAACTTCATGTCTACCCGAATTTTCTTTAAATAGAAAAGTATCTTCTTTTAATCCCTGCCAGTAAAACACTGTTGGGTTTGTGGCTCACAGTGAAATTACGAATGTTATGGAGATGTGACGACTAAAATTGAATTTTAAGATAATATGTCTTGTAATGTCTCATTGAAATTCTTGTTTAATGTAGGAAACAACATTGCAACTACGATTACGTTTAGTTGGAACTAGTGAAACTGGTAGTGCTTCAGTTTTCTCTTCTGTTTCTTTAAATTTTATACTATACTAGCAGGGGGGCTATGAAACTACCCCGATATTCTAGGTACGTTTGAAATGATGAAACTGCCCCGATCAAGAAGAGGATCAAGAAGGGTCGCATCGCAAGACCAGAAATGCTGAAATTGCCCCGAGCGTAATTTCGGTAGTATTTGTTTAAATTTAACCTCAATCAAGCATATAAGCCTGTAAGGTTAGGTTAGGTCCCGTAGTGTAACATGTAAAATAAAATATTCAATATTATTTTGGCGCTCGGGGCAATTTCATCATTTCTCGTATTGCGAGCGACCCTTCCAAATCTTCTTTAATGAGCGGGGCAGTTTCATCGTTTCAAAAGTACCCAAAATGTCGGGGCAGTTTCACTACGCCCTACTAGCAGAATACCCGTCCTTCGTACGGGGTTAACGTATAGATAATTGAGTGTCAAGGGAGTTTTCAAGGCCAGTGGTGCGGTGCCCTGATGGAATTTCTAAATTAAAATACCTTCAATTACATAAATCTTCTTTCTAGATTTCAAATCTAATCAGTTGAAAGAAGCAACTCTAACGGTCAAAGAGAAATGCCAGCCGCCATTTTGGTATTTAGTCATTTTTAAAATCTTGTGTTTAGAGCCAATTTTTAGGTAAAAACATTAACCTTTTGCGCATTTTGTATACCATAAGCATCAAACATTTGAAAAGAAGGAATGTAAGAAGCCTCAGCTTGTTTCACATTTGTAGTTTAGAGAAAAATTTAATTTTGGATTTTTTTTTTAATATGCTTAAACGCAAAAGTTTTTCAAAAGATTTCTTAGTGAGCACCTATTACCAATGAGAAAGCTATATTCCAAGTTTCATTGCATTCTGTTCAGTAGTTTTTGAGAAATCGTGATGTGTGAGTCAGTTAGTGAGTGGTATTTGGCTAATATATATATATATATAGCTTATTATTAATATAGTGGTATTATTGGATATAGCATATACAATTTTTGAGATGCCCTCTCCTCCTAAAATCTAATTTAGGATATAGGGGAAATCTCCAATATATGGAAACTGTGTTACTTTAGTCTAATATAATTTCCCAAAAGCGCATTTTCAAATACAAATTTCTTTTTATTTATTCGTTCAGTATCCCTAAAAGAATAATGGGACTAGAAACAAGTTACATACAAGGACATTGTTAAAAGTATGTCATTTAATGGATACTGATCATAGTTGACAAAAGTCCTTAGTCGGTGTGTCGATCACGCCGCGTCAAACATTAAAAAAATTGTATAGTACTGTATTGTTTCTGTACTTATTTTGTTTAACAACATGCACACAATGATCCTCCATCCCCCCCCATTCAATGACTTTAAAATAATTGTATGAACTGCTTAATTTTACCGAACAAGTATAATAATATTTATTTCGGTTGGTCCTCGAGGTTGACTTGTCATGTATCTATTTATTAAATATCCATGTTCTCCACTTATATAAAAAAAATCATCGTTTGTTTTAAAAAAATCAATTTTATAAAACACACACACTAGGGCTTATTTCAAGGAATCAGTTTGAAATATTTTTGTCTTAATTGGTATCTGGGGATTTCTGTAAATTGAATTCAATATATACCATTTTGTTTTGTCAGAATTGTATGTTCTTTGTGTAATGTATCTTGTCTCACAGAGACATTTAAAATGAGGTATCACAACCTATACGTGTCATTAAACATTTTAAAGTCCACCCCCCCCATTGCTTTTTTATATTTCCCCTCTCACTAAAAGAGATTGCCGCAAGCAAAATTCAAATATCTTAAAAAATTAACAGGGAGTAAGTTTCCTTTCGGCCACCCAGAACAACTATTTTTATGACACAGTTATATGGGTTATTAAATTAAATCTGTAACCCTTTATTATTTCCGATAGAAAGAAAAAATTGAAAAGGGTCCAATAACTAAAAATAATATGATTAAAAAAAGAGCAATTGTGAATTGCCAATGTTCTTTCTAGTGGAATTGTTTGTCGGTAGATATACAGTAATCAGAGGTAAAAGTTTTCTAGTGGTCTCCCTCGATGTAGTCTTCTACACACATCCTTGTTACTTTCTCACAAAAGGAAAGTTATATGATGGGTTAGTATCTATTTTGAGTTTTACGTGGAACTATCTGTTTTAACATCTTGTAAAACTCAAAATAAAGATTACTAGAACCTGTGTTCAGTGTCCCCAACAGAATCCCAAACGAGTGGTCCAATTTTTATTAAATATACATGTGGACATTTTGTTGACCATATGTCGAGGTGTTTTCTTTTATTTTTCCAGAAACTCAAAATTTGAATGTACCTGGCACTAGACCATAACACAAAATTCAATATTTTTTCCAAAGTATTTACTCGAATATTACCTTTTAAGATCCAAAAAAAGTATTTTAAATTTACACATGTAACGAAGTTTCCTTTTACAAACGGTTTGGTGCATAGTGTTGCGATCATAAACCTCCATCCAACATTACAAAGGGTCGAAATTAATTGTTTCATTTCTTAACTCATAAATGAGCGGACTGGCATTTTTTAAGACATTCTGAAATACAAAAGTTTATACTTAAATGAATTCCAAAATTGTTGAGCTGAGCTGAGATTAAGTTTTTTAAATTTAAATTTTGGTCTTATGACAGCAATCCACAAATTTTGAGTTAATTAAAAAGAGTGAACAATAAAATTAGAAAATTTAATTAAACGTTTATGCTACACCTCAATTGACACCTACAGACGATGGACATCACGTAGTAAAACTTAATTTTTTGTGAAAGTTTATGACCCAAATCGTAATAAAATCACGTACAACCTATAAAGGTTATTAACATAAGAACATTTCTGTTTTGGAATAAATTTGGAGGAAAAAAACCAACAAAATTGAAGGATTTAAAATGTGAAAAACCTGAGGGAAATATATCAAAATAATTTTAATTTATTCATGAAATAACATTTTTTTTAATTTGATTACAATCGACACAAATATTAACAGTACATTCGCAATAAATTTCTATAAGTCGAATGTAACATAAGTGGGTTACTAAATAAATAAAAGAAAATAATAGGACAAATTAAATTTACACTACAATAATAATTAAAAATAATAATTTCTACTTTACCTCTGAAATTCAATGGCCCGTTAGAATATTGCCAACTTAAAATATTAATACTAGATATCCCATTGGAAAAACTTCCTGTTGTGGGATTACCATTACAAAAATAAAAAGCAAGAATTTTGTTGTAAAAGCAGTTTTTGTTAGGACCAAAAGTGAAACTTTTCAATACAAGCTTAAGTTTAACGGCCGAGGCGAAGCCAAGGTCAGAAAATGAGCGAGGATCGAAAAGCTTCTTTTGGTCCAAGTGATGAACTATATTTTTCGTTATACTGCAAACCATATATAAAAACAATTTCAAAAAACTAAAATGTTACAACCTATTTACCTTCAAATCGATGGTAACAGCTGTTTTATCGGTTATTTACAATCGAGAGTATCGGTTGTTTTTATAGATACTTTACAATCGTTAATTATTTCGTATAAACGAAGTAACAGCTGATGATCTCGATCTCAGCTGTTGTTTGTAGCTCCTAGGACTAAAAAGGACTATAAAAAACTTTAGCATCTCAATGTATGTATTAAAAACAGCTGTTTTTGAAGCAGTATGATGGAAAAAAACTTAAATTACCTGCTGCGTACAACTGAATTATTAGCCTATATTGTTATAAGAGCGACATTTTGGTAGTCGAATATTGTTTACTGATTTAAAAAGAAATTTGATTGCTTATTGTTATGACTATTCTTAATGATTTATTTATATCATTCTGTGGAAACGAAAATTCCTTTAATTTCGCAAGAAAGACAAATTCAGTTTGGCATTTCTTAATAATAATTGGAAGGAAATTAAAACTTTGGGACATATAGGCCCTACGTACATAAAGTATTTTTGAAATTTTGTTAAATTTGTTTTTGGTAATAATATATTTAGCGGATATCTTGACTTTTCTTTGAAATATCTAAAGTTTTGTAAAAAATGACTACTTTTAAGATTGTAAAAACTACACATTTAGTCAAACATAGGTAAACAATATTCTCGATAACTTATATAATTATATAGAAAGTTTGTTTGTAGTTTACTCTATTCTTCCAACTGTACGAATAAATAACTTATCGGAATATCTTCAACATTGAGTATGACTTTCTAAAATGTGTAGGTGAATAAATCAAATTATTCGACTCTTCCATTAAATAAGTATATTACGAAGAAGTTAAGAAGGTTCCACAAATTTGGGGGTGTTTTATATAGCCAGGCAATTTTTCAATTCTGTTTTAGGTCCATAATGTTGGCGGGAGGGAATGAAACTGTGAGGACGGATGAAATAGTTTCAAGTACAACTTCTGGACTAACTTAAAAGATATATTGTCTCTAAGTATTTTCATTTCATTGACTCTTGTTTTCAAGCAGAAAGAACTTCACGAATCACTGGAGTAGTTAGTTGCATTTTCAGATTTGTAATCTTAAAAAAAAGACTGTACATCATCTCTTCTAGATCTAGTCAAAGTTTTTGAAATGAAAATCAAATTGTCATCTTAATAAATTAACAACAGTGCATTGTACAGTGTTTATTATGTATGAGCATACAAATATAAAAGAAATTAGTTTATTGTGGGGCATTATCATCTGAAAGCCTATAGAGTAATTTAAACTGCATCTATAATTATGAAATCATGTTAATTTTAATTGCAGGTATACAATGTATTTTGTTGTTTTCTAGATTAGTTCTTTGTTGCTGCTGAGTTGAATACATCCTGCACATCTTGGCTTCCAGGGATTTATTAACTTTGATGAACAAGTAAAGGCAAAGCTCTCACCTGAAATTCCTTCTTATACTCATTATGAAACTGTGGCCTACTAATTGAAAATAAAAGGATCAAGCGTGTGGGGAAACCACATGACTTAGGGACAGTAGACAAATTAATAGTCTAAGGACAGTTATTTTATAAAGTTATTATTTTTTAATTTCTCAGTCAAATAAACATACATATTCGTAATCAAAATCACTTTCAAAAAAGTTTAAAAAAAAAAAAAACTAAAATAAAAATTTTCAACTCAATAGTTTTTGCCCATGTCAATTTTTTTGTTACTGCTAATTTTTTGCTATACATGGGATAATACGAAAAATATAATTATCGTCTTGCAAACAGACAAGCGCTTGAAGTTATAAGGGTTCTTGGTTTTAACTACGGACCCTAATAAAGAGAAATCAATGAAATGCAAACCGTATTTTAATGGCTATTAAATTGTTTATCTCACATCTCACAAAAATTGTTTTAAAAAACTTATACGTTACGCATTTCTCATTGTGTAGTTAAAATTAAGTTGTATTCGCACACCAAAAAACTATAATAAATTATTTTGCAGTACAATTCAATTTCAAATCCATTTTTTCAATTTGTTTTGTAGGTTACTCGGAGTTCAAATTAAAGGTTTGACGTGATATCTGACACTTTAAATTTAACCTAGCGCCAACATATTAATTTTTTCGTATCAGAATAAATTCTAGTTTTATTTGATAGGCTACCCACAGATAATATATAAAATCAAAAATTTTCAAATCGATAGTTTTTGGTCGTTAATTACCTCAAGGTATATTTTGTTAGCGCTATATTTTTCCTATATATTAGACAATACAAAGAATATAAATGCAAATTTTGAAATATATAGGATTTGTCGTCTTGTCATATAGACAGACACTCTTATAAGTATCCTTCGTTTTACCTACAGACCCTACAAAGTTTAAACACAAAATCCAGATTATTAACTTGAAAAAGATTGGTGTTAATAAAAAAAAGTAAAAATAAGAGCAGCAATAAAAATGTTTAAATATTGGAAATAAAGAATAATTAAATTAGAATTTAAACTCTCGTACTTGTAGACCTATGGTAGGATGATATACTTTGGCTGTGGTGAGCTGCAACTCACTTTAAAATACACAATAAATATCAGAAAAGTTGAGATTTTGTCGTATAAAAATTATTTATCCTTAAAAGTTTCGGATTTTAGTAGGGATGCAGTTCATGTATTAAAGCCTAATTTTGTACTTTTACATACAATGAAGTTGTTACTATTTTCAAATGAAGTTTAGTTAGAAAAGTGTTTGACAATAGTTGTCAAATTATTTGTCCTTAAAAAAGGCTTGTTTAAAATTTGTTTAGAATTTTATTACTAAATACTGTACTAATAAAATAACAAAAATTTGATAGGTTGAGTATGTCAGGATCATAGTCTAGTTTGTGTTATTCCTGTAAATTCTCCAAATAAAGTATAGGTAATAAAGGATTAAATAAGAAAAAGCAATGATTGAGATTATTTTGAGACTGTTTAAATATAAAGTTCAAAGAATATATGACCAAAATTCTGATATCTGTCTCTCTATCTGTTTTCTCAAAAAAAAAATCTGTGGAGGAATTTAGAAATTTACACAACTCCATTTTCAAATGAAACCTGTGGAAACTTTATTTGCGAAATATCTTTGAGTCTTGTATTAATGCTGATCGTAAACAGTTTGTTTTACATAAAACTTACAAAAACCAAAACTTTAAAAATTAAAGTTGGTTATATTTTCAGTGTTGGTTCAGTATATGTTAATGGATACTGAAGATATAGGTAAGGTACACAAGTATAATATAGGAAGATATAATGCAGATGACTAGGAAACACAAAGATTTTCCTATGTTCCTACAATTTTGAAATTAAAAAAAATAATTAATAAATAACCCTACAAGACTTCTAATTTTCAAAACCTTATAATCTGGGAGTAGTAGAAAAATCCTATTGTCTCTTTTAAAGAAAAAAGACAATGTCTTCAGCTACAATAACAACAATTTTCTTCCATTACCAGTTTGATCAATTTTCGCCTATTTCATAGCTTTTGAAAAATGGACATAGGCTAGTTTCATTTACAAATTTTGCTGAAAATTCTAAATGGTTTAAGCAGCGGTGGAATAGCTCTTTGCTTTAGTCAGTTATGAAACATTTTTGTTTAATGATATATATTAGTACACCTTTGAATTATAAAAAACAAAAATACTATGTTTATCATTAAAAAGGGAAAGAAGAAATTATTTTCTTGGAATTTATTGTAAACCATGGGTTTTTGAGATATTAAGCATACACAAATTTCATATAAGAATCATTTTTAAATGGAGTTGTGTCAAATTAAAATGTACGTGTAGATAGTTGACCATGGTGATTAAAATAATTTACAATATTATTATTATTATTAGTTTATTATGAACTTTGTTTAACATACATGTTTGCATAAAGACTGTCAGGTGAGTTCCAAAAACAAAAACGATATAAATTGTAGATTGTAAAATTAACAAAATTACAATCAGTACATAAGAATTTACAACAAACAAAGAACTGTCAATAATCAATATAACAATTTAACATCTGATTACTAAATCTTAGTCTTTTCGTAACATTAACGACTTTATTTTTATACATTAAAAGAATTTTAGTAATTGCTACCTGAAGGATCAATAACAACATTCATATCATAAGGTAACTACACAAACGGTACAAATAAAAATGAATTTACAATTTACAATAAATAATTGTTCTAAGAATCATTATCACATAGTATTTGTTTCTAGTTGCATTGAATGCTACCTTATGAACATACATACACTGAAATTAACACTGATACAACATACAAAGTTATCATTTACAATAAATAACAATATGTTGGAAAATGTAGTATTTCCTAATATATTTGATAATATCATGCAATAAATATAAATACTATTTGCTTTAACAATAACTTTGCATATAGACAACAAGATTAATGATGCATAATCTATTTAGCAAACATGCAATGAGTCGACTCTATATGATAGAGTGTAAAATAGGCTAAATATTGTTACTTTACAAACTAATATAATATTTCATTTCAATAGTTTTGTATACATTAGAAAAGTGTTTGTACAAAAGCAACTACAGCTGCCCAATTGCAACCGTTAAACGCAAACATTGTTGTGATGTAATGGTTTGTTTGTTAGTGTGGTGTGTCTTACAATGATAAGCATTGTGCCATAAAATTGTAAAGATCAATTCTAACTTCAGTATTGTATGCGGAACAGATTAGGGAGTTGTCCGATTTATAGGAAATATTGTTATTTAATTTAAACGTGTTATTAATTTTGAGGAAATATGTAATTATCATTCATTGGAAAATAAAAATGTTGTTATATATAAGATGATTGCTGGTGTGTCTATCCTTCAATAATAATTTCGATCGTTCACTCTTTTGCATTTAACAAATCAGAGAACTCCCCAAACCGTTTTACAATATTGATGTCTATATATAGAATTTCATTTGTACATAACACGTTTAAACATTCTTTACACCAAACTATTTTTTAATTTATTGTTTCCAAAGCCAAAATTCTAGACAGACTGTTATTTGCCATTTCATTAATTAGGTTTTTTTTATATATATCAGAGATGCAGGTGGTAAGTAAATAAAAATATTGAGTTTAAGTCGGTTTCCAAGAGAAGAAAATAACTAGGGCTACATTGTTTAAGCAAATATACAACAACAAAAATCTTTTACTTTTTCACTTTCTCATACTTTGAGTCATACTTTGAGTCCCGATCACTATACATACAAATCTGGTCCATAAGAAAATACAGTCACATCACAATGAAGTGAAAAACAAAGTGTTTTATGATTTGATTTATTAAGACCACATGATCATATATAGCCTAACACTTATTGCCCTTCTCCCTTAATCACTCTGCATATTATAATATTTTGAAGAAAGACTATCTGAGGTATCTATATTATTTTTTTGGCCTATAGGTTACACTGTTAAACCTTTAAAACCATGACTTTTTATTTCCTTCTCACCACAAAACCAGCATTCAAAACCACCAATATTTTGGATTATCTGTTTTCCCGAGATTTAAATATTTTGTTAAATATCTTTTGAACAGAAATTAGGAACAACTGATATCTATAATGTTAAGACATGGTAGTGTCTCCGGACAAGTAAAAATAAATCTTATTTTCAACCTACAAAGTTGTATTTTAGTATCGAAAATATGATGTATAATTTGAGAGTACAATCTCATAGGGAGGCATAAAGGGTAGTAATTCCTGCGTACATTTATTAAATTAGGTCATGTGTTTTCAGAATTAGTAACAGTTAAGAATAAACTAGTCAACTGACGTCTCCTCCTTATTTGGGATCCTATAACGATAATCCTACTTTCAAAATTAAAAACTATTAACAAAATCGCAGTTTTTTCAAAAATTTTAAATCTTAAAAAACATTTTAAAAAGTGTGTGCTGTTAAAGTAATATTCCAAATCTATTTCAATAAATAATTAACTATAAATATTTGAAAAAAACTATTACTTTTTAATTTTGAAATGGATTCCATTACTTATATCCTCTATTTTTAACGGACCCCGTTAATTAACAAAAATAAGTAAATACTGTTTTAATTTAAATATTCTGATTTTTCAAATTGGGCTTCAAAATAAGACTCGATTTATGAGTAGAGATAAATATGGTAAATCAATGGTTTAAACTTTCAAGAAATGACAGGTTAATTGTAAATTCCAATATGTTTAAAGTATTAAAAATTGTTAGTCAGAACTTTTTTCAATTCAAAAATTTAAAATACGCTTCCGTAAAGACCGACACATTATCGAGGTCTAATTATGTGGTGGGGGGGGGAATATTATCGGTCTCATAGTTACTGAGATACAGCGTTTGTTATAGCTCAATTTCAACCCTATAATAATAATTTAACGCTTTGGTGTTATAATATGCTTTCGTAAACAGTTTCTACTAGTTTTATGATTACACACTCACTTTCATCCTAGTTTTTATTTCATGTTTTACATGAACCGTTTCTTTTTTATGTGGACCACCACTGTTGTCTCAGTCCAAAAATCAAAATATTTTTAATGGATAACAGACTATTATTTGTTCGTCAGAAATAAACATATTTTAAATCATTTAAAGGTAAACTCATTTTAAATCCAAAATTAGGTTATTTTTTAAAATTGTATAAGAGTCAGTGGCGTAAATAAGGGGGGGTGATCGGGTGATCAATCTCCCCCCCCCCCAAAGACTAATAATCATATTTAGTAAAAAATAAAAAAAAATTTAAAAAAAAAATCTAAAAGTTTTAAAATACTGCTGTTTTAACATATACCCTTAAGCGCTTATAAGTTAAGAAAAGCAATAACTAAAACGTAACAATTTTAAATCAAAATAGCAAATGGAAGCTACTACGTAAAACAAAAATAGACAATAAAGTCGCTAAAATCGCACTTTTAAGAGATTAGTTTTATTTTATCAACTTTGACGAGATATTTAAGTTTAGATGCTATCTCAAAATAGCTTTCATTAAATAAAGGTAATTAATAATAATAAATTTATTTCACAGGAAAAAAGAACATCCATTTTCAAAATCCCATGGACCCCCTGATTTGAGTTGGGGGATCCCTCGGTAGTGTCTTCTTCCAGGTTAAAATCCCCAAATTAAAATCCTATTTACGCCACTGATAAGAGGAATATATAGGCCTAATATTTTTATGATCATAGTTATGTTGAATGCAGCGCCATGGAATATTACATTGAATCTGTTTTATAAAATTGTCTGTATTGAATTAAAACGTGTGTTAGTTTTGAAATCATGGGCGTCATCACCAGTTCATTATTGGGGGGGGGGACATATGCCGGGGGTCTGGGGGTATGGAAATTTTTTAAAATTAAACTTCTCAAAACATCGTTTTTATGCATTTATTTATGCGTTTGAACAGAAATGTAATGTTAAAAACCCTAGTAAAGACAAAGCCCGATCTTTACCTTTTAAGGTTTTAAGTAAATCCTTCATTAATTTTTTAGCAAAAATATTTTTACATCTCAAATATTGGGGGGGACGCGTCCCCTCGGCGATGACGCCCATGGTTTTGATTATGTAGCTAGTTTTATTTTATCAACTTTGACGAGATATTTAAGTTTAGATGCTATCTCAAAATAGCTTTCATTAAATAAAGGTAATTAATAATAATAAATTTATTTCACAGGAAAAAAGAACATACATTTTTATATAGTTATTTGTTAATATAAATGAAAAACATAAATTGGAACCTTACGGCTATACTTTAACTAAAAAGTATTTTGTGCTACACAGCTGATATAATAAAAATAACAAACATTTATTTAGGAAATTATCTTCTTTGACTTCGAATTATGGATATTTTCTACAAAATTAGATAACCCTTTAACCAAGCCAGGATCTTGCTAGTTATCTTCCCGATTTGCACTTACATTTTTTTTAAAATCTGTAAGAAAAACAAATATTTAGTATAGAATCCTTTCATTTTTTAATTACATAAATTTACCTAAACATACATACATAGGGTGTAAGGGAGCCTACCTGGATCTAGATTTATTTCATGAAGTTTAAGTTAAATCCTTCTCTTTCGTCTTTCCTATCAGATTTCTCTTGGCCAATTCTTGTTCTCTTCCGACCCTGACGTTAATAGAGTATTTGATGGTTAATGACCTTCATGGTACGTCCTTTTCTTCCTTTTTTTCTATAAGGCGGTAATGACAGAGAGGTTTCTCACCTTTAAATAACAAGAAAATAACATATATAAGATACAAGCATAACATTTTTTTTTAATTGCATCCACTGAACTAAAAATTTATTCCATATAATTTCTCCTAAAATAGAGTCAATTATCTTACTAATTAAAAAAAAGTATGATTCTATTTCTTTTCTTTTTTTAATGTAAATTTTAATAGTTTTAGGGCGTTATAAGAAAACCCCTCTGAAAATATTTAGTTTTTGCTTTCAAATAAATATCTGTTAGACGCAAATTTCTAGAACAATCCTAACAGAAGTTATTCCACTTTTCACGTAGATAACACAATTTTATTAAATTAATTCTCAGTTATATTCATATTTTATTTTTAAGTTATTGTGGAAATCTGTTAAATAAGGTATACCATACGAGAGTGCTAGCATTTTGTTTTATACGTAAAAAGCTAAAATATAGTAGGATTTAGACGTAATAACACGCAGAAACTACCGCTATAAATTGTCATCCATAAATTCCACATAAAAGTTATTTATTGCTAAATTTATCATTTTACCTTAATTACCAGTTGTAAAATCCTTTATAAAATATAGAGTGTTTGATATGTACAGATTCCCGTGTTCAAAGCAAGTTGTATAGCTGCTGCTCATCACGATAAGACAGTTCCTGTGAGAGTTCAAATAACCTCTTACAGAAACTGTTTTACCGCAATGATACAGCATAAATCCTCGAAATCACTTTCCATAAATTTTCGAGTTTCAATACAGGTATCTGAGTGAAATGAAAGCGTAGTAGGATGTATTTGCAGCCACATATTACCTCATGTTATTGATCTTGCCTTCCTCAACAATTCCCTTATCCCCTGTTAGTCCCTTATCTTTTGATTCTGCTTTTCTCTCTATCTTTTATCCATCCTATGACACCTACTCCGATCAAATGGCTTCCTAAATCATCCAGCCCCCTCTTCCTAGGACGCCTGCTCTTTTGCTCCCTCAGGATGTTGGAAAAGAAGTTTCTTGAGAACTCTAGATTCCTCCATTTCTTTCTACGTGTCCCGATCATTGGATTCGTTTATCTATATGTTCAAACAACTCCTTTAGCTCTGCGTTTATTTTCATACGCCACTATTTCAGGTTTGTTAGAACATATTACGGATGTAACCGCATAGCACCCAGTCTCCACTACTGACGGTTTTGCCAAATCTGAAAAGTCTGTAACACATAGCCTATGAAACAACATTTTGCAAATAATATTTCAATCATTATTAAAGTAAAAGTCATAATGAAATCTCAAACTAAGTTGTATTGCTGTAATGTTTACACCGTGCTTAAAAAAAATCTACATTGAGTAGCAATTAATTAAAACAGTTATAAATTACCTTACTTCTTAAATTTATGATTTCAATATCCTTAAATTTTTCTTGTAAATCCAGACTACATGGTAAAGGATACATTTTAATATTTCAAATCCAATTGAAACTAACGTAGTAATATGTAGCGCAAAAACTAAAACAACAAATTTCCAAACAAGTATTTTTCATTGGATGTTAATTACACCTTAAACATTCATAGCTTTGATCAAAACAAAATGTACATACTTAGTTAAAAGTGGCAAATAAACGGTACGCAAACTCTCTCACCCACACATACATAAAACCAAATACTATGCAAGTCCAAAATTTAGGGAAAATACTTCATAAAACGAAAGTCAAAATTTTGATTTACTTACAATTTATTGTCGTTCAACTAAATCTATACAAATTTATTAAATACACTATATAGCCTGAAAAAGATATGTTCTTCTTAGTACAATATAGTAGGCCTATTTGTACAATTAATTTGTAAATCAGAGACTTTTATATAGCAAAGAATTCTTCAGTCAAAATTCTTGTAAGGGCTTTATATGATACTCGGTAATCTATAACCAGATTAACGATTACAAATTCTATACGCTCTCTGTTCTAAAGCCAAAAACTTTTTGAAAAAACACCAAAATTCGTTTTTTCCCGGTAGCCTTTTTCAATAAGTATTCTCTTTCGACATGAAACTCTGATTTAAAAAACCTTAAACAAAATAGAAAATTGCTATAGACCCTATGCTTTTGCAAACTCTGTAACATCCAAATTCAAAACATCAAATTCGTAAATAAATTCATTCACTCGTTCTTCCATATATTCAACTTCCGTCCCTTGACAGATGCTGGCACCTGGCGACCTTCTCCAAAACTAAGCATCGCATGACATCTAAGTACAAAGTACAACGGCTGGTCAGCCTAGCTGTTCTAATACCCGTTGTCAGTCTACCTGTAATTACTCACAATGTTCTACATTCTTTCATAGCTCCGTTAGATATAATTTTTTTTGTCTCAAAATTTACATCTCAGTTCTTAAATGATATGTTAATCTACAGTTTTGTGCGCTTTAGTTTTCTAAAATGTTAAATAAATTATTATTTTCACGGCACAAGTTCACGTGCTCCGCGACAGGATTTTCCAGGTATTTCAAATTTACAGATTTTGTCATATCATAAATTTTATTAATGTTTTAAAATAATTTGTTAATTATCATGTATTCTTTAAAATATGTATTTCATGTTTTATTTAATATTCTATGTTCTTTTGAAACTGAATGATTATAAAAATTTTCTTTTCTTAAAACATACTTTACAAAACCTTGCAAAGGCACATTTTAAGTTTTGAACAATTATGTGAAATAGGTGCAAACTAATGTTGAACATTAAATGATCAGAATATCTTATTGAACATGTCAAATATAAAACAATTAGAGAAATCTCTTCTAAATCAGAAAATTTCGTTTTACAGACTTTTGCAGATTTTTACAAGTCTTATACAAGCTTTGTTTTAAACAAAACTAAATATATATAAATAGATTTATAGTCATATAAGAAGCTTTTAATTATAATCTTAACGAATTTCTGTGATGCAATCAATTTTCTTTAATTTTGACAAATAACCAGATATTTTCTTCAATAAAGAACATTAATGCTACAACATGTCTGATTTTGCACAGACGCTAAAAAACGTGTTTTTTTTGCCATAGCTAATACGCTGGTAGGAGAAACCCAGCAATTCTTGCCTCACATTGCATAGACCAGCTAAAGATCTTAGCATGTTTCGTCCTGTTTGCAAAACACGTTTTGTTTAATATACCTTCAGAGTTTCATGTGCACAAAAGTGATGTTAATAAAAAAAAACTGACTTTACAGAACTTTAACTAAACTCATATTGTATATGTGCCTAAATTGCTTCAGCGAATATGTGTTTCTTAAAGCTATCTTTAGATGTAGACTTGTGTAGTTATTTGTAAATTATATAACAAATCATTGGGTGGAGCCTGCATGCAAACTTTCGGTCCTAACAACCTCCAAGAGGTTATTTTCTAAATTAATATAATTGACGTCACTTAATAAAATTTCAATCTTCAAAATTTCATTTCTTTTTTAAATAAACTTCTCATTGTATAGTAAATTCTTTATTTAAAATATATAAATTTATTGGCCAATATAGCATTTAAGAAATTTACCAAATAAGTAATATTATGTAACTTTTAGTCTAGTGATGAACCTGTTTTCAATTGATATGAATTTTTGAATTTAAAACATTAAACTCATTTATATATTTTTTTTATTGTTAAATTCTGTAACTGTTTTAAAAAACTATCATCTCATAAAGTAAAAAGGGGGGAATAAATATCAGTATCTTTTCATCTTTTTTTTATTTTGTAATTTTTACATTAAGGGCGTATAATCTTTTTTTTTTGGATTAATTTTAATCCTGTTAATTATTAAGCTGTGCTCATTGTCTTTTTTTATTGTTAAATTTTGTAACTATAAATATATATAAACTAAAAAGGGGGGATAAATTTTCAGAATCTATTGATTAATTTTTTTATTTAAATTATTATATGGTACATTAAGGGCGTATAACTTTTATTAAATATAATATTGTTAATCATAAGCTGTTTATGATGATTTGTCTCAGGATGTCTTTCTAAGTTGTAAATGATAAAATCTGAACCGTCGAAATTTCTTTTTTTTGTTCAATAAACTTGAGCCTTGTTAATTACTAAATTTGTCTTTGTCTTTTTTTATTTTTATTTTCAAACATTGTTACCATTTGGTTCCGCCTTTCTTAAATTTAAGTCCCCTGGTAACAACTCAATAACTTTTGCAAAATTGAGCAGAGCGTTGTAGCCAATATGTTTCTAATTGATTTATTTTAATTTATTAAGAATAAGTTACGTTTATTAAGTTACCCAAATTTTCAATCCGATTGCTGAATTTATCAAAAAGTTAATTTTTGTTTCACAATACATATTGAAATATTGTGTTTTATCAAAATATTTTGTAATTTTCAGCTTAATAATTTTTAAAAGTCGGTAATGTTCAGATAGATAGACCATTATTATCTTCGAAAAAGTGGTTAGTTAGATTTCGATATCACGTTCAGAAAACTAGTTTTAGTAAAAAAAAAAATTTTCGAAAGTTTTTTGTTCTAGTAAAGTTCACAATATTTGTATATTTGTATTCACCAATCTCAATATATGTTACAAAGTACCCTATCAACCTGTTAAAACAAGAATTTTGGCTCATTTGCCACTTTTCATTATTTTTGTTTGTCTCTGATGATTGGTCTATATTAGCTTCTTTTACGGTTTGCAATTTCGTTGGTCATTTCTCGACTTCCATACAACGTTCTTGGCAAAATAAATAGTAAATCCAGACAATAAGCTTTTAAATACAAATAAAATGACTGCCTACTTCCTTATCTCTTGGGGAGGCTTGTTCAAGACAGTTAATTTGTGCACTCACCGCTACAATCTCGGCCTGCGTTACGAAATAGTCTGAAAACAAAGTGAGCTGTTAAGTTTGGGCATTATCACAGGGCTAATACAGCAGAACATGTTCCAGTGTCTAGAAAATAAGGTGCTTTTACTTGAGAAAATCTTAATTTTAGTAATCTCAATTTAAATTAAAACATGTTTGATTTGAAAAGCATTACGTCTGTTGCTAGTTTCAAATGACTTCATCTTAAAGCCATGTAATTTAATTAGTGTAGTAGTGGGTAGTGTTCAATTTGATACTTTACTTAAAAAGTAAGTAGCTATGTGTATGTTAATGTTACTGAGCTTTAAAATCTAAAGTAACATAATTACACTGCTGAGACCTACATTCAGTAAATGCTCCTTTCATTCATTGGAAAATACAAATGAAAGTAATCATCGAATTTGAATTCCAAGTTATAAATGGAATACGGTATTATATAAGAATTATGATCCAATATTTTACATAAATTTTATAAATATTCCACATTTTGACAAGTAATTTTGAAGCATTCCAAAACTGTTTCGAACTTCAACATTCACATTTGAATTATCATATATTGCCTCACCATTGATCTAATCTTAATTCCAAGACACATTTTTGTTTCTACTTATTATAAATAAATATAATCATGAACATTTCATGCCTTATTCTCATACAAAAATAACATATATTTTTATATTACTAAAAAATTACGAATATTGAAAAATACCACAAGAAAAAAATTTCATAAAAGACACGTCCTCATAAAATATCCTGTCAAACCTATGGAAAGTAAAAGAAATATCAGCAGGTTTCTAATAATATATAATTAAAAGCAGAATATGAATACATCTCAAAGCTTCTGGATTTAGAACTACAGCTGTTCATACATTTAGTGCATAACCTTAATAGATACTTTATAGATACTTCTACAGGTGTAGAATACCACCGTTGTAGTTTGAGCTGTAATCTCAGAGTTTCTTAGTTACCGCCCAATATAGCACTGTAGAGTGTTTATAGTTCATATTATACATAAAGTCACTACACAGTGCTATATTAATTTGTGCAATAACTTTTGATTCATTCCAAAATCCTTCAGAACTTCACGGCATCCTGTAGTTAACTAAATATAAATATAAACCTGAAATTTAAATTATTATAAGTTTTTAATAAAATAAGTTTAAAAAATTTTAGCAATCAATAAGTCCTTGATATCAGCAAAATTATGATAATGCCAATTACGAGTCTGCAAAATAAAGTGCAAAGTATAGCGGTTTATATTGTATAGTTTATAGATAAATAAATATTATTTCACATAAACTGAAACTTATCTATTTATTTTCAATCCCTGATGTTAATCTGGTGTCATTCCACATGATAATAAACATATCTTTTAATCTGAACAAAATTTATTATGGACAGAAGAGTGCTCTACAAAAAAAGAAAGAAATATAATTGAAATTGGTGCACCTGGTAAATACTTAACTTTGAACATTCAAAAAATAAATAATAACTAATAAATACACACGGTGGAATTTCGTCCATTTTTAAGAAGGTTGAAAATCTGGAAACGTTTAGTTTCGTAATTCTACCTACTACCGCGACCAAACATCAAAATAGGATCAAACAATTTAAATCAAATTTTTGCTAAAAACGTACAACTTAAAGACCTAAACGAAACGAATTGTTTACCATCTATATAAAAATGTTAAAAAGTCTTTAGTTGATCAGTAGACTACTAATTTTGGTTATATATATATATATATATTTATTTATTTTTTCAGAAATAGAAGTAAAATATATTTATAGGCTAGTGAACTCTATCACAATAAATTCTATTTCAATCAAATACAATTCAGGCTTATGACAAGTTTAGGCACACTATCCGTGACAACACTATCACATGTTATCTGCTAAGAGTGAAATGTATACCTAAGAGCTCAAATCTTCCAGTACAATCGAAATAGTTAGGCCTAACTATCATTATTATCATCATTCTTTGCTTACTCAAAATCATTCTTGTAAGTGGAAAATCATAAATCCAAATAATGGTAGGCCTATACTAAAAATAATAATAATAGTCTACTTATAATATGGTTTGACCAAATATAACATATCATATGTCTGTAACAATGACAGTTTAAATATAGTTTTTCAAAATTTATTACACAAAAAAAAATATTTACAGAAGAAATGTGAAAAACGCTTCTCAGATCTAAATTTAAGACCACGGTGAGTTATACTTCAGCTGTAGTAATTTATAAAACTATTATCGTTCAAAAGTTAGTTGCTTCTTACGGTTCCTAAGAAGTTGTGGATGTGGGAAATACGAAGCTGTTTTAAAATATTTCAAAATTCCGCCAAGTGAACAGTGTGGAAACAACACAATAATAAATTTGACGGAAGCCTAAAGGTTTCATTAGTTTTTACCTTCAAGTCTAATATATTGCACTTTTCCTATAAGTAGTTCTTATACATAATAATAAATTGTAAATAGAAAAATATAGTAATACAAAAAGTATAAATGGGTTTATATATCAAATTTACAATATGTTTCAAATGATTAATATATGTCTGAAATAAGATTTGTAAAAAAATGGGTTATTTACAAATGAAAATAATATCTATTAAATCAATATATACCAACAACAAGAAAACAAAACAATAAATATGGTTTCCTTTGTTTATCAATATTATTCCGAGTCAAAACAAAAAATAAACAGAATTGAAATTGATTAGATTTAAAATTTTTATATTGATTTGGAAAAAATTAAAATTATAATATGAAACTACGTAAGCACTTATTTTTATGTAACATTAATATTTTCAATAGCTTTTTTTAATAATATACTGTTAATAGAGTAATACAAATACTGATAATAAATTGGAACTTAGACATATATGTATGTATTTCTAAATATATAATTTCTAAATAACATACCTTGTAACAAATCCAAGCATTGCTTCTTTAGCTGACTTGTAGGTTGTAGGTTCATATTTCTAACAATTTAGTTTCAGGAATAATTACAGGCACCTTCTGTTGAAACTAAGCTATTGTAAACACGAAGCTAAGATTTACACAAGATTGAATGCTCCGAGAATATTAACAAAACCTGTTTAGTAGTATACCACTAACCTAATGCAATCTGAACATTGATAAAATACCTAACTTTCTTGGAACACTTTTAACAACTTACAAGAAAGTCTTTCAAAAAACAAAATTAATAATAATCTTTGTCATTTAAAATGTCGTATGCCACAAGGTTCGTACTGCAGTTAAAATTAGTAAAAGGTAGGTAGTCTACTTTTTAATTTATATTAATAGTCTATGTAAAGGTATTTTCAGAGTAATATGCAACTTGAAGTGATGTTAACAACATGGTGGTTTTAAAACAACTTCATGGCAATGACCCCGAAGTATATATAATGTTGACCTATATCAATGACTACATAAATACTATAAGACACGACATGGCCATGTTAAATATTCTACGCTTATTCTTGAGTTGTCCAATAACCGCTAGGTCGCTCTGCTAGAGAATCTGAAGTTGATGTGACTGGCGCTAGGAGGCTCTACGGTCAAACAATGTTTCAGGCGGGTAAGAGAAAACGCACTGATGCCACATATGGGACCAGAGATGCGAGGGAATCGCTTATGTCAGCGCACGAACTGACAACACTGACTATGCTGACGGAAGTAAGAAGGTTTGTGAGAGAGAGGTCAACAGTTGTACAGTCTCAACCAAGTGGGATGCGTACAGTCAAGCACCTGCTGCTAGCGCTTTCTGATAGCTGAGTGTCAAACTTGTGACTAACAGCACCCGTAAAGCGTAGACTATTTCCCTATCCTATGTCGTGTCTTATAGTATGTATGTAGTCATTGCCTATATACATTTTAATTTAAATAAAAACCTCAATTGTTCGTCGTAATTGAAATACTACAAAATATATAATTCCACCTGTCCAATTTTAGAACTGGTTGATAGTATTAAAAATATTTAGGATTGTGAGTTGAGTTGATTCTTAGTTAACCTGAAAAACTCATATTACGTACTTCAAAAACAAATAATTAAGTTTTAAAAGGAAAAGTTTGTCACAAAGAGTGTTGCACGAGTTCTGTTGATTATCATGGTGCCATTAGTGTTATAAATATTAATGTTATTTGGATTTTAAGTAAATATGCATCTTGAACTAAAGAAACCAGCGAAAAAATATGCCAGCGATTTATGCAAATCAAATTAAGTGGTGATAGAAACCGGTCTGTCTTACCCTTCGAGATCAGTTATTTTATTTGAATGTTATTCAATATCCCAGAAAGTAATTTACCCCTGGATTAATATTTTTATTTAAATATCATGGTTAATAAAATTTTGTATTTTTAATATTGTATATTACTTTTAAGGTTATGATTATTATTTTTATTGTTGTAGAGAATTGTAGACTTTATTTTGTCTCTAGGAAACTTTAATGTGAAGAACATTATTATCATAATTTTGAAATATCTATTTTTTCTAACTCAAAATGTGAGCAGTATTTCCAAATTTCGCTTTGTTTAAATTCGATCAAATTTTGATAAAATTCAATCACATACAAAACTTCAAATTTTGAGCACATAAACAAAACGTGTTGGTCACCATCTCCCTACAAATGCTGGTTCGGGAGTTATTTAAAAACCAATAACAGTTCACGAAATTCAAAACAACTCAACCCATTTTTAGAACAAAACAAATGTAAAAAAAAAAATTGGTCTACGAATAATAACTGGTAAAAAAAAGAAAATGAACTTTGACTACCGGAGCTCTTGTGGAAAATATATGGGGCCGTAAACAACAATTGTCAGTGGCGTATAACAATGGGAAACCGCCGGAGGTGATTGGAGACACGTCTAACAATATCAAATAGCTGGGACATAGTGGAATTTAGAAACTTTAAAAACGCATTTTACCAACATTCAGAAGGAGCTAGAAGAGTGAGACGTTAGTAGCTAGACGAGATGGAGAACGATTTAACCAGATTGGGAGTAAATTGTTAAGAAGTTCAAGGTCCTTCAATGGTTGTAACGTGTAACCCATTAGATTTACAAAGTACAGTTAAGAATATTACACCTCCCAGACAGTCATTTCTGGTAAAGTCAAGGTTTAAAATATCATATCTCTAGAAATCAGTCTCACATAAAGTCCAATTGTTAGTGTAAAAATTAAAATGTAAACTATATCTTTAAATAAGCAATTATTAGGTGGAATCAGTTCATGATTTTCAAAACTAAATAACTCATGTGACCATAATCTTAATGAATTGGAATTAACAAATTAAAAATTTAAAACAAAAGAGGAGAGGGAAAAATCAGTCACAGACGCGAAGTTAATGCATTCAGGCCCAGACAACAAATCATAAATATTGAAATAATTCACACACCTATATTTACCAGATTATGAAAAGCTCACTCCCAAATATTTATGATCATTAACAAAATCTATTGGCTCATTATTATAACAAAGATTTCTCAACTTTCCTGAGCTATTTCCATTGTGAAAGTCCAACACAACTGTTTTAGAAATGTTAACGTGAAGACCATTTTCTTCAACATATATATGAAGAACAACCAATTTTCGCTGAGAATCAGACAAGAGTAGGAAAGCAAAACAATGTCATCAGCAAATAGTAGCATTTGAACTTCCTTTTTTTTTTCATTAACACTCCAGATAACAACTCCAGATAAGCCATGGTTATGGAAAAAATCAACATCTTGCAAAAACAGTACAAGAAGTAGTAAATTGGAAATTAAATAGAACTATTAATCTAAAATTACAATTTTATTCTAGCAAATAGTTCAAGTTTATTAACTTAATTTTTTTAATTCTTTTTTAAAAAACAATTTGTATAATTTGATTTGTCCCTACTGATTACTATTTTGAATGTAGGGTTAGCTTCATGTTTGGTTATGTTTGACTACTAGCATCTTATAAAGAAAGCTGTAGTTTTACGTTTTTCATGTGTCTCTATTAAATAGCATCTAGAAAGCACGTTGAAGATTAATATTTGTCCACTTATTACTATTGACTATCTTGAAAGAAGGTTGGTGTTTCATGTTTCTCCATGTGTAACTTTTGTCTAACATCTTAAAGCAGGTTGTAGCTGAATATTTTGTAACAATGACCAAACCATTAAGAATTAAAATTACCACTTAAGGGCTCGGTTATTGTCACAAACATACAGCAGTGATATTTTCAATGTAACTATGCAGACCAGTTTTATACATATAATTTATATTTTAATTTACAGTAATATTAATAAACAGCACATACAATTTTTTCCTATATGATAAATGCTAATGTAGACGATATAACACACATTTTACAAATATGCTAATTACATACACGAGCTCTTGTAGCTTCGGGCATATATAAGCCTCAGTACATTAGGTTGCCTTGTTATTATTTACATTTACTTTTATACGATTTGCAAAATTAAAAAGCTTTTAAAAACCAGTTACAATTAATTGCGATATATGCCTGAATTTAAAGTTCTGAGGCATGTTGGAAATTAATTACGTCTATTAATCTAAAAATAGAATATTTTTCTGACAAATAATTATAGTTTATTAATATATTTTTTGAATAACTAATTATTTGATTTCTGTTTATAATTTGTTCTACACAACTACCAGTTCTTAAGTAAATTATTTTTTATGATATTACGTAATATAATACATAATTTTATGTGCAGGAAATAAATAATAGGGTTTATAGTATGGTTTCAATAAACTTACCCTTGTTCGGATGTCGTCTGATATTTTTCTTCTTTTACTTTTGTTTTTTCAGAAATTGGTGATTTGTTTTCTTTCAATATTGACTATCATATTGGAAAAGGTTGAAGCTGTAAGTTTGTTTATATGTAGGGCCTATTTAATGCATATTGAGAGCAGGTTGAAGCTTTATGTTTGTAAAGTTGTAAGAGGTAACTATAAAACACGTTAAAGTTTCACATGTCATGTGCCTATCTCACTATTGACTACTGACTAGCATCTGGAAAGGATATTGATGTTACAAGTCTGTTTATGTGTCCCTATTGTCAGTATCTCCAAAGGAGGTTGTAGATGCATTTGGTTTTGTATGTCAATACTCACTACCATCTTCAAAGTTGATTGAAGCTTCATGTTTGTCAGTATTGACTAGAATATCGAAAGTAAGTTGAAGGTTCAAGTCTATCTATGTTTATGTCACAATTGTCTATCATCTGGAAAGTATGATGATGTTGTGTGTCTATTGATGGCGGGTAGATCGTATTGCCTGGAATATTGAAAGATGGTTGAAGCTACTATTATGTCCATGAGTCACTATTGATTTGCTTCTGAAAGTAGGTTGTAGCTGAATGTTTTAAGATAATGACTTGGTCTTTAAGAATTAAAAGTAGCACTTAAATAACCAGTCATTATCATAAAAAATTAGCCTTGATATATCCTATAAAACAATGAGACATATTTATTACATATTAAAAAGACAAATTTACTTATAAATTACATATTAGTTATATGGAGTCTTGATGTTACAGGCTTTTTTAATACCCATTCATGAAAGTTGCCTATTTATTTAATTACATTTATACATTTATCTGATTTGTAAACAAAAAAAATAATAATAATCATTGGAGTAATATTATTATTCAATATATTTCAATGAAAGTATTTCTGTTACCACTGTAAGTTCTAAAAAAAATTCTAATTTCTATTCTAATTTTTCATTTTCTAAATTGAAAAAAAATATTTTCATTAACTTATCAAAGCCTCACTAATTCAGCTGGTAATTTGGTTTAAGGGTTGCAAAATGACAGTTGATAAAATACCTAAAAAACATGACGGGAGTTTTAAAAATGGTTTCTCAACACCAAAAACCGTTTCCAAAAAATGTTGGCAAATAAAGATATTTTACTCTTGTGATCACAGAAGATTTGCTTTTTGTTGTTTCTGTACAACATAATGTATAATATGTCTTTACTGTGCGACTAAAAAATATCCCCCACTACCACTTTTTTCCACTATTTATTTCAAACCGGTTAGGGACTAAATCCAGTTTAATACCTGATCACTTGACTAAGTTTTATGATCTTTACAAATATTGGTTGCCATCTTTTCTCACTTCTTAAATTAACAATGGTCGTGTGATTGAATGGTCCGGTCATTTGCACATTTGTTTTTTGTTTTTTTTTAATCTACTATCGGTCAAACTGTGTCCAAATTTCAGATCGGAAAAATCTTAAATTAATTTGTTTAAATACTGCCGAAACAACATTCAATGTTCAAACTATTTGTGACAATATCATAATAAAACTTCCATAGTCATCTCAATTATGCAACAGTTTTCAGTATAACAGCTTTAACTTGAAGTAGATAATGAAAAAATATAGGCCTACACCATTAGAATATGCTGTTTAATCAAATGGTAGGTAAATAGTAATTAAGCAAGATCTAAGGATTATATATTTTCCACCTATATGATATCACAGTATGATGTTACATAATATAGTAATACAAGTATAAAGCATTTATTATAATTGTATTTACAGCACCTCAAATATGAGAACAGTTGTTAAACAAAATCACATGTTCATAACGTATTGCGAGTATCTTTTTTACTATATTGTCCCAATTTTGAAGAAAACGATGAAATACCGATAGGTGTAAATATTTCAAATATCGAGGTAAGTCAAGTTATAAATAAATGTTAATGCCATTAAAATAATATCACCAGTAAGACCAAATATGTTAATGAGTTTTTTATGTTGGAGACAAGCACTTTTTATATATTAAGCATGATAGTAAACAAATTAATAACAATACAATATTATTTCCTTTCGTTAGTATTATTAAATTATTAATCCAATCAACATTGTGAACTGATTTACCTAAGACTGTAGTTAGACGTATCTATAAATTAAAGATAACAGAAATAGAACGTTATGTTATTAATTAAAAGGGGTGATGTTTAGTTATTACAGTTTGGCGATTACTGGAAGGACGCTGAAGGATTAGACAGGTCTACCACTACACACGCACTCCCTCACGCGCCCCCTACCTGGGACCCAACCCTGTTATTAAACCCACAAAGCGACAGTGAGAATTTATGTTAAAAGTTCTTTTTTTATTTGAAAATTCATAAAAAATATTAATTTTATACACAATCTAACTTGTAAGACATCATTTGTAAGACTCAGAAAGATGGGGAGAATTTATGTAGGCTATGTAATATAAAAAATTTATATGAAACAGTTTTGGAATAAGTATGTTAGATATCTAAAAATGAGTTCAATATTTTTAAGAAAAACCTATATCGTCCTAAATAAATTTGTTATCACGTTTTTCAAAATATACAAAAGTTTTATCATGTAATTGTGAATAATTGTTGAAAAAATTGAATGTGGTAAATTTTCAGAGAAAAATTTACGAAAGAAGGTAAAATGATAGCCTAGGCCCAATTTGAAAAAATCACCAAAAATAGTAATATTACGGAAAACACAACTTCATATTAAGTTATCATTTTTTTCAGACAGGTGCATTGGATTTAGCTGTTCAGTGAAACCAAATTTAGATGTAAAATATTTTAAGTTGTTAGGTCAGGAATCAAAAAATCGTCCGGTAACCGAAGCAAAAATTGCACAGAAAAAGGTATATATACCATACAAAACTTTTTTTTTTTATTTTTCAAGTAGTCTAATACTAGAGATTAATAATATATTTGTGGATAAAAGTTGATAAAAACAAAAATCAATACATAAAAATTTCTTTAGTCAAAAATACGTTTTAAGTAAAAAGTGGAAATTTGCTAAAAATGTATGCCTAACTTAAAAAAATCACAAAAAAATAGTAATATTATGCAAAACACAACTTGTAATATATCATTTTGCAGAGAAAAGTGCTTAGAATTTGTCTGTGTAGTAATAAATATTTTATATGTAAAATGCTTTTAGTTAGTATATCAGAAATCAAACATTTTTACAAAAACAGAAGGCAAAATGCCAAATTAAAGCCTATATTTACATAAATCAAATTTGAACCTCATAAAACCAGATTTGTAGTCTACTAGACAAACTTAGAATCATTGTAATCATGTCGTGTTTGGACTTATTTTGTTCAATATTTTATAGAGATTGTAAAAAAATTTAAATAACAAGAAAAAGGAATCAAATTTCAATGTTCCAACTTTTGTAGTGGCGTGGCCAGTGATGAGTCATTAGCCCGCTGCGGGGGTAGGTCTACGGCCCTGCCAGAAAGTGCACGTGCGTTAGTGAAGGGACACAAATCCCATAGCGTTCTTCACGTACCAGCCAAACTATAATTTGTTTAGGCCTACTTTCTAAACTGATACAAAAATAAGATGTCACTGGGTAATTTTTTAATTCCAAAATTATCAAAGGCCGTAATGTAAAAGAACTAAAAAAAAGGGTTTTCAAGGCAAGTAAATGATTTTAAAACAAAATGTTTATTTTTCAGTGTCCTTTAATACGACTATTAATATTTACAAATTTGTGAGATACGTATATTAATTTTTTTATATTTCCAAAATTGGGGTCGGCGCATTATATAGCTTTTGATTTTGTACAAACGATGCAGAAATATAACTCGTCTATATTGTCTCAACACCTTTCAGAAATTATCAGACAAAAAGTGGACTATTGACGCCGCTTTACAAACAATGGTGTTTAAAATGTGGCGAATTATGAGTTCAAACCTATGTGTCACACTGGACGTAAATTGAAAAATGCCGGAAGGAGCCACCAATGGGTTTAGGCTAACTATAATTGTTAATATAAATTTTGATTTTAAATCTTCAGATTTTTACGCAATTTATTGAATGTATTTGAGCTTACGACTAAAAGTATAAGCCTACAAGATTTAATTAAAGAAATGTTTTAATTTAGATATTAGTTATGAAGTGTTTTCTTGTATTTATTTTCTATTTAATTTTAAAAGGACTCACTCATATTATATGTTAATTTTAATTATTTTTGAAATAAAAATAATAGCCTAATAATATGTCTCCTACTGTTTGAGCTACAACTTATGACTCGAACAATATGCTAATTTTATCTTCGTGTGTGAGAAATGTTTTGCGTTGTATGTAAACCATTTTTAAAAATAATAACTTTTACTGTAAATGACACAAATAAAATAACAATTATAAATGGATTTCATTGTGTTGCGATCATAACTCGAGTAAATAATGACACTCCATTCGTAAACATTTTTTTGAGCCACACTGTTGATTTATTAGGAATAGGAATAGAATTAGAATAAAGCCAGAGGAAACATGACACCGAGTTGTATGTCTTATTGATCCCACACTCATCCCTTTGTACATGCCGCCCCTCTTCTGGCCGTGGGAAGAATGTTAAACTAAATTGATCACATCAGTTGTTTTCATTTTTTAAATAGTAAAATGTTATTAATTTTTTTAAATTCTTTTTATTGTTTTGTAGCTGAAATTTAACATTTTGAAGAAGAAAAGTCTGAGCATCAGGACTGATGTTTAACATCCTAAATGGCTGAACCGATTTTCATTAATCTCTTTCTAGAGTGGTCTGGAAGTGCACCACGATTATTGAAATTTCCTTTTTTAAGTAAAAAATAAACAAAAAATCAATATTTTAAAATGAAACTCAATCATAACCGAGATTACAAATCTTATATTTGCCCTTCTAAGTTAATAATATACAAATATTTATTTATCTAATAGGTAATAGAAGGTAGAATTTTACTTTTTTATATGTATAAATCTATAAAATTATGATTGATATAATTAAACTATAGCCTAATTCATAAAATTAAGAACGTTTTTGGGACTGTTTTGATCATAGTGAATTTTATCAAAAATATATTTATGCAGCGTACATTTTTGATGTTTAAAATGGACCTAAAATGTCAAGTAGGCTATTAAAAAAATGAATATGATTTTTCCAGAGTAGGGAATGTATTACTTATATTTTTATAAAACGTATAGTGTTTTAAAGATGTAAAATTGTGCCCAAAACAGTAAATTATACACCCCCAAAAAATAAAACATATCTTCAAAAAAGTTTCGAGACATATAAAACGGAAGTATGATACATTTTAATCTAAAAGTTGAATAACAGATGAGTTAATTCTCTACATATTAGGTCATGTATTGCCTGGAGATATGCACACAGATAGGCTATGTCTTAAATAACTTTTTAAATCTTAAAAATGCATTCGCAAGGGTCAAATATACCCACGAAATAAAATTACAATTATATTATTTGCACATAACAAGAAACAAAACAATCAGTATGTTTCATCGTCAAGTTTGTTTAAACTTTAATGTGGCACCAAATTAAACATTAATAGTTATATATTAGTTTCTAAGCGTATAATTATGAACATTGATATGATTCATCATATCAATGTTTGCCTACGTTTAAAATGAATCACTTTTGAGAAATTACTAAAATTATGTATGGCCGAATTGTAAAAAATATAACTTATTATTCCGACTAATCATTGTTTTTCTATTAATTTAAATTCTGAACAAATCGGTTTAAAAATATATACGTTTTTATTTTTCCGTTAATTAAAATTTAAATAGAACATTTAAGCTATAATGTTTGGTATAATATTTATTTCATTAAATGTTAAATGTTATATTAAACTAATAATTTTGGGAACAAATTATATGAATACTTTCTGTAGACCTAAAAGCCGTTTTTTTTTAAATTTTGTAGTTCAATAAAAGGATTTAAAAACTACAAGGTCACAACTAGATTTAGAGGCAAATATAAGAAAACTTGGTGAAAATGGGATAACGGATTTGGCTAAAAGAGAGAATACAATGGTATATGTGTCCAAAGCAAAACGGAGTCAATATTTATAAATACCATAGTGATTATTCTTAAAAAAATAAATAATTAACATGTTTTAATACAATGTACATGGACTCACCTGTTAAATTAATCTAAGTTAACTACATCCTCAAATAATATTTATGTTGATTAATGAACTCTTCCAGAACCATTCGATTGTAAGTTACTTTACACGTATTAATAACTGAAAAATATTATTATTTGTGAAAAGATAACTTGATAAGATGGAGGATGAGAGGTGAAAAAAGAAATCAATTATGCAAATTTGATTAAACCGTCAAGACTAGCATCAGATTTTAAATAAACACTAAACAAAATTTGAAATTAAAAAAAAATGGCAAATAATCCCTGAAATCAAAGGTGACGTGAGATTATAATATTGTTAGTGGAGAAAAAACCGTTGCTTGGTAGTTGTAGGGTATACAATAATTACCTAAGCTGAAAACAGCCAAAATTACCATCATTATATATATATAGACTATATAATTATTATTACCTACCATATTTATATAACAACACCACCATCATTATTACTTCGACATTCTTACAAATGTTAACCAATAATCTTTCAGCATTTACCAAGAGTTTTTTGTTTTCTTCATAATATTTATGTTGTAGATAACAAGGCCTTTTTATTCAGGTATAAAATTTCAGAGTTCATGGTGCGACATTTCAATTTTGTCTCTGACTTCATTATTCCGGCAGAACAAACATGGGGATTGGTATCATTAAATGCAGAATCTTCACATTTTGATACAATTTGAAATATTTTAGTCA
This sequence comes from Aphrophora alni, assembly GCA_963513935.1. NCBI lineage: Eukaryota > Metazoa > Arthropoda > Insecta > Hemiptera > Aphrophoridae > Aphrophora > Aphrophora alni. Next base: position 69,781,041 of record OY740768.1, on the reverse strand, counting down.
CAATAATACAAAACTAAGGACCAACAACTATTTTAATCTACCGCCATTTTTAAACAGTTCAACGATTATGTTGGTACATATCCTAAACTATGAATATGTCTAAAATTATGCTAAAATGGGACAAGATTTTACAAATTTATTTGAAAAAAAATGACAAACTTTGCAACCATTAGATTGCCAACATATTTCTTCCTAATATCATACAGTTTTTTGGGCTAAATGAAGTCAGTTTTTGGTTAATTTATCATTTTTTATCGTCATCTTAGATTTGAATTAATTTATATGAGTAGTGATATAGTTATGTGACACATTATCTGACATTGTTTATCAATGCTGAGATAGTGGCAAAATCGGTTTTTTAATAACTGTCTCATATTTTTAGTAGCCTATTTAAAATGTTCTAATAATCACATAGACACTAGATAAACAATTCATGATACAGTACATAATATTGTAAAAGACTTGGGAGTCCATCTCAATTGTGAAATCTGTTTCTTATTAACTTCCATTTATTTATTCCATTCAAGTTGACATTAATAAATCATATTACATTTTAAACGATAATAATTTCAAAATTGTTTTAAGGCATTAATAATGAAATATCATATTCACCATTGAGATCAACGTCAAATTTTTACGCCTCAGGTTATTTTGTTGTTAAGTCTATTTTTCTGTAGAATACTCTAAAATTGTTTTGTGTATGAGAAAATTTTAATGTATAGTGATAATTGTTCACCAAAAACTCATCCATGCAATTGTATTTGTTATGGAATCATAATATGGGGAAACTACTCATATAAAATGGTGTAATATTAAAAACAATCTTAGACATTTAGAAAATTAAATTATAATAAATTATCAAATTGTACTTTTTAATTAGTTGAACTTTACAATGATTTTGAATACTTACATTTGAGTGATTTTAACTCATTTTTTTTAGCGAATAACAATGTAGGCCTATAGGCTACTAGTAGTCTATATGCATATCACTAATATCACAATATACACTATTACATATACCTACTTATTTATCATAATTATTAATTATTACATTAAATTATAGCCTATAAGATTTTGAGAGTCGTTCTAGTTCCAGGATTCCTTCCTCATCCGCCAAGGAATAGTTACAGATGCTTAGTTGTCTTATTAAAATAAGTATACAATTCGATATTTCGATTAAAATATTGTATTACCTAATATAAAAATAAATATAATATTACAAAGCCACACATAACTTTTTATCTTTTACAGTACCAATGGAATATTTTAACGTAAAATTCAAAAACTTAATTCAATGATGATATAAAAGTTATCAATTTTCTACCAATTTCAAGAAACAGATTTCCCTCTTTTAATGATTTACCTTATCCACGGTATTATAAAGCACTAACAAATTATTTACTGTTAATCTCAAATGCAAATATTTTGTATATTGTAATTAACAAAACATGTTAAAAATCATGGAAACAAACTTCTACCTATTATCTTATTTTAATTTGATTTTGGCTTGAGAAATGAAAAAAATAAAAAACAAAGAAAATAATTAAGCCTACCATAATTATAAAATGTTAACACAAATAACAGAATCAAAGATCCGAAGACGGAGGTCGTGACAATAGTTTACTTACTACTCCGAAGAAACAAAATTGCTAAGAAATTGACAAAGAGATTTCTATTGTTCGAATTAAATAAACAAAATATTATATTTATGGGTGTAATGTGAGCATTGAATGAAATATATAATGAAAATTAAAATAAACTTACCCACAAAGCACTGGTTTTCAAACGCTTACCGTCAATTTACTTTCCGTATTCTTCTGAAGAACGAACCCTAAAATTTGATTACTGGCAAACACCCACGCACTCAAAGAAAGAGCAAGACACTCTGCTATAATTTAGTTGGCTATGCTGTAAACTGTGAACGTGGTAGAGAGGGAATGTCGGCAAACTTCTAGATTCCTATTGGTCAAATGTAACTACTTGTTGAGAACATATGTTATGCGATGTAAAGTTCCCCTCCATACCCTCCTCCTCCCCTGCTCTTGTTCATGAAGAGATGTTGAACATGCCTTCATAATAATAATGTACAATAACGAGTCTTTGTAAGCCCCCCCATTCCTAATAGTTCATTGATTGTTTTTCTTGTTGTGACAAAAAACTTTCGTTTACGATCGCCATATAAAACTAAGGAAGAAAAGAATATGAAAAAGACCCCTAGCCCTCGAATACTTTAACAGAATCAAAATTGGAAGAGAACAAGAGTTGGTCAAGGGAGACCTGGTAGAAAAGATGATAGAGGGAATATAACCCAATACTACAAGAAAATAGATTAAATACCTAGGGATTATTACACACGTAGCCTACTAAAAATAAATGCCCCTCTAAGGTGAGGTATTTTGAAAACACAGTTGTATAATAAAAAGAGCCTCTCACAAACCCGTCTAATTGTGATCATAAAATTAAATCTCTAATCATAAAGTACTAATTAGTCAATAGCATTAATATTGACATAATTACTTTCTCATGTGTAAATTTATTATCTCTTAACTTACGAGTAGGCCTATATCTAGTTTAATTAGTGACATTGTATTTGTTCTAAATATAAATCAATGTGACGTTTCAAAGACTAAGTCGTTATCTTCAGTTGCTCAATTGTAGCCCACACAAACTTTGCTAGTAAACCAAAAAAGACAAAGCCAGTTTTGGTTCAATAGCAAATTTGTTTTTCCTTGTTTTAAACGCAAAAAACGTCACGGTAATCATCGCCGTATAAAATAAAGGATAGAACTTAAAATGGTAACTCCTAGCCCTCAAATGCTCTTATAGCGTCAGGGTCGGAAAAGAGCAAGAGTTGGTCAAAGTTTGGGTATATGTAGGCCTAATAACTAAAAAAGTCAATGAAAGTCCTCTTGTTTCAAATAAAGCGTTTGTTGTGTAAATGTTTGAGTTTTCTTTTTTTACTTTCATAAATGATGTTCATTGTAAGTGAATTTTTATTATTTATTTATACGTTAAATGACTTACTCGTGTTACTCGTTTTGTGCCACCGTCCAACATTTTAAAATCATAAATTATAAGGCTTCATCAGTAACTGTCAAAGTAGCCTACTGAATATTAAAGATCAGTACTAATTCAGTAATAATATCAGTAGACCTACTGAATATTAAAGAAACATAAATGTCTTACAAATTAAAATAAAATAATTTATTTTCGGACTGGACTAATCATCTGGAAATAGAAAAATAATGCAACAATGAACTTTCAATAAAGAATAATTTCTATAGTAACGTGGAGTACAAGAATTAGATTTTAGTTGTGAATAATCCTGTACGGAGCCAAGATCGTCTTGTCTGTCTGTCCGTCTAAATGTCTTTATACCTCCATCAGTAGCCTGACTGGGGATGCCTAGGAGTCAATTAGCAACGCATTTAAATGCCAACAAGTTTTTCATTTTACATTCGTTTCTCGTCATTTGTAAATTGATACTTGTGTTGAATATTTACTGCCTTGCTTGTCTACACTGCTACATATCCCAATCAGTCAGATGGTGGTCCCAGAAATTAAAATAATTCTCAATGTTGAATAAAAATATTTTAACATATTTATTTTTACTGTAAATGTGACAAAAAAAAATCTGATTAACACTTTGAATTTCTTAGATTTAGGCCTAATTGTTTTATTTCAGTAGACGCCAATTCGAATTATTGACAAAATAAACTATGCAGAAACATTGCACAAACTTAATCACTCACCTAACCTACAACCAAATTATTCCTCACAAAAAATGTCAGTTAAGTAGTTGCCAGTCAAAAAGTTAAAATGAATCACACACGCTGTCCTTGTTTTAATTAATAAACATTTAAATATTTAAATAGGGCGTAAACTTGCTTCGCTTGTGCCATAAACGCGTCCTCGCCGTAAATGGTATTTTATTAAAATAGACCTTTTAATGACTCCTTTTAATGAGGTCTATTAAATTTTGAACGAAGTCAGTAGAGACGATTTTGAAAAATAAAGTCTCATGACTCATTTTTTGTAAGTTTTTTTTTTTTTACCGATAACTCATGAACCGGTATTTTTAAGGAGATGGTGTTCGATACGTTTTGTTTGGGTCCTTAGAAGCTACACATTAATAAATGGATCAAAATCGTTAGGCAATTTAAAAAAATCGTAATTTTGTGTTTTTCTGTGGAAACGATTAGCGCCATATCGTCAAAATATGTCCACATATCAAATTTGACTAAAATCAGTCGCTAGATCTGTGCTAGACAACTAGATATCATTACAAAACCACTTTTATGGTAGGCCCTACTCTGAAGAGCTAAAAACCGATAAATCCACAAAAAAGGGCAGATTTTTTAACCCATCACATTATTTTCTCTGCGTAATATCAATGTAATATGTACGACAGTAAATCGAAAGCAAATAAAATCGTGTCACACTCCTTTCGCTTTTGTCACATAAATTATTTATCTTTAATTTCTAGCAGTTTTGTTGCTTTACTCACCCTATAGCCTACAGTTTTCGAAACAAGAACCTAATCGGTAGGCTACCTTTTCGATTCAATTCTTAAATAAAAACAAAATAATTGTAATGAAGGTATTGAAGTGTTTCCAACTAGACAGCAAACCAAAATGACTGATTTTCTGATGTGTATGAAAAGATCTGACGTGACCTTGGTGTGATTTATCGCGTCTTTAAAACATTTTTACTTTAGTTTTCATGATATTCGCATTTTTAGCAGCAGTGTTAGTAAGAAACCAAGTCGAGTGGTCCACTAAAATAAAAATGAAAATTAAGCCGTATTGTTGATTTTAATTCAAATTTCATTTAGATTCAAATCAAAAAAAAAAATAAAAAATTGAAGTTCCAAATAGTTTCTAACAGGGGCTTTGGAACAGGAGTCGATTTGCCTTTATGGAAAGGATACGAAATTAGGCTATATTTTACACAATAACTTCACTATTTGCCGTTATGGATGGGTGAGGTTGGTAGTACCATTACAATTTGAAACTATGTATCAAATTTAAGTTGAATAACACACGAGATATGTTTAAATGTGTCGCTATTTTGATATTTCTGAATTTGAATTGTGTAGGCCTAATAATGAACAGACTATAGGCGTACACCTCTGTACACATTTCATGTTCCCACTTAATTTTTGTGGCCGCTGTAGTGTTTACGTACAGACAACGACAATGATAACGGGCGGATAGTATGACGAAATCACTTTTTCAGTTTCCTGATACCGGTACCATGAAACAATTAACATCAGTTTATAAATGGAGGTCGATATTTTGCGCGATTACTATTACTTGCCCTTAATAAATGATAATAGGGCCTATAGGCCTACAATTTTGAAAAGATACTGCGCAGAACCACATCACAGGAGTTAGTCGACGCGCAGAGGGGAGGTGGCCGGGAGTATACTCAAGCCGTGGTGGGGATCAGTCTTTGCCTCTCTGCGTTGGTTTTTCATGTAGTCTCCCGTGCAAGTCTTTATTTTTATTTAGTGTTTAAATATACGTATTTTAACACCTTTTATGTTCATATATATTTTTTTTTATGAGTAAAATTTTATAGTATGTAATCAAAATCACAATAACAGGCCAAATAAATAATAAAATATATTAAATTATTAATTTTATCGCTTATACATTATTTTACCAAGCTAGTATTATTGATTAAATCATTATTTCAAGTGAAAAAATATACGACCTAGACCCGGAATCGAACCCAAGGTTCGACCGTAAAGGCTGGGAGCCGAGTATAGGCTACGGATTAGTTTCAATGTCGTTTGTAACGAGGTAATTTATCTGTCATAACTCAAAAATTGCAGCAAAAACAAATAATTCAAGTGAGAAGTGTACGTCCTATGCTGGGAAGCGATCAAGGATAGCTCAGTTGGTAGAGCGTTGGCACGTAAAGCCAAAGGTCCTGGGTTCGATTCCCGGTCTCTAGGTCGTATATTTTTTCACTTGAAATAATAATTATTTAATCAATAAAATTTAAACGAAATAATAAATTATATAACATTGAAATTTATTTGTTTAGTACAGAATATTTTTCGGTAATTTTTACATTACACCTAGGAGAGGCGAACCTGCAGTGGAAGCGGCTAGATGCTTCTCCTCTTCAGCCCTCTCATTCAACCTTGCCCTTCCCTACCTGCGCGGACCTAGCCGGCATGTGGCTCTTTTCTAAGTTGTTTACCTATAATTGTAGCAAAGTGAAGTTTGTAAGTAGCAGCCTATTTACTGTTAAAATAATTTCAGTTCTGTGCTCTTTTCACAATACATAGCCTAAGTGAAAGTAGCCTATGTTTTTATTTTATTTGTAGTAGACTAATAAAGAGTGCAAAAAGTTCCACAAACTTTCTCACTAGCTCATCTCTAAAACTAAATAGAAACTCATGCCAGTTCCATAGTTGTCTGTCGAAAAGTGTCATGAACAACCCCTTAACGAAAGTCGTAGGCTATTGAATAAAATTAAGGTTTTCATGACGTTAGTTAAGCTTAATTTTTGTTAATTATTACTGAACTGTAATATTTAAACTTTTTGCACACGCGATTAAACAATTAATCTTCAGTATTACTAAATTTTGAATAAAATTGGTGGAGCCGATTTTGATAAATGAAGTATTTTATAGAATTGAGCAAAATTTGATCAGACAGCCATCATTAGAAAAACTTCATTTTGGGACTCAAAGGACCTCATAATGGATAGCCTATATCCGTAAAAAATACCACTTTGTATTTTTGACTCATCACAGAACATTTGCTAAAATATTCGTTTTGATGTCTAATGAGACCAAAGAAATGGGTTTTAGATTGATGTGTCTATAGTCCGTGCAGCGTAATTGAGTGGTCCGATTTTTTATCGAAATTGTTGTATGGGCATATTTTGGCCTTACTTCAGGGTGTTTTTTTTTTTTATTGATAAGTCAAAATTACAGAGTAGCCTCATAAGATTAAAATACAAAATCAGCATATTTTTATCAAAATATGATCAAATACAGACTCTAAGTGTCAATATAATTTGTTTTTATCGCAATATCTCCAAAAATACCACTTAGATAGTTACCTTTTGAGAAGGGAATTTAACCATTGGCGCCACAGTAAAGGATTGAATTTCAAAATCGGCATAAAATATTTAGATAAAATTTTGGTAAAATTTGTAACCCAAACTAATACGCTTGAACCAATAATAAAAGAAAATTATTCCTTAATTATTTCGACATATATTATGCTGTGCATAGTAGGCCCTACTGAGGATCTTCTACCTTGTTACGCCTAATGTTGGATAAATCCCTCTTTTTCATTTATCCTATCACGTCTCTTTTGACCAACACTTGTTATCTCCCGACCCTGATCTATCATAGGGCTAGAGGTTTCTATTTTATCATTTTCCTTCTTCTTTTTTTAAGGCAATGATGTCCCCCCCCCCCCCCCTATGAACCAAAAGGGAAAATAACAATGTTTGTTCCTTAAAAGCGTTACAGCCAATTTTGAGACAATGGGAATTATATTCAATTGGTAGGCATATTTGTTTCGTTTAGTGTGTGTGGGGGGGGGGGTGTCTGTGATCAAGTTTATCCAATATTATTTAAGATAAAAATATGGAGGCCTACTTCATAACAAGAATAGGCTACAAAACAGGTTTTGCTACAACGTATGATGACGGAGTGATATGTAAATTATTTTACGCTCCTTTACGTAAACGACCAAGTCTAGCTGTAGGCTACAAACAATATTTCTACGTTTGCATTATTAATTTGGACTTTTGTTCAAATACCTATTTTACAATAAAAATCTATACCATAGTCTACAATTAATTTAAAATTTGTATCTCTCAACAACACTTAATCCCCCTCTTTTCGTCATTCCCTCACTTTGTTCTGATATTCCCTCTCTTCTAGTGAGAAGAAACCAATCACAGTAAGCCTCTATTCCACTACTTTGTACGAGAGGAGTGGGATTTATTCCCCTCTTTGAACCAACTACTTTGTCGCCATTGTATAACTTGCACTTGATCAATTTGTGTATATCTTTGACAGCAAACTTGGTGAGTTGACAACTTTTATAACTATTTACATTAATTGGTCACTTTATTAAATGTTTAGCTTACTTTTTTACTCTATCTATGTAGAACAAGTATTGTAAAAGTGAACAAAAGTAGGCTAAATATAAAACGTTGTTCCTGTAGGTTAATTTTTACGAGTTTTGTTTGCATCAACGAGTTGCAACAAATATATTTAGGCCTATTTTAACTCTCTGTCAAATATAGAGAAAGTTATGAGTTGGGTTATAACGTAGACTAGATGTCTAGTGTTTGGGGATATATGCTATCGTTTTAGGTCCTTTATAATGATGTCCGTCGGTCCGTGCAGTGCTCTATAGCTTAATCTTGTGGACCAATTTTAATCAAATTTGGTATGTGGGCATATTTTGGCCTATTTATTTCGATATATATTTTTTTTAAACTCAAAATTTGTAACTACCATAAGAAAACACAAATTAGTATTTTTTCAAAATCGGCAAAAACGATGTTGATTAAATATTGCTCAAGTGTAGCTTGTAAGGACCCAGTCAAAACGTATTCGTCGCCATCTCTCACAAAATGGCGGCAGTTCGTGAGTTAGACAAAAACAAAACAAAAAGTTTTAAAATACTTAATTTGTCAAAATCGGCTGAATCAATTATTAAGTTCAAATTTTAGTGAAATGTGAAGATTAATGACCTAAAATCGTGTGAATCCAGCTAGGGTATCTCAGGATCACCAGTTTAGATCTATATAAGGACCCTTGGAATTGCTTAGATCAGGAGGCTCCAGAGTGATTCGACCCTTCCTCGGGTCTTCTCTACCCCAAAATTGTGACTCTTTCCAAAATCTATAGAAAAGAACACGAGTTGATCAAATTGTAGATGCAGCTAGGGTATCTCAGAACTCCCAGGGTAGATCCAGCTAATAACCTTGGGATTGCTTAACTTAGGCTTATTCACGTTTGTTTGTACCATTCAATAAAAGTAGACTACCCATGCTAACATTATTTAACCCTGTGATTCAAAATGTCAAAAATTGTAAATGAATGATCGTCACCTAAGTTAGATGGAAAAAGACCTTTTGTATCTCATATTAAATTTGAATAAAAACGAAATAGAATTATTTAATTTTTGAAAATATATTAAGTTTCTTTAGAACCTAACTCTCTTGAAATAATTTTACATTAACTAACAGATTCGGTTATAAAGTTGTCGAGTTAAAACTAACATAATAAGCTTAAGTTAACTCTTCCTATTTCTATTAAACTGTGTTAAACTATTTCCTATTTAGAGTTCTACTGTATTTCAACTATTACAAGCGTTCCCTTTTCGTTTATAAACGTCAAATGTTGGTTGGGAAGCCCCGAGGGGTGTCAGATCACTCTAGGATCCTCCTGAGCTAAGGAATCCCTAGAGCGCTAGCTAGATCTATAGGGGTAGTGAAAAGGGGTGGTAGAGGGGGTAAAAAAGGGAAATCTCCCTGGACCCCCCGTGACCAAACCGGTCATGCCCTTTTATTCTTTACTTTTAGTCCTTCAGTATCCCATTTTATTACACTCAGTTTTTTATTTCTCCTCTTAGAATTCCTTCATTTTTAAATACTGTATTTGCTCTATGTAGGCCACGTAGTATAAATAGGAAGTGTAGGCCTAATGCGTAAGAACATCGATGTTAGTTGCCTCAAGTCTGTTTGCAGTGGTTGCCCAAATAATACCGAAATAATTTCTTTTTATCAAACATTAGGCCTATACTTGGGTACATTTTGGTCTTATCTGGAATTTTCACTTTTTTAATAGGCCTAGCTCAAAATTTGTAAGTAGGCTATGTACTACAATAACAAAACATATATTTTAAATTTACTAAAAAACTATTTTGATTTAATTTTTCTGAGACAGAACGCTAGTAACAACAATAATTGTCATGTAAATAGGCCTATTTGTGAAAAATGTAGACTAGGCCTATATCATTCATTAAAGGAGTCCTGAATTGAAAACTTTTTTTTTTTAATTCGCATTTTTCCTAGATTTTATTCCAAACAAAATTATTCCGTTCAACATTTCACAAACAAATATATATATATATATATATATATATATATATATATATATATATATATATATATATATATATTGTTTACAACAAATGTTCACGATTTTTCACAAGTAACCTAAGTATGCAAATGAACAACAAAACTTCATCCGTTAATAATTTGTATGCCCTTCGTGTAAAATATTTGTAAACTATATATTTTGTATTGTTCATAATAAAACTAGGTACAATTTGTAGACTATATTATTAAATAATCTCTGTTTTATGGTTAATGGTTAAAGAAGGAGTTTTGACACATTTAAAGAATAGTCCTGCAAATTGGCAGTAAATGCTATGACAGTACAGAAATCTTAATGGATACGACTAGGATTAAAAAGGGTATTTGTTTACATATACTAGGTGATGTTCGGGTTTTTTTTTTATCGTTTACTACATACTTTACTTCTTAAGAATAAATAATGTTTTCAATGCGGAGGTCACTTTTTTCACTGAAAAATTACAATCTAAAAACTACCAAATCCGACGTATTTATAGGTTAAAACATAATGGCAATGTAAATGGCGTATGGTTGACACATGCGCATTACACAATGACTACGTCGATCACTATTTATATCAACAAGACAAGATTGTCTAAGTGCTATCTATCTATATTATAATACATATATATACACACACCAAACCTTTCGTAGGTTTTGGTGAAGTTAATAAATTGAAGTTAGATTATTAATATAGAGGATTGACAGCATATCGCGTGATCTGTGATCTCAGATATAAACATTGAAATATCTTAGTAACATATGAGAAGTGAATATGAAGATGTGTCATTATGCCTAACCTATTAATACGTCGATTTGATAGTTTTCAAATTGTGATTTTTCAGTGATAAAAGTGACCTCCGCATTGAAAACAATATTTATTCTTAAGAAGTAAGTTGTGTAGTAAACAAAAAGAGTTTCAAGTACCGTTATGTAGGCCTACGTCAGTAAGCTAGGCCTACTGTTTTCTTAGCAACCGTTTTATATGGTCAATAAACTTAGTATTTTTGTTTTACAATTGTAATGTAAGATCTAACTTTGTAAATAAAATTTGAGAGTACAGCTATATAAAACTCCGTTTTGTGAAAAATCAGTTTTAACTACAGTATTTCGATAAAATTTTGCTCAAACGTAACTCCTAATGAACTATTGGTTGTTATCAACCCCAAAATACAGAATAGGGAGCTAACATAACTGTCGCTACATGTATATAATATTTTAGTAGACCTATCATGAGATAAATAAACAGTAATATTGTGAAAATCAAAAGTAAAAGAATAATATCGAGAGAAATTAGTAAAAAAAGAAAAATGAACCTTGATCACCGTCATTGAAAACTCCATGTCTAAAAAAGTAGACTAATATTTAAGCATATATTTGTGTCTGTGTATATGAACGTCTAAAAAAGTGTGTGCTCTAATTAATTAGTAAGCCTATATTGTAATTAATTTCCCACATGCTGTAGGATGCGGTAAACTACTCTATCCGTGGCGCCTTTACCTAGATTACAAATTTTAACGCTATATGCCCTGCAGGTTTTGAGAAAGCCTGCAGTATCCAGATACGTGTTTTTCGATATCATTTTAGTACAAGATGGCTGAATATGTCTTAGGGCTAATTATTTATGTAAGTTATAATGTGTATTGTATATTGTTTTATTAGATATTTATTGTTCAGGGCCTAATCTACTTAAATAATTTTTTTTAAATTATATAAAATCAAATCTACACCAGTTAAACTATATTACTTAATTCCTATAGGCCTAAGTATTGGAGTCTTAGTTAGACCTACCGGCATTTGATGATCATACCCCCTCCCCACCCAAGTTTACCAAATTGGCAGTCTACATACTGTAGACTATATACAAAATTTTACAACATTTAAGGGGTTTATCTAGTTTCTAAGAAATAAAATCGCAGATTTTTCTGGTTTTGGGTAGGTATACATAGGCCTACTGTAGCGGTAAGAATGAACACGCAAAGAATTCAGAGGATTAGCAAATATTTTAGTTGATACTGAAGATCTCACTACTACTCTAATTAATAACATTGACTCAATAAAATGTCAATAACAATGTCAATAAAATTAACCTACTGTATTCAATAATATATCGCTCTATGTTAATCTAAATAAACACCGAAACACTTAAAATAACTTTAACAATTATCTACACTGAAATCATACATAGCCTACGCTTACGTTTAAGCGCCCCGGCAGGTACAAGAATGGCCCCCCCCCAAAAATCGCAACTTGTCTGCTCTAGATGACCCCTCTTCAACCGTAAGCAATCCCACCCCCCACAGTCGTATAAGTAACTACTACTTGGTAATAATTAGACATTAGACCTATTTTTACTCTAAATTGAAATGAAACATAAGTTAATTAATTTAAGTATAGGGCATTCTTTACATAACTATCTTTTTGGTAGCATTGTAATTAAATATGCCAATGCTATGAAGTATCACACAGGGAAAGAAAAACTGCAACGTTAAACATCAAGGTTTATTATTTACCCTTGACCTGCCCCCCCCCCTCGTGGTTGCAGTGGTGCTATTTACACCTCTGCATTCACAACTGTGGGAAATTCCAACCTGATATTTTATAACTGATTAGTATGGTAATTGTTAAAAGGACTTTACTTGTCTAGTAGACTAAATACGATCAGCGCATGCGCAGTTCCCTCTTCACCCCTCATACGTTGCGTTCATTCTTGTGATCGTTACACAGTAAGCCTGGTTGCATTAAAAATGTTATTGTGATTTTCATTTGTTCATATTACTAAAAGAAGTTTATATCCGTGTGTGGACATATTTCTTACTTCTTTGTCGTTTAAAAGCATAAAACCTCTCGGTCATTATCGTCTTTAAAAAAATAATATAAGAACCTTTAGATCTCGAATACTCTAATAGCAACATGGTCGGAAAAGAATAATTGTTGGTCAAGAGAGACAGGATAGGACATAATAATTTGTACAAAGGAAATTTGGTAGCTATAGGCCTCCTCCTGTTGAGATATTTGTATGTGTAGGCTACAAGGTAGCCTACTTCCAGATTTCTACAGAGCAAGTGGAGCACTAAATAGTTCTTACAGATCTAAATAATATCCTCAAGAAAATTAAAATTGTTTAAATTTTTTTGACTCTTCAGAAGGGCTAAATTGTCCAATCTTTTATCGCATTATGTGGTAGGCCTACTACACATGTTCATTTCTCAAAACAAATAAATGAATGAATGGACTGAAAATTTTTGTTTTATTTATTATTAACAATATTTCTTGTTTTTTGTATAAGGTAAGATTTATATGTTTTCATATGTAAAAGGTCTGTGTGGAATACATAGCAGGTGTCAAAAAAGACCTGAGATATCTAAACAACTTTTAAACTTGAAAACTGAAACTTTAGAATTATGTTTTTGTTTTATAAACTAGCTTTTAGAAATGTAATATACATTCACCCACACCTCAAAATGGGGGTTTTCGGAGGGATGGAACTAAAAATTTTCAAATATAAAAGCACCATCGAGTAACCTCAATTTGAAAGACTTATTTAATAGAACATAACTGTAGGCTCTACATAGGCTATTAGAGGGCGCTATTTAATTCAATTCAAATGGCGACAGGTCAAATATTCAATATTTTAAAATGTTAGCTGAAAAATAAATTTTGAGTGTAAATTAATTGTATAGTAATCCATCTTCCTCTTAAAACTTGAATAAAATAACAGTAAAGTTTTTGCTATTATAATTTTGTGTCCTTATTGTTTTTTCATTTTAAAATTGGATTTTATAAATAGGCATTTTTTTGACTGGCTGCCATATTAGATTGGAGTAAATAGCGACCTCTAGTTTGCGCGGTTAGTTTTTATTCAAAAAGACTTTTAAATTGAGGTATTACTCGATTGGTCCTTTATATTTGAAAATTTTGAGGTCCCCCCGAAAAAAGCCCAATTTTCGGGTGGGATTGAATTTACCTTATAATTCCAAAATATTGTGTAGGTCTATTCACAAGTAAAAACATTTCTAAAATTTGAGCTTTTTATCTTTTAAAGTTTAAAAGTTTCTAAACCGTTCCGATACATTTTTGACACCTGATATATGTAAAATTGTATATAGGTATATACAGTAGTTGATTATTTGTTTAATTAATGAATAGTTGTGGCTATTTATGATAAATGACACTGAATATTTTTTAAATAATAAGGCATTTTTGTATAAGTTAAGATTTTGTCTTTTCATATGTAAAGGTCTAAGTTGTATAGATAGGCCTATGTAAGATTGTAAATAGGTAGGCTTATAAGATTGTGTGACTAATTAATCTATATAATCTGTATACAGTAACTTGGCGTTTGATCCCTTGGCTACCTGCAAGCCGCCCGGACCGTCCCCCCTCGCTCCCTTCCTCACCCAGGTGTTTCAGTGATGAGTCACCTACTAGCGTTAACACTGCACTGTTTAACTTTTTTAAGGGAGACACAATTTTAAATTTTTTTCAGCAAAGTGAAAATTTTTAGGAAAATATAAGCAAATTGATACCAAACACGACACTATTCCGTTTGTAAAAGCCGCCAGTAGAAAGCTCTTTACACAGCTAGGCTACTATTTGCATAATCACATACTTATTATTTACATGTTTACATACTATTTACATACATTAGTTATTCAAGGTAGGTTATAATTCTATGTATCCAATTTAAATTTAAATACTTCATACGTGTATTAACATTTGTTATAAAATTGTATTGAATCAATATTGGTTTGAATCTAAATAATAAAGTATTTTCTTCATGAGAAATTAAATTCAATCAAAAGAAAATTAAAGATAATACAATTAGCCTACAATTTATTAATTCGGTAAAATTAAAATAAAACACGAAAATAAAACTGCGCCAATAAATACACGATTTCATATAATCGCATACTATAATTTACTAGTTAGGTTATATTTTATTTCTGTGTACAACAGCTATTTTCAAACACTTTAGTAGAATTTTACATGTCTTACTTAAATTTAGAATGAAGTTAATTAATCCAATACTAATTGTAAACGTGAATATGTGTACGTATAAATAATATTTGAAAGAGTATACATTATGTTTCGTTTAATTTAAGAGTTTGAAAATTGTAAACTATATATAAAATTGCAAACAGTAACATGTACCATCTTTATGAAGAATATGACGTGTCTTGATTAAGTTAGCATGCGTATTATGACCACTATTTAAGACTATGTTTCAAAAAATAAATTGTAATTGGAACACCATAGCGGCGGCGATATCAAACGACTTTGTCGATAGCGGTATCCCATTGTCGGCGGCGTAAAAACACCGCGGCATTGATATAGTAGACATAACTTACACCTGCAAAAACATTTGATGGGCCGCTTTTTTTCCACGAATCAATTTACTATACATTATGAAAAATATCACATTTCTTTTCAGTTTTCTTTGACTGGTTATGATCTACGCACAGTATATATAGTAAATAATATTATAAGTTATGATTAATTTTATAGTGATGAGTAAATTTTATAGTTGTGTTAATAGTTGTTAATAGAATCAATCTAATTCTTTAATATGAATAATATTCTTAATGTTTATTGTTATTAACACCATTAACAAATTACATTGGGATTATATTTTCTTCTTTATCATTTTACCTCAATAAGGTAGACAAAATATAATGATAATAAATCTTAAGCAGGGTTGTCCAAAGCATTACCTAATTTTTCAAAGTTATAATTAAAATACAATTGTATATAAGTAGAATAAGTTCAAATATGTTCTGTTATATGTGAACAATTTTGTTATTGTATGTGTCGATGTTGATGCTAAAACTGAATAAAGGAACACCCTATATATTAATTTTTCATGAAATGTAAATGTAATGATCAAAACCAACCTGACTGACAGGGTTCAATTTGGTATTCAATTTAAACTCAAGTCGTGGTTTAATTTTTATTTAGTAATTTTAGTTGCCGTAAATAAAATTTGGTTCAATTTTTTAGGGCGATTTTTCCATTTTGTCCTTTTATTTTCACTATTTGACAGGTAACTTTTGAACCGGGAACATTTTTTAGGATATAGCCAACATTTTGTTATAAAAGATACGTCCAAATTATGTCTATGTAACAAAAAAAAATATATATCAAAATCTGACCAATCATTTTGACTTCAGACATCGGTTTAAAAGTTATAAGATATCTCGAAACTAATATGTAAAGGAAATTGTGAAATCAATATTGCACTATTTTTTTTCACAAACCCATCTACAAAACCAAACAATAGGCCTACTAATGAAATAGAATAATTGTCTTCATCTCTCGAAAAATATGTTTATAACCTACTACTTAGGAAAAAGTATAATTTACTTTAGTTTTGAGTTTTCCCCCGTGTAACTTAAGGAGAATAAGTTGGTACAAAAAGATCCCTAATCTCACTTTTTGTAAATATTTTCATTATTTAACCTTTATCTATTGAACTGGAGACATTTTCTGGAATATGACGAACATTTTATCTATATTTTGCCTATTAAAACAATGGTCTTAAGTCGACACCTATTCTAAATATTTGGTAGTCTACTAAATCCAACTATGATGAGAAATATCTACGCTGGGATTAATTAAACAGTTTCTGGTGTTTTATGGAGCCGTGGTTTGGTGGTTTTCGACACTTACGAATACATTTGGATTATTTTAAGACTATTGTTGGTTGATCTGTCTGTCCGCCTGGTCTGTGAAATGTTTGGTACGTGATAGCTCAATACAGGATAGTTCCACTAATCAAAATGTTTAAGTTTGTTGTTGGGTAAGTATTTCAAGAAACGATTAGATTTCGTTCTAAATTTTCTAACACCCCAGAATCTTACACCAAAAATTCCAATTTTTTTTTTAAACCTATAACTATTTTTTATCAAACAAAAAGGAAATAATTTTGTTAATTATAACTAAATGAAAGTATTATTGATACAAAGTGCTTACACGATAACACAGAAGATCCAAAATTGAGCAAATTGATTAAATTGGTTAAATTGAACCACCTTAAGTTGAATGCAACCTAATTTTGCAAACCTAGAAGGTGTAAGTCGAACATTTTTTATATAAAAATCTATTTATTATTGGAGTGTTATTGTAAATTTAATAAATAATAATAAATAATGAATAGGGCATATTTGAAACCTTCGGAAGCTCAAAATTATTTTTAGGTTAGCGATATTGAGGTTTAGTCTTGTTTTCTGCTGCTAAAGTTATCAAACTGTTTCAATACTTAACAACAGGCTTTAGAAACTCTGTTCTTTACATAATAACTTTGTAGGGTAACTTTTCTCTCTTAGTTTCTGTAGGTAAGTGTTTAGTTATAATAAGTTTAGTATTATTAATAAAGTTTAGAACGATCATACCATTATAACTAAACACCTACCTACAGATTAACAGAAGAAGGACTTCAAAATTCCCACACTTCTACGGGCCCCCTTAAACTCTCCTACATTTATAAGTTTATATTGACTATATAGTTGAGATTTTCAATTGTGATTATTTTTCCATAATAAGTTTACCATAGCATATGCTTAACCAAATTTCTTATTCTTAAGAACGAAATATATTTTATTGGGGTTTCGTATTACACAATTTTGATAAAAAGTAGTTAGAACTACATAGTGGGTACATTTTTAATTTCTACAACATATTTTATCAATTTATATACTCTCTTAGTTTCTCATATTGTTTTTGTAGCTTTATACATGTTTATAAGCTATTTTCTGGTTTACAAAACATATTTTATCGACCCAAGGTTAGCAGATTTAACACACTTTCAACTATTTTTACAAAAGGATATAATCTTTTTTTAAACATAATATATATGAGACTACACAATTAAAAACTTAAGTTTTTCATGGAAATGGTTAGTTTACGCACAAATATTGAATTTTAACAGTATTTGATGATGTCTTGTAGCCGAAACTTTGTGTACTTTTACTTAGTACAAATTAAATTATATAATCTGATGATGTCTTGTCGCCGAAACTTTTTGTACTTTTTCCATTGTAGCTTACAAATTACAATATAAAAACTATAAAACTATATAAAAACTATGATGATGTCTTGAAGCCGAAATGTTTTGTACTTTTTCCCACGTACAAACTGCATTATACCAACTATATGATGATGTCTTTTAACCGAAACTATTGCATTTTTTCACGTACAAATTACATTATACAAAGTATCTGATGATGTCTGGGTAGCAGAAACTTTCTAATCTCTACTCTTATTAACTAAAATATCTATTTGCCATAGTTTGTTATGTGGGACCCAAAATGTTATTAATATGAGTTAACTTTACTACTAAACTATACTAATTCTAACCTTAGTCTAAAATTGGGGGGGGGGTTATTATTTTAGATTAACAGTTGTAACATATTTGGAGGCCCAAAATTTAAAAAATCTGAAAATTTCATTTATTCTCAAAATAATTTCAAATTTCCATGGAGCGTGAAAGAACCAAACTATTTATAATCATATATGTAGGAAGGTTTAAGGGGACCCGTGGAAGTGTGAAAATTTTGAATTTGTGTTTTTTCTTCTGTTAGTCTGCAGGTAGGTGTTTAGTTATAGGCTAATGTATGATCGTTCTAAACTTACTAAACTTATTATAACTAAACACCTATCTACAGAAAATAAGAGAAAAGTTTTTGTGTTCAATATTTCTTTGATTTACGAAGCTGGACGTATGAAACACAGCCTATGTACAACTTCAATTTTGTAAAATGAAGGATTGTTTAATTTAAAATGCACAATAGGCTATAAAAATTCATATTTTCGTAAAAATGATATAATTTAAAAAATGCAGATTTATCAGAATGTTTCGTTTTGACAGCTTGACTTATGAATACTTATTATTCTGTACAGTTATTAGTTATAGTTTTGGTATTGAAGCTTATGTATCACTGAGGATGGCTACTTTGTCGTTGAAACATCTTTGATTAAATAAACGTAATTTTTGTGAGATCTTGTGTTTGAGTTTTTTAATCTAATATTATCTCACAAGTCAAGCTCAATATTTATTTATACTACACAGTTTTGTTTACTTATGTCGCATTTGTAGAAACGTTATTTTTCTATAAGAAACTGGATCCACAATTGAAATGGACACGAACTCTTGTGCAATATCATGTGTCAAATTGTTTAAAAAGGTGATTTTTCCTTTTGCAATAGTCAAATTTTAATTCGTCTAATATAAATAGCAGTAGATAAGAGGTAGAAATATAAAAGAATATCCGATTATGTTATTGAATTCAGCGTTGAAATCAATATTTAATCAAGTGTATCATACGATACTATTACCATTTAACAAAATTAACTCAAAACAAACAAGACGATGGCCACAAATTATTAATATCATAAATGAAAGACAAACAATATTTTGTATAGCTAATAACTATTAATATGTAAATATTTCTTTTCACAATATAGGCCTACCTTACTTTCAAGTAACATTATTTTAACTGTGTGAAACAATCAATACTAGCTTTTGAATACTGTAATATTGTATTCTCAGTGCAGTATTTTCCATTAAGCAAGTGCATAGAACGAAAAATTTTCAAAATAAGAATATTTTAAGAGACGTAAAACCAAGCAGCCCAGAAAATTATTTGACTCGTTACAACGTAAAACAATTTGATTCGGTACATCATGCTACCTCCCCAGCCCATTCGTACAATGTAATACAAGCAAAGTCTCTGAATGTAGTTGTACAAATATTAATTTGTATTGTGGTAGTACAAGGGGTCTTATCCAGTAGGGTAAGTTTTTTAAACAGGTGTTACACATATTTTCTAAAACTCGTAATTGCATAGTATAATATATATATATATATATATATATTTATTTACTCTCTTCACATAGGCTAACTAGACCCTAACGAAACTGTCTACATTTTAAAAAGTGGATTTTGTGCAAAAAAATAAGAAAATTTCTTGATCTTACATCACTAAAATTAAAAACAAATATTATATCATTGTTTACATTAAAATAAATAATTCTGAAAAACAAATTTGAATTTAAAATTTAAATTTAAAAAAAAATTGACATACATAGGTAAAATGGCAGTAGGTAATGTAATTTGGCAGTACTGTACTAGTAAGTTAATTTGGCAGTAGTAATTAAAACTTAGCTTAAACTTACTGTATTTAGTTTTCACCATCACTTTGATCTGACTCTGGACCACAGTTGTCACACATGTATATTTCTCCATCTGTTGGCCATTTTTGACAATCATTATGATACGGAACCAAACAAAATGAACACTCTACCCATGATTTTCCAGTTTTATTTTTTTCGTGTTGCTTGTAATTTATTGAACAAACACCACAAATCCAATTGTTGTCTCTTGATTTTTGAACACCTGAAGTTCTTGTTATTGCCAAATCAGTTGACATGGAATTTGATAAAGTTGTTGAAGGAGATGATTGGATCGTTGACGTAGAAGGTGGGGTTAAGCATTTTGCAGATGAGTCCCGTTTTCGTTTGTAGTTCTTTACATTAGTTTAACTAGTGGGTGTTTTCTGAACACTTGGAATCTGGGAAAGGTTAGGACTATCAGGTGTTTGTGGTGAAGAAGTAGATTGATTTGTGGGGTTAACTGGTTTCTCCGTAAGTCTACTTGCTAAACACAAGCTATAGAATTCTTTGAATTTAGCCCATCACCATTTACTAGCAACCTGTTTATGAGGATTGAAAAAATTAATCTCTGTTTACAGTTTTTGCTAAATCATAAGCTAATTTTCTTACTTGAAAAACTGTTAGCCCGAAACCTAACTCTTGCATGTCCACAATGTATTTAAAGATTTGTTGTTCTAATTCAGCAGGTAAAACAAAAGGTCGACCTAGTTTATCAATTGCTGAATGTTGAATGTTTTCATTCTTTTCTAGAAATCTTTTAATATTATTGTATGGAACTCCAGTTAACTTTACTGCCTGATAAATGGTCATGTTTTCGTTTCGGACCTTTCTAGAGGCATCTAATAAATCTAAATGTTCATAACATCTATAAATTTTATCAGAGCTACTTTTACTTGGAGATTTTCTTTTCTTAGGACCCATCGTTTATAACATTAAAAAAATACAGTAATTTTAGGTAGGTAATTTGGCAGTACCTTAAAATTTAAAAAATGTAATTTCAAATAATAATATATTATACTTAAATGTATCTGAAAATAACTCACAACTCTCAGAAATCAGCTATAAACGTGCACGAGCTTAACTTTTATGTGATGCAAATTTCTACACCTCGAAATTAAGCTCAATTGTCTAAGAAAACGTCGACTTTACCTAAGATTATTTTTTATTAAACACAGTTAAACACACCGACAAACTTTTAACACTACTAAAAACTACATTAATTTCCTTATTGATTACTCACAAATCACAGACGAAACGTTTAACAAATGTCACTAAACAAATAAAACAAAATATAACCACAGCAAGGGTCTATCACTACCATTCAAAACGTCCAAACTGACCAACACTTCCTAATGAAGTTTGTTTAGTCTATAGCACAAAGATAAGAGAATATATATATAAACAAATATATCTACGTGATCTCGTGGCTGAAAACTGACACTTCATAATTTATAGTTAATATAGAATACAATAAACAAAACTTACTGCCAAATTACCTTATTCGCTCTGCTTGTGCCAGTCTCACTTCGAAGCTGTAGATAAGTGAGGAAGCCTTCAATCGCTACGCTCGTGTCGGTTACGCGGCCTTCGTAACTAATAATAAGAATATCACAGGGATGGAAATCGCATTATCTACAATAACTTCGCTATTTGTCGTTATTCAGAGGAGGGGTTGGTATCATTACATGTACAATTGTACAATTGAGATCTGAAATTTTTTATCTAATGTATTACTAGTTCTTGGACAACCTACGAGATGGGAACAAAAAACAGTACACAATGAGCGCCGTTTTGATATTTTCAAATCGATTTTCTAAATTTCAATAGGGCTCTATATTATGAGTACTCTATAGTTCTCTTTAGCGAATTTCAATAGGGTTCTATATTATGAGTACTCTATAGTTCTCTTTAGCGAATTTCATGGGCGAAGAACGGACGGCATGACGAAAATACTTTGGCAATGAAACTTGAAGATTGGACAAAAACAGACGTCAAAATTCTCGAAGATAATCAATCTTATACTATAGGCCTACGTGGTTCGTTAAATTTAAATATGTACACTAACTATGAATATATCTCGTGCATATTTAATTCGTTAGGAATATCTGCGTCAGTTTCATTACTATAGGGTCAATTTGATTGTGGTATCAGTGTTAGCCTACCTGCAGATTTGCCGAATATTAATTATTTTCTTCGGAAACACTAATTTTGTAATAAATTTACCATTTAAATTACACGCCCGTTATGGGTAAATAACACGTTTCAGAACAAAAATAATTTGAAACAGCTGTTTTTTGAAAAATTCTCAAAAAAGTTTTATTTTGTTGTTTTTTTTTAAATATATTGAGTAATAAATTATTTTTATCACCTTTATGGTACCGTCATGTGACTTTGTATTTGTCTTATTACAAAGACGCGTTTCGGAGTCGTAGCTCCATCTTCAGTATTTCACTCCGTGGAGGTCGTCAAAACATTAAACTTGATAAAAACATAAACACTATATACACGTATACATTGATTTAAACACTTTCTTACGTGCACACAGTTTCATGGTCCGCGAACTACTGGCATCACGGTAAGGCCAAGGTTATCAGATGAATGGGTTGGTCCTATCAGTTAGTTATATCTCATTTTTTTGTTGTTTTTTTAGGTTGACTTATATAGTGCTCACTTTATTTATGTATATTCATGGTGTGTTGTGATTGATTGCTTACATTTGGCAAAATAAACGGTTTAAATTCTCAAATACATTTTATTTTGTTGTTTTGTTTGAGAATTTATAACAGCTGTTTTAAATTATTTTAAAGTTAAATTATATATTTTTTACTTTATTTGTGGGGATTGGCGTTGTGTTATGATTAATTGTTTACATTTCTCTAAACTAAACAGTTTATACGGCGTATAGTTATTGGGTCTGAATGTTTTATCTCGCCAAAGTTAACGACTTAACTGTACCTACTGATTCTAGCCCAAATGAAATTTATCGTTGTCATCTATCTTGTGATTACGACTTTAAATTTTTGTTACACATTTTGAGGTAGTTATCATAGGATGGATGACGACGATATGAGCACTGGATCTTCAAGCATCGTGTTTATCCTGTGAAGTCTATGGATCAATGAAAAGGAATAATCGATTGTTAAGCTAAGTCTGATCATAAATTTAGTTTTATTTCTTTCTGTTACCAAATTGTATTGAGGCCAAGGTTTGGTTAACATGTTTTACTTATACTTAATTTAACATTATTTTTTAATTTAGATATATGTGTTTTGTATAGCCTAGTCTATTATTGCATAAAATACATTGATATTCAAACATGTCACATATATTATTACAAAAAAGATTTTAAAATTTATTTGTTGGTACACATACTATTGTATTATTGTATTTAGTTAAATATCAGTACACTATTTTTTGTTGACAAAGGCAGGAGCTGAAATAGTAATTAATGCCGTTTGGGAAATTCATTCATACTTGAAAAATATCTTTTACAATACAATATCTGTATAAATATTGATATATATTTGAGGTAGATTGATGGCCGATTGGGTGAATGGAGGATGGCTTGGTGGATGGTTGGCTCGATGGATGGATGGTTGGATTAATGGGTGGATTAATGGGTGGATGGATGGATGGATTAATGGGTGGATGGATAGGTAGATGAATGGGTGGATTAGGGATGGATTAATGGGTGGATGGATGGATGGATTAATGGGTGGATGGATGGTTGGATTAATGGGTGGATGGATGGTTGGATTAATGGGTGGATGGATGTATGGATTAATGGGTGGATGGATGGATGGATTAATGGGTGGATGGATGTATGGATTAATGGGTGGATGGATGTATGGATTAATGGGTGGATGGATAGGTAGATGAATGGGTTGACGAATGTATGACTGGACGATTGGGTCGATAACTGACTGGATTGATAGGTAGATGGATTGATGGATGGTTGGGTCGATGGATAGGTAGATGAATGGGTTGATGAATGGATGGCTATACAGTTAGATAGATGGCTGGATGAAAAAAAGTTGGTTGGAAAGATACATGGATGAATGGATGTATAGATGGTTGGGTGGATGGATGGGTGGATATATAGGTAGATGGATGGGTTGACGAATGGATGGATGGGTTGATGTATTGCTGGATGATGGGTGAATGGTAGATGAATGGGTTTAAGAATGGATGGATGGATGGATAGATAAATGGATGGGTTGAGGAATGGAAGGTTGGACGGTTGGGTCGATGGCTTGATGGATAGATAGATGGTTGCATGGCTGGATAGAAAGGTGGTTGATGGGTTGCGTGGATGGATGGACGGATGGATGGGTAGATGGATAGATGGGTGGGCGGATAGCTGGATGGATAGGAAGAGGGATGGCTGGATAGATAGGTGGATGGTTGCATGGCTGGATAGAAAGGTGGATACATGTTTGAGTAGATGGATGGATTATGGATGGATGGGTGGTTGGTTGGATGAACGGTTGGCTCGATGACTGGATGGATAGGTGGATGGATGGATGGGTTTATGGATGGATGGTTGGATGAAAGATGGCTAGATGGAGGAATGGACTATAGATTTTTCTCCCTGTAGGATAACTTTCGTAATTGTTCAAGTAGCATTAAAAATTACTGGTAGGTAGAAGCCACGTTAAGAGAAGACGGCTGAATTTGATTATCTGTTTCAAAAAGGCTTCATTGTTATTTTGAAACTTCATTGAATCTAGACTATATAAAAAGGATAATAAGATATAAACAAAACATAAAATAAGTTTTTTATCAATTTTTTATATTTTAATTTGTTATTTTTATCTATTTGTAAGGGGAGTCAGGTGTTCCTATCTCCGCCATGTTAATTTGTGTACCTTTAATGTACCTTTTCTCAAAAAGTAAAGGTGATATCTTACTTTTTTTTAAATTTAAAGGTAGCACCTTTGACTATATTTTTAAACAGAGGAAATGTCTATTAACGTAAAAATAAAGTTTTAGTAATTTTTAAAAAAATATGATTAAATATTTTTTTTTTTTAACTAAACCATTATTTACTCCTAAACTAGGAGTAATAAAAAAAAATCTGTCTGCTTAAAATAAGCAGCCAAGTAAACTGAACAAAACAAATCAAAATTCATCCTTGTATCTTTAGCGGTTCTCAAGAAAAGGTACATTGAATGGTAAAAAATGTAATTTACGGGAATCGCAAGTTAAAGTTAGGCTACTATAAAAATAAGTAAATATTTCTACCTTAGTGCATCTCAGCTCCATAGGAAGGGTTGTCTGGGTCCTCATCCTCTTCACACTTGTCTTCCAATCTTTTTTTGGCCAATGTTTTCTTTTGTCGACATATCTTTTCTATTTCTTTAATGGTCTTGTCGGCTTTTTGTATCCGTCGTCTGTGTACAAGCTCTATCCTTGCTATGCAGTTTGAACCAGGAGGGCTCCATAATTTTTCAAGTATTCTACATTTAATGATATTTCCCTCATTGAAAGTGGCTATGGCTTCGAAAACACCAAATTCCAATGTGTTTTTCCTAACAAATGTGGATTTGGGTAAACTTGACCATATCACGCTGTTTAGCGACTCACTTGCATTCTGTGTGCCTCCATGCAGACATCGGCGAAGCAAATCAGGATGGTCTAGGTCTTGAAAAATAGGTTTTATTTTTACCATTATTGCTTGTGGGAAGTGTGTATGTTCCCTATGATCATAAGGCTCATTGTTCTTCTTTCGCTTTACGGTACTTGAACCAACTGTCAGCGCCACCAGGACACAACGCATGGGCTGGTGAATCATTAGAGGACAAAAGATGGAAGAACTCTGCCCATACTGCAGTTTTAATTTGTTGCAAAGTTTTTCCAGCATTTCTTCGGATGGCCAGACCGTAATAGTTCTGAATTTCATTTATAGCAGCACCTGTCAGCCGACCACGACCTTCCATCGTTTTGCCTTAATCAATTTTGGTTTTGCCCATCTGCGTTTTTAGCTTACGGAGGCGTGAGCCCATCCGTTTCTGGACTTGGCCCACGCACTCTAGCTTTTCAATCACAAAATCTTTCCCGTAAGGTTTTTTTTTCCATAACGGTTGGATAGGCAAAACTAACCCCATCGCCGAGAAAATACTTATATCTGATGTTGTGCTTTTTGTCTGACTGTTCAAACATATCAACGATACCCTACACTTCCATACCTCCACTTACCCCGGAGTAGTTAGCAATGCAATTAGCCTCGTGCTTACTTTCTAGTCTCAATTTACATGTACAACTCTTTGTAAAAATTCTCTCATCAATTACCTTACATGTAGTTTCACTAATAGCACTTACTATACCGTTGAGGGAAGCATATCCGCGACGCTGCCACGATCCATAAAAAATTGCTGTTATATCCCTACATCCTGTTTCTTCCACAGTCTGTTCAATAGCATTTATCATACTTTCTCTACATACTGATTTGTTTGTTTCTAGTAATATGTCAGTGTAAAGCTTGATTTGGTAGATTCATAATGGCACAAACATTACGAGCCGCTTCTTCACCTTTACCTATGGAGCGAAAAGCATAGGCTAACCGTGCAATGACAGTAGACTTCTTTTTTACAAGTTTAGTGTTTCTTTCTGATACTTCAAAATTGCAAGAGGTACACTTTACATTATTTATTACTACACTCAGACCTAGTCTGTTGCTAGGATACATGCACAATGGTCCTTGGCATTTTGAACATACTGCTATTTTTGATAGTAAATTTTGTAGACATTGCATTGAAATGTCACTGGAAACCTCTTTGTCTTTGTAAGACTGATATAAATCTAAATTAGAGCTCAACTTCTTACTTGGTGAACTGACTTTATGTTGAGGAGGTTCACATTCTAGGTTAGAGTTGGATGTGGTAGGCGTAGGACGACATTCTTCACTTTGCACTGCACTCTCTTTATCGCACTGCTTTTGAATACCCGTAAAGACTCTTTTACGTTTTTTGAATATATTATTATTAGATCTTTTTGTATCTCTAAATATAACACAAACCGCAAAAACGAGCAACGAATTCACAATGTAAGGTTATGTAACAAAATAACTAACATCACAACAAATAAAAACATATGTTACAAAGAAACAGTTTCAGTAACAGCTGATACCTGTTGCCAACACAACAATACTAAAATTTATGACTAAAGTTTAACTTGTAAAACATAAACTAAATATGACTAAAGTAATGTAACTTGTAATACATATACACTATCGTAAATGAATGATTTCGTCATTATGAAATAAATTAATTAGTCTATGACTGACAGCGATGAAAAATGTTCCACATGCGTATCTTCTAAAATTCGTAACTAGAAAACTATTGCTCAGAATTAAATAAAACTTAAAGTAAATTAAACCTATAGTTTCATAGAATAATATATATATTTTTTTAAATCCTATTTTTTCAAATTTTAGTCACCTGACCCCCCTTATTTGTATACAAAGTTGTTAGATAACTTATATATACTTAACTTAAGATATATTTTAGGTACCATAGTTCAGTACAAATGTATAACGACCCCTTCTTTTTGTAACTAATTAAAAAAATACTGCAATTTTAGTACTATATTGGCCTACATAATATCCTAACCTAACTTATTTGTGGTGATTCTTGCTAACACAAATCTGATCTACGTTTTTGTTTACCAATAAACTTGAATAGGTTAGTTTAGGCATGGTTATGTTATGTATTAAAATTTTAAATAGACATGTGAAATTATTCAGTTTAAAACCAACATAAGTTAAAAAATCAGCAAAATAAAATTCAAATCGCTATTAAATACATAGAATGATTCTCATAAGACAGTTACAAATATGTTTCGAGTTTTGAAGTTATGAAGGTTGGAGGGCTCCACAAGTATCATAAAATCATTTCCTCAGCATGAACGTCAATCACTGATTCTAGCCCAAATGAAATTTATCGTTGTCATCTATCTTGTGATTACGACTTTAAATTTTTGTTACACATTTTGAGGTAGTTATCATAGGATGGATGACGACGATATGAGCACTGGATCTTCAAGCATCGTGTTTATCCTGTGAAGTCTATGGATCAATGAAAAGGAATAATCGATTGTTAAGCTAAGTCTGATCATAAATTTAGTTTTATTTCTTTCTGTTACCAAATTGTATTGAGGCCAAGGTTTGGTTAACATGTTTTACTTATACTTAATTTAACATTATTTTTTAATTTAGATATATGTGTTTTGTATAGCCTAGTCTATTATTGCATAAAATACATTGATATTCAAACATGTCACATATATTATTACAAAAAAGATTTTAAAATTTATTTGTTGGTACACATACTATTGTATTATTGTATTTAGTTAAATATCAGTACACTATTTTTTGTTGACAAAGGCAGGAGCTGAAATAGTAATTAATGCCGTTTGGGAAATTCATTCATACTTGAAAAATATCTTTTACAATACAATATCTGTATAAATATTGATATATATTTGAGGTAGATTGATGGCCGATTGGGTGAATGGAGGATGGCTTGGTGGATGGTTGGCTCGATGGATGGATGGTTGGATTAATGGGTGGATTAATGGGTGGATGGATGGATGGATTAATGGGTGGATGGATAGGTAGATGAATGGGTGGATTAGGGATGGATTAATGGGTGGATGGATGGATGGATTAATGGGTGGATGGATGGTTGGATTAATGGGTGGATGGATGGTTGGATTAATGGGTGGATGGATGTATGGATTAATGGGTGGATGGATGGATGGATTAATGGGTGGATGGATGTATGGATTAATGGGTGGATGGATGTATGGATTAATGGGTGGATGGATAGGTAGATGAATGGGTTGACGAATGTATGACTGGACGATTGGGTCGATAACTGACTGGATTGATAGGTAGATGGATTGATGGATGGTTGGGTCGATGGATAGGTAGATGAATGGGTTGATGAATGGATGGCTATACAGTTAGATAGATGGCTGGATGAAAAAAAGTTGGTTGGAAAGATACATGGATGAATGGATGTATAGATGGTTGGGTGGATGGATGGGTGGATATATAGGTAGATGGATGGGTTGACGAATGGATGGATGGGTTGATGTATTGCTGGATGATGGGTGAATGGTAGATGAATGGGTTTAAGAATGGATGGATGGATGGATAGATAAATGGATGGGTTGAGGAATGGAAGGTTGGACGGTTGGGTCGATGGCTTGATGGATAGATAGATGGTTGCATGGCTGGATAGAAAGGTGGTTGATGGGTTGCGTGGATGGATGGACGGATGGATGGGTAGATGGATAGATGGGTGGGCGGATAGCTGGATGGATAGGAAGAGGGATGGCTGGATAGATAGGTGGATGGTTGCATGGCTGGATAGAAAGGTGGATAAATGTTTGAGTGGATGGATGGATTATGGATAGGTGGGTGGTTGGTTGGATGGACGGTTGGCTCGATGACTGGATGGATAGGTGGATGGATGGATGGGTTTATGGATGGATGGTTGGATGAAAGATGGCTAGATGGAGGAATGGACTATAGATTTTTCTCCCTGTAGGATAGGCCTAACTTTCGTAATTGTTCAGGTAGCATTAAAAATTACTGGTAGGAAGAAGCCACGTTAAGAGAAGACAGCTGAATTTGATTATCCGTTTCAAAAAGGCTTCATTGATATTTTGAAACTTCATTGAATCTAGACTATATAAAAAGGATAATAAGATATAAACAAAACATAAAATAAGTTTTTTATCAATTTTTTATATTTTAATTTGTTATTTTTATCTATTTGTAAGGGGAGTCAGGTGTTCCTATCTCCGCCATGTTAATTTGTGTACCTTTAATGTACCTTTTCTCAAAAAGTAAAGGTGATATCTTACTTTTTATTTTAATTTAAAGGTAGCACCTTTGACTATATTTTTAAACAGAGGAAACGTCTATTAAGGTAAAAAAAAAGTTTTAGCAATTTTTAAAAAAAAATATGATTAAAAAAAAGGTTTTTTAACTAAACCATTATTTACTCCTAAACTAGGAGTAATAAAAAAAAATCTGTCTGCTTTAAATAAGCAGCCAAGTAAACTGACAAAAACAAAACAAAATTCATCCTTGTATCTTTAGCGGTTCTCAAAAAAAGGTACATTGAATGGTAAAAATGTTATTTACGGGAATCGCAAGCTAAAGTTAGGCTACTATAAAAATAAGTAAATATTTCTACCTTAGTGCATCCCAGCTCCATAGGAAGGGTTGTCTGGGTCCTCATCCTCTTCACACTTGTCTTCCAATCTTTTTTTGGCCAATGTTTTCTTTTGTCGACATATCTTTTCTATTTCTTTAATGGCCTTGTCGGCTTTTTGTATCCGTCGTCTGTCTACAAGCTATATCCTTGCTATGCAGTTTGAACCAGGAGGGTACCATAATTATCCAAGTATTCTACATTTAATGATATTTCCCTCATTGAAAGTGGCTATGGCTTCGAAAACACCAAATTCCAATGTGTTTTTCCTAACAAATGTGGATTTGGGTAAACTTGACCATATCACGCTGTTTAGCGACTCACTTGCATTCTGTGTGCCTCCATGCAGACATCGGCGAAGCAAATCAGGATGGGCTAGGTCTTGAAAAATAGGTTTTATTTTTACCATTATTGCTTGTGGGAAGTGTGTATGTTCCCTATGATCACAAGGCTCATTGTTCTTCTTTCGCTTTACGGTACTTGCACCAACTGTCAGCGCCACCAGGACACAACGCATGGGCTGGTGAATCATTAGAGGACAAAAGATGGTAGAACTCTGCCCATACTGCAGTTTTCATTTGTTGCAAAGTTTTTCCAGCATTTCTTCGGATGGTCAGACCGTAGTAGTTCTGAATTTCATTTATAGCATCACCTGTCAGCCGACCACGACCTCCCATCGTTTTGCCATCATCAATTTTGGTTTTGCCCATCTGCGTTTTTAGCTTACGGAGGCGTGAGCCCATCCGTTTCTGGACTTGGCCCACGCACTCTAGCTTTTTAATCACAAAATCTTTCCCGTAAGGTTTTTTTCCATAACGGTTGGATAGGCAGAACTAACCCCATCGCCGAGAAAATACTTATATCTGATGTTGTGCATTTTGTCTGACTGCTCAAACATATCAACGATACCCTTCACTTCCATACCTCCACTTACCCCGGAGTAGTTAGCAATGCAATTAGCCTCGTGCTTACTTTCTAGTCTCAATTTACATGTACAACTCTTTGTAAAAATTCTCACATCAATTACCTTACATGTAGTTTCACTAATAGCACTTACTATACCGTTGAGGGAAGCATATCCGCGACGCTGCCACGATCCATCAAAAATTGCTGCTATATCCCTACTTCCTCTTTCTTCCACAGTCTGTTCAATAGCATTTATCATACTTTCTCTACATACTGATTTGTTTGTTTCTAGTAATATGTCAGTGTAAAGCTTGATTTGGTAGATTCATAATGGCACAAACATTACGAGCCGCTTCTTCACCTTTACCTATGGAGCGAAAAGCATAGGCTAACCGTGCAATGACAGCAGACTTCTTTTTTACAAGTTTAGTGTTTCTTTCTGATACTTCAAAATTGCAAGAGGTACACTTTACATTATTTATTACTACAGTCAGACCTAGTCTGTTGCTAGGATACATGCACAATGGTCCTTGGCATTTTGAACATACTGCTATTTTTGATAGTAAATTTTGTAGACATTGCATTGAAATGTCACTGGAAACCTCTTTGTCTTTGTAAGACTGATATAAATCTAAATTAGAGCTCAACTTCTTACTTGGTGAACTGACTTTATGTTGAGGAGGTTCACATTCTAGGTTAGAGTTGGATGTGGTAGGCGTAGGACGACATTCTTCACTTTGCACTGCACTCTCTTTATCGCACTGCTTTTGAATACCCGTAAAGACTCTTTTACGTTTTTTGAATATATTATTATTAGATCTAGGCATTTTATATCTCTAAATATAACACAAACCGCAAAAACGAGCAACGAATTCACAATGTAAGGTTATGTAACAAAATAACTAACATCACAACAAATAAAAACATCTGTTACAAAGAAACAGTTTCAGTAACAGTTGATACCTGTTGCCAACACAACAATACTAAAATTTATGACTAAAGTTTAACTTGTAAAACATAAACTAAATATGACTAAAGTAATGTAACTTGTAATACATATACACTATCGTAAATGAATGATTTCGTCATTATGAAATAAATTAATTAGTCTATGACTGACAGCGATGAAAAATGTTCCACATGCGTATCTTCTAAAATTCGTAACTAGAAAACTATTGCTCAGAATTAAATAAAACTTAAAGTAAATTAAACCTATAGTTTCATAGAATAATATATATATTTTTTTAAATCCTATTTTTTCAAATTTTAGTCACCTGACCCCCCTTATTTGTATACAAAGTTGTTAGATAACTTATATATACTTAACTTAAGATATATTTTAGGTACCATAGTTCAGTACAAATGTATAACGACCCCTTCTTTTTGTAACTAATTAAAAAAATACTGCAATTTTAGTACTATATTGGCCTACATAATATCCTAACCTAACTTATTTGTGGTGATTCTTGCTAACACAAATCTGATCTACGTTTTTGTTTACCAATAAACTTGAATAGGTTAGTTTAGGCATGGTTATGTTATGCATTAAAATTTTAAATAGACATGTGAAATTATTCAGTTTAAAACCAACATAAGTTAAAAAATCAGCAAAATAAAATTCAAATCGCTATTAAATACATAGAATGATTCTCATAAGACAGTTACAAATATGTTTCGAGTTTTGAAGTTATGAAGGTTGGAGGGCTCCACAAGTATCATAAAATCATTTCCTCAGCATGAACGTCAATCACTGATTCTAGCCCAAATGAAATTTATCGTTGTCATCTATCTTGTGATTACGACTTTAAATTTTTGTTACACATTTTGAGGTAGTTATCATAGGATGGATGACGACGATATGAGCACTGGATCTTCAAGCATCGTGTTTATCCTGTGAAGTCTATGGATCAATGAAAAGGAATAATCGATTGTTAAGCTAAGTCTGATCATAAATTTAGTTTTATTTCTTTCTGTTACCAACTTAAATTGTATTGAGGCATTGAGGCCAAGGGTTGATTAACATTTTTTTAGTTATAGGCTACTTAATTTAACGAATTTTATTTAGATATATTTGTTTTTGTATAGCCTAGTGTATTATTGTATAAAATACATTGATTTTCAAACATGTCACATAAGTTATATTATTACAAAATTACAAAAAAGATTTTAAAATTTATTTGTTGGTAAACATACTATTTGTATTATTGTATTTAGTTAAATATCTGTACACTTTTTTTGTTGACAAAGGCAGGACCTGAAATAGTAATTAAAGTTGTTTGGGAAATTCATTCATATTTCCAGAATATCTCTACAATAAACTATATATATATATATATATATATATATATATATATATATATGTGTGTGTGTGTGTGTGTGTGTGTGTGTGTGTGTGTGTGTGTGTGTGTGTGTGTGTGTGTGTGTGTGTGTGTGTGTGTGTGTGTAAAGAAGTAGTTGCTTATTAGGTTCCTGATTGTCATAAATTTAGTAATTTATTCTTTCTTTGTTCCTAGTTTTGTTAACCATTTAATTCGTATTAAGGGCAACACCAACCTGTAAATTAGTTAGTTCTAAATAAATAAATATACCTAAATAAGCCTACAAGTTGTAATAAATCGTCTTCTAATTTTTAATTAATAGAAACGTAAAAAGAGAATAACTTTTACTCTGAATCTGTTATTCGTAATTATTATGAATTACTTACTTATGTTAATTATTTCTAAGATTAATGTTATTTATAATAAGTCTTAACTTTTTTGTAACTTACTAAACAATATAACAAATCACATGTGCAACAACTATCAGTGTTGCCAATACAAACAATACTGAACTCTCCCATCTTTTGATGAACACATCCTGTTTATTTAAAAAACATCTATTATAAAATTATCTTTTTGGTAGTATAGAGTAGAGACCATAGTGGTGCAAAACCTTTGGAATATTTTTTTTTTCATTTAACTAGTGTTTAATGAGATGTCATCCATTATCATAAAATAATGATAGTTTTGCTAAAATTCCTTTCTTGGGGCTTAGT
The DNA here is from genome assembly GCA_963513935.1 of Aphrophora alni. Lineage (NCBI taxonomy): Eukaryota > Metazoa > Arthropoda > Insecta > Hemiptera > Aphrophoridae > Aphrophora > Aphrophora alni. The sequence goes on along the minus strand of OY740768.1, from coordinate 69,746,577 downwards.
TTAAGAACCTGTCGTCGTTTTTTTTATTATTATTTTTTATTTATTAAAAATAAAAATGTAACGGTTATGATATTAATATTTTTTAATATTATTTTGTTGTTATTATTATTTTGTATAAATCACAAATAATATTGTTTTGTATCTTTTATCTTAGTTTCGTAGATACTTTAAAGATATAGTATACAAATGTATCAAACATGTATAAAAATATTGTAAAGCCTTACTTATACCTAGGATTTGGTACTAACGTATTTTATTGCAGTTTAAGTTAAATTGTCTAAATATATGTCCACAAAACTATTTAATATGGCAATCTTTTCGAAACATTGAAACCGATTTTGTTTTAAAATATTTTGTTTTGTGTATGTACACTATATGACACTAAATTACATTAAAAGAGCCCTGTATTATTAAATATCCCATATTTTAGTGGTTTTACCAGTGTAGCCTAGTTATTATATCTTTCTCAATTTAACAGAATATTTGTTTTGATTTATTTTGTAAATATTTTCTCAGAACAAAATGGCGATTATCAAGTTAAACAAATGTCCGTCTAACGGCAGCATCAACATGGTTCAGGTAAACTACCTATTGCAAGCGTTACAATCTTATACGAGCAACCACAATACATCCATCACGTTTATGAATGGAATTGGCTCATCTAATCCACTGATATTACAACTGCTGTATGAAGTATCCGAACTTATCACTAACGTTTTGGCCGGTATGTATATGTTTTTACTTTCTTAGATTTAGGCTACGTAGTGTAGAGAAAATTATGTCATGGGTCAGAAAATCCTAGTCAATTTTTAACAGATAAAACAATTTTGAACAAATTTTGGAGAAATGTAGTCCTTACATAAAAAATAAATCATCCTACAACTCCCCACAAATGTTGGTTTGACAGTTATAGGTAAAAACAAAAATATAAGTGCTGCTATTAATACGTAATTTGTTAAAATCAGTTCTAACCGTTTGATTGAAATTTCTGTGAAATATAAGATTAATATGACCCTTGGGCCAAATTGCAAATAAGAGAATACGTTTCAGGGATAATTGGAGAAAACGAAAATGAATATTGACCGATGTTATTAAAAACGCGATTTCAATCATCTAAGATTTACTCTTTTGATAAGTTTACGGCACAAGGAGAGAAAGCCTAGGTTCTATTTAATTATATAAATATGTCAAATGAAATTGATATGTAGGGATCCTTCAATAATAACTTACCCGAGGAGTAACTCGATAATAAAGACACGGTATTTGTGTACTATATGGAGTCTCCCCCATTTTAACTCAAAATAACATGTTGCGAATATTTTTAGTTTCTGTTATCTGGATACTACCATAACAAACAAAAATAACATAACTGCTACCTTCATTCGCTCCATTGCAATCCTTTCAAGTACGACCATTCATTTATTCTAGATCGCGCCGCTACAAGGTCAGTGCTACTACAACACATACAAGAATCATTCTTTGTATAGCGGTTTGTGTTGTTATTTTACGAATTTATTAACTTTGTTGGTTTTTAACTGAATAATTTTATCAGTCTGTTTGAATATATAACATAACCTGACCTAACATAAAATATTAGAAGCTTTCGTAAAAAATAAAAAATAAATCAGATTTGTGGTAGCAAGAATCACCTCAAATAGATTAGGTTAGGTTATTATATAGCCTATTAAAAAAAGTTTTTATTATTATTTAATTCGAGACTAAAATTAACTACAAACTTATCTAGTAGTTATAACTTTAAAATATTTTCACAGTGTGTCCGATTTCCACTGATTGGCTCTGTATTTTCAGCTACAGCTCTCAATTAGATTGTTTACTGAACCAAGTTGAAAAGTTTTATCCTACGTAATCTTCGTTCTGAATTTTTATGTACCGTACTAGCATCTGCTGAACACTACTATTAGTATGGGTTTGGAGTCGTTTACATGGTTCACTGCTACTGGTTTGATTTCATCAATAATCGTATTCACTTTAAAGTGTCTGTGAATATTTTCATTACGTATGTACCAAGGCGCATTCACTATTATCCGGAGTATTTTGTTTTGAAAAATTTGAATTTTCTTTATATTACTACTCTTAGCACTTCTCCAAGTTATTTGATTGTATAAGAGTAATTTATTACTTATACTTAATCCTGGTTTGTATATAAATAGCCAATTACAACGTAAAGTACTTTTTCCCTTCGCCCTTCGTATACTTTTGTAGTGCAAGATGATTTTTTTTAAGGCGTTGCAGAAAGAACAACCCAGACCACTGGAAGTGTATGCTATATAATTTTTCTGGCCTGGTCGTTCACCGCACCAAGTTCAGCAGCCCAAACTTAATGGAATCCAGTAAGCAACTAGCTCCAATTTAGTTTCCCTTATTTTTTTTCTTTTAAAATCTCTGGAGCGTAGATTCTTAAGGACAACTTATCTATAAATTATTCCTGTAATGTCATTATTTTTCATTAAACATAGTATTGATTTTTATGAAACTTTTTTCATACGTTTTCTTATTTATTTTGAATTTACTAAATTAGAAATCTGTGCTCTTTATAGATAAAACTAATCAATGAAAAGTAACAAGTGTAGTAATAAAAATTATTCAAAATTAATTCTCTTACAATCAACCAACATCTTAATGTAACGAAAACATATAATTTCCTGAAAATAAAACACATACATTCATGTATGATAATTAAATCTATTTTTTTATATATATAAATAAAATTGAATTACTGTATAAAACAAACTAAAACGTTAAAATTTTATTAAAAACAGAGCACCAGTTTTGGAGAAAATTATTAAATTTAATATCTGAAATTTTAAACAAAAACAAATTAATCTAATTTACGAATTTTGATACTACCCAAGTGAGAAAATTTATTTGGCAAATTTGGGAGGTATAAAAATTTGATTTTCGGTAAACCTGTGGTTTGAGTGAAGTCTCCTTGTCCCTTTGAGTGGTTGATGCTGGATACAGATGTGGAAAATCTAGTTTCTTCCCAAGTTGGATGATAAAGGCTGTTGTCCGGCGTTGGTCTTCCCTTGTGATTTCCTGTGAACAGCGTCTTTCTCCTGCAGTCTAGCTCTCCATTCTCCGGCTTGTACTTTTTGTTTCTGTGCCTTGGAAATTTTTGTTTAATTTTTCGACGAATACTTTGATGAAACTTGTAACCTTGAAAAACTATCTTCGTTAAATCTATATCATTTTTATTAATTTAATTGTCTATTTTTATTTTTTTATTAATTTACTTTTCCCCCGACACTTTATTTAATTTCCGAGAATTTACGACTTCTTTCGAAATCGGTAGTTGCTGCATTTACAAGGTTTAGTAGTTTTAATAAAGCTTTATTTGGTAACTCTCTTAATATTTTCTTGTCGTAACCTGGTGCTTTTTATCCTTCAAGTTTTTAATAGCTTCTTTAAGTTCATAACAAGTTACTTGCCTAATTCCATATTATTATCTACTTTGTTTAATGAAAGTGTTTCATCAGCTGTTTGCCTTGGAAACGGTTTGAAAGTTTGTTCAAGATGCTTTGCAAAAATGTCTGCTTTCTGTTAATCACTTCTTCTCCAATCCTTAATATTTTTCTTAATATGAGGTATTTTAATTACAGGTCTTTTAGTCCTTTTGTAGCTTTCCAAAGTGAATAAACTGTATCAGTAACAGGAGTCAAACCGAGAAGATATTTATTGCGACATTGTTTAGTGCTTTACTGTATCCTTTTAATTTGTTACTTACCCTGTTCAACAATGCCTTGCCACGCAGGTTACGACTCTGCTTCCACTTTTTCCGAAGTTTCCTTTTTTCTCCCTTAACATTATTTGGGTACATTATATCAGTGTTTATTTCAAGTCTTCCAACTGGAGTATTACTCCATGCTGCCTCTTGTATGTTACGGATAAATAGTTCAATGTCTTGATCTAGTTGTACTGGAGATTTTAGAGTAACTCACAAATCAATGAGATATTATAGATCATTTATAATCCCTCCCAGTTAGTTTCATTATTAATTAATCTTGGTGCATCTTCTTTAAACACCATTCCACTAACTAAAAGTAGCATTCTTGAGTGATCAGATGACAAATCATTATAATCTATAACTTTAATATTATTTTAGACTTTAATTGTATAAAAATCAATTATATCAGGAGTCTATTTCGGATTAGTAGTCCAATATGTAGGTTTACCTCATGATAGAAACTCACAGCCAACCTCCAGTAACGTTAATTTTTTGTTTTCTAACCTAAAAGTATAGGGTAGATATACTTTTTTCTATAATTTCAATTTACAATTTCTAACCTTATAGGGTAGATACATTTTTGCAGCTATAGTGGCGAATATTAATTTTGGAGTTTGTAGCCTTTCACCTTTACGTGTGAGAATGTTTTTTTTTTTAATAAAAGAAATAAAATGTAACGTTAGTTGTTTTTCCCCCTGAAAATATACTTTTTGCAGTCCCCCACAAAAGGTATGTATTTTTTTTTTAATAACTTCTGTCTATATTATATAGGCCCTACTGCTTGACTTTTTTTATTAAACTTGGTATGTGGCATATTTTAGAAGTGTGTTTTTCTCTCAGTTCTTTGAATGACGCAAATTTGAGAATTTCTGTCTTAGATAAAAAACACGACATTTATTGCCCCCCCCCCCCAAACAGCTATATGGGAACGTTGATGGCTAGTTTGGACCACTTGACATATTTTTGTCATTTACGTGAATATTAGAAGTTATTATATAATATAGATGGGTAAAATAAAAAGTTTATTTAATGGCTGTTAATGCCTAATGCAGTATAATTATATTTTACAAAAACGTATTAAGTTTAGTATAAAAATTAAAGACTGAAAAAATGAAATCGATCTATTCTGAACAATTGATTTCCTTCTTGAACATGTAGTTCCTAGTTTGAACCCCATTATAAAAACATTAACATAAATACATTAGAAATTATTAGGAAAATTAACAAAAATATTCACGACTAGCTCCAATTAAACTGAATGCATTAAGACTAAAATATTTTTTTCTCAACATCACAAATATGAAGTAGTAAGTATTGAATACAATGTTTCATAGACTTTTTTCAGTTCATTCTAACAGAGTTGTATGTTGGACAATAGTAGTCTATTTTTTCACTCTTGCACTGACTCCTGAATGCTATGGGCCCAATATGTGGTAGGTCATATATCAGATCATTTCCTTTTCCCCGTCCAGTTCGCAGACACCGTTTTCCTCTGGCCTATATTCAGGAAAAATATTCTTCTTGATCAGTTAGTTTTTTCGGAGGTTTTCTTTGTTTTTCTCTAACTGTAAATTGTACTGGTTTCTGTTTTCTGAGGTAACCCTCCCTTGTGTTCTTACCTGATTTTTTAGTTGCGATTTTGGTCTGGGGGGGGCCTCATCTCAAATAATTTTAAACTGTTATTGTTTTCAGGAGTTTTTAACTTTGGAATATCCTATATAGGATATAGGATGGTAGACTATAGTAATTGAGGCACTGCATTTGAGTCCGCAGCTCCTCTTAAACTTATCCGTCTTTTCTTCTCTTCATCATAAGTTTTTTTTCAAACTTGTACAATGTTTTTTTTAACGTAGTTCCGGACCATTTAAAAAAAATAAAAATAAAAACCAGGAAGTTAGTTACCCTGTATTAACATACCCCAAGCAAAGCATATCAGATTTCCTCAAACGATCACGTGGTACTTAGGTGAACATAACCTAATAAGTACATGTCTAAAACAAACGAAAACTATACAGATTTCTTACATAATAAATGTGTAAAAAGTTACATCTATCGATGATCACCTACTACAGATTATGCCCTTTCAAAAATCATTAAAAAATATGCTTTGTAATTATATAAACTGTTTTTATTTAATAATAAACAACAAAATAAACACACGAACAACAAAATTACTGTATATGGAAAACTGCAGTTGTAGCCTATTGGAAGGTATTAAACCACTTCTTTAAGCCGTCCAGCGTGTGCTTGTTCTCTCATAATTTCGTGTGTATGGACCGTCCTCACTATTAACAACTCAAGTCTCCTCTACTTCTTTGTAGCCAAGATAAGAGTTTTGGATTTACTTTCCTGATTTGTACTTAGAATAGGTTTTTATAACTCGAAAGACAAATAAGACTTTAGTGTCTTGTATTTTTCCTTAATATATATCTAGGTAACAAACTAACACATTTTTG